>OX638214.1:17144826-17465804 GCA_951805285.1 Thymelicus acteon | reverse complement strand
GCGGCTGACTCATCATGCTCAAGGGTGGTAGCTATCCAGGCGAACCCCATGGAGAAATATTAACCGATGGGGTTGCAAAGTCCTCGAATGGCGGCTATGTCTTGGTAAAAGAAACACTGGTCGCCCCCCGACCAGGTGGACTGATGAGTGATGACCTAAAGAAGACAGCGGGAAGCCGCTGGATTCAGAGGGCATAGGACCGGTCGGAGTGGCGCCAATTAGGGGAGGCCTATGTCCAGCACTGTTAGATAGATAGATAGATAGATAGATAGATAGATAGATAGATAGATAGATAGATAGATAGATAGATAGATAGATAGATAGATAGATAGATAGATAGATAGATAGATAGATAGATAGATAGATAGATAGATAGATAGATAGATAGATAGATAGATAGATAGATAGATAGATAGATAGATAGATAGATAGATAGAGTTAATAAACTTTCTAATATATAGCGTGTTTTGATCGGGTCTATACCGGTTGACCTTACATTATGCTCTAACCACGCTCTCTCTTCCCTGTATCTCGAAAACGATTCAATGTATAAAAAAAATTTTGAAACAGAAGTTGTAGGGAATTTAATTCTCTACAATATTGATTAGATACAAATAGCAAAAAACTCATAAGAAATGAGATATTTGCAAAAAAACGATTTTTGTGACCTTTGTCCTCAAATTTTTAATAGACGCGGTCACCCTACCATATGTAGGTTTTGAGACAACTTTTAGAATGCCAAAATGCAAGTTTATACAAAAATTCAGCTGGGTATCTCAAATTCCGCAATTCTTGCCAAATTTTTACTACGATGACTTTATTTATTACTAAATTAATTTTACTACAAACCTTTGGACCAACGAAAATGTACGGCATGTAAAAAAATATTATCTATGCATAAAATACTTTCAAAATAAATTAATTTTATGTTGTATCAAATGACCCCCCGGACCACTGCAAAAGAGGGGGTTTCAACCCTCGATTTCTTCCCCTTGTCGCACGATTTTTTGTACGGCGTTGCGGAATAATGGATTAGAAGCTGTATTGCAACAGTATGAAACTGATGCCGTACTGTATCAAATGACCAAATTTACCCTCGAAATTGTCACGAATTCAAAATCATTTACCGACTTTGTGGACCACCTTTTTTGTACGGCACTGCGCGCTTTCTTATTATTTTTCATGGCCCTATCGATGGTTAAAAATGCCGTACAGAATCAAATGACCAAAATTTACTCACCCAACTTGCACTTTTGAATTCTCACCAGCACTCAGTTGGACAGCTTACAAGTGACGGCATAGTGCTGAATCTTATTATTTTATGCTCTTCTATCGTCCTATATAGGTCACCAGGTGGTTCACATGACCCTGGATTTTTGTGGGTGGGCCAGTAGTCTATAAACAGTGTTTAAAACACCGGTCAACACACTGACACTAAAAAGGTTGTTAAACAACTTGTTTAACAAATAAAATAAATCGCCATACCAGTAATTAATAACGCACGCACCTGCGCTCACGACGCGCGACAGTCGAGGTACGACTGTTTGTGTACATTGCTTTTGCACGGCAAGACGCGGGGGGCGGGACAGCCGAAGCGAACAGTGCGGGCGGTGCGGCTTTTATGAAAAGCCGCAAAGGCGACAACGCCTTTACAAACGTCGCCTTTGTACCTTTGGCGGCAACTTCGGAACTTCGGCCTGTTATTCAGATCATTAAATTGTTCATCTTTCGTTATGGATTCATTCTTGAAATTGTTTTTTTTTCATTTTCATACAAACTAAATACTTAACGTAAATTGCCTAATGTGTAATCTCTTTACGCAAGCTGGCAACGTCGCATTATGATTGATCTTTGACATTAGTAAACTTTTACTGACGTTAACAATTATTTCTCATCGATTTTGCGCGACTGTCTGTGCGACCAGTGCCATTAACAAAACCAAATAGGTAATAATACTAGTTCGAAAAGTTTTACGATGTTTGTTTCCTTTAAGGCCCATTTAGATGGAGAGTTTCTAGTATCTATCGTACACTACTATCACTAGTAATAATCGCCGTAACATTATCGTATCAAATGTTTACATACAGGAAAGAACTAAATTCTCACCTACGATTATCTCATATGACATTCGTAACTTATCGATCAAGGCGATAATTTCCTACGTCTATTTAGGTACACATTGTACGTAAGATTACTTACGACAATCTCGACTTGTATTCGACTTACATTTTTTCAAATTTATACATGTATCGCACAAGACGGTTGAAAACGTTTTGAGTGCGAGATTTGTCATTGGAGTTAAGTTTACAATCAATATTCAATTGCGAGGAAATTGTCGTCAAAGGGCAAGAGGTGTAAATGTAAGAAAGATTTTTTTTATTATTTCGATCGTGGCTTCTTTGACGAGAAACTCTCTGTCTAAATGGGCCTTTATTGACAAGTCAAGCCAATAATGACATGACATTTAAAATGAAACAAGTATAGTTTGAATGATTATGAGCATACTGAACGGCAACATAGCACAAATAAAGACCCTTTTACAATGTACACCCATATTAAATGGAATTACCAATAACTTAAAAACTAAGCTTTATAATGCACTAGTTCCTGTATAAGATATGTTTAATATAAGCTATAGAATCATTTGGTAAAGTTATGCACAAACTCAAGTACACGTTGTATATGAAAAAAAATTACAAAGTGTTATTCTATCATCACAATGGCCTGTCCTGAACCCAATGCCTTGTAACGAGGTGTAACTAATACCTACCTCGTTCAATATTCCTTGGCTGGCAGATGAATTTTCTTTTAAATTTTTAAATTGTGACATTTTGGTTCAAATAAAAATCATTTGTCAGCTGGGTTCCCGTCGGGACCTATGTAAATACGTTATTTTTATTTTGGAATACTTTTACTTTTTACAGTTTTACTTTGTACAGTATTTTTAAACAGTGCATTATTGTTAATTTGGATACTGTTTTTAATCAATACAATACTTTTAAAAATCGGAGTTGCTCCTTACTACATTACTTACCCCGCCCTGAGGGTTACCTACTACTTATTACTGTGGAGGATCTGCACCCTCGCAGCCTCTCATAAAATACCCTCCCCTGCAAATACATTCGTAATATGGATTTAAATCGATTTTGTAATCATTAAATTATAATACATTTGATCAAATAAAACTATTTTTGTTATCTTCTTCTTATTTTTTTATCTTCTTTCTCATGGATTTGACAGGCAGTTAACATTTGTCTGGAAAAAAGTTATCATTTCAGAGGACAGTTTTAGTAGAATAGCCACGTCAACATTGCGTTGTTACGTCCCTCTCACCTTTCTTTTCTTTTCTTCACTTCGGATCAGTCCGGCTCAAGCTCTCGGCGCGAACGCGCCGGTTCCAACTTCTTGCGGTTTCCCGCCAAAAAAGTAAGTTTATCATTTCAGTGATATGAGGACAAAAATAGTTTCATTTCGGTGGCTGTTATAACTCGTGTTAGATTCGTTTAATTTCTTTCAAAATTGTGTATTAGATTTGCCGTAAGTGCTGTTTTGTTTGAGTAGTGTTTATATTTTTTTTAATAATTTTATTTCGGAGTTAAATGTAGAACTAACCTCTATTTTATCATCTCAGTGTTATCATTTCAGAGGATTCGGTGGACTTTTACACCAATTACAGTCCACCGGAATGAAATGTATCTCCAAAATGATAAAACCATAAAGTTTTAGAGATCCTTGTGTCAAATACAAAGTTATGCAATTTATTTTTATTTGTGTTTAAGATATACAACATGTAATATAATTTACTCACTTTGAGAAAGTAAATTGTTCAAAATCGTCAACTGAATCGATTCCACGTATTTATAATTGTGTTTTATAGCTTAATAATTTTTTATTTAAGAAATGAGTTATACTCATTTCGAACGAAAAGTGTGAACATTCTACCCAGCGGCGCACGCACACATGAGAGCGAACGAGCGCTACGTATACAAGGTCGGTGTGCGCGTGTGTGCGGTATACCCCGACGGTCCGACGAAAACAGCTGATTAGCGATCGAGCGATCATTACATAAAATATGTAGTAGGTAATGGTACGAAGGTTAAATAGTGAACAAATTATGATTCTCTCTTTCCATCACATTTTTCAGGCTTTGTACTGTAGACTGTGAACAATTTTGAACTCATTGATTAATAAACCTCAAATTAAAGAACAAAATTATTTAACAATGTCAGTAATAAGTGTCACCTTTCACTACATTAAATGCATAAATGACGTACACCCTTAAACACCCCAATTAGAATTTATTTTATTTTGTTTTAATCATAATACATACACTGAAATATTTTTTATTACCTTAGTAATTGTTTATTTAATAAATTAGTTACTTTCTCGTAGAGGGAAAATAAGGTTCATAACATTCTACGCATGCATACAGACTCACGCACACATAAGAAAGAGACCAACGTCACAGTGTGGATTCCATAAGCCAGAAACAGCTGATGGACGAAAACGAATTGTCTAAATTATTAGGTAATCGTACTGAGATAAATTATGTTTCATGAGACAAATTATGATTCCCTCTTTCCATCACACTTTACAGGTTTTGAACTGTTGACTTTGATTCATTTTGATTAAATACAGCGTTAATCGTTTTGGCATTAAAGTTATAATAGTATTGAATTATTTATCGTTTAGAGGTATAATAGAACAAAGTAAACAAAGACGGCGTGTTTAAAAGCTGTGAATCATAAAAATATTTACAAACATTAAACAACCAATTAAATTTAGTTAATGTAGGTATTACTTACAAGTCTGATAATTGGTTTCTTCTCTCCTCACTGATAAAGCCCGCCCAGACGTTAACGGAGAACCGGTGCTGGAAAGAATCCACTCTACATGCGTGAGGATTTTCGTGTCTCCACAAATGCGTATTATGTTGATTGAACATTCCCACTCGTGAAAAGTACCTACACTTTCATCCGTCCAAATTAATGTTTCGCTGCCAATTGTCGAGTAACCACCGGCTGAACTCCAACCGTGATTCATAATCATGTGGAATCAATTCTTGACAGCGTCTCAAGTGGAATGGGTGCCTGCCGTCACCATGAAGCGTTCGCCACACGTAGGTACATATGACTGACGTTAAAATGTGGCTTCACGAGTACTGGTATGGGGATTCGCATCGAAATATTCCAGTATTTCGCTTTAAAGACGAGTAGGTATGCGCACATTGTTTCCTCTGTCGATCGCAGTGTTCGGTCGAAATGTTCCGTGGTCTCGGAGCCGTTGAGCGGCTAGCATATTCCTACGGTCTACACGGGAACCAAACCTAGCATTATAAGTTCTGCACGCTAATGCCACATTGTCACCACACTGTGCCAAAGTTCTCACCATTTCAGTATAATCAACGTTAGTATACCGAAAAGCCATTGTACGAACAGTTACGATAAGTCGATAACTAAAAACACTAATAGGTAGGTACGCGGCTGTGCGGCGTAACGTATAAACTGAACTGACTGATTTAAATTTAATTTCAAAGTTTGTTTACTTAGATCATAAAAGCCGACCGGTGTGTGGGAATTGAGCGACAAGGCCGGGGAAACACCTTCGTTTATGTCTCGCACTCTCCAATTATTGTTTTCGAATATGCAAAATAGAGTAAGCGCCTAAGCACGTATGGAAGTGTGCGAACAACACGCGTTACCATTTCGCACGCTTAATAAGAAAAAAGATGTAACTCAAAATTTGTGAATTTGGAAATTTTGTAATAAAACGTGTTTAAAACGAGTAAAGATTATGTATAATTTGACAGACGCGTTACGATAAAAATTAGCGAGATACGCGATCGCTATTCCCTTTTCAATCAAGAGGAACGGCCAAGTCTAACTAATTAAGTGGCATGATTTAGCGATGCACCAACAGAGATGAAAGGTAGAAGTGCTGAAGTTAGGTGTAACACAAGGTTATTCTGTTTTGTAGTAAAAGGTAAGGTCCAAACATTACATTATTTAAAAATAAAAAGCATGATTGCTGTGATACTTCGATTTCACAGAAAACGAATTTAATAATGATAGGAATTAATTCTTTTTTGTTTAAAAAAATGTACTACAAAATAAAAATTATCTCCCAATACATCAGTTTTCTTTTAAAAGTGTGTTTTAGTAACTGGAGTTTAAGTATTTAAGTACGAACTTTTTTTGCATCAATTTTTTTAAAGTATAATAGATATTAGGACACTATTTTCAACTATTTTTGAAATCACTACCTTGAACATACAATATTAACAGTTAAAATAATGGAAAGCATAGTAATTATTTTTCAATCTTGAATCAAACACAATTCGGAAAAAGTCCAAAACTTCAACAGCTGATTCCCAAAAGTTGTTATTTTTGAGTTACATCTTTTTATTCCTAAGGTGCGATTTAATTTTTATTATCCTAGATCATAAAAGTCGCCGACGCAGCGGCGCGGCTGGCCGTGAGTGACATATTCGTTACGTCTCGCTTTCTCCCGACTGTTTTTAAATATGCGGAAGAGAGAGAACGTAAGGAAGAGTTCGAACTGTCTTTATAATATTTTTTTGATCTGTTGCGTTTGTAGTGTGTCGTTTACGTCGTACACCTCGTACATTTGGTAGTGTGGGTTTGTGGCTGTGGCACAGTATAATAATGCTTGAAAGGACCCTATTGCATTGACTTAAGTTTCATTTTTGTTTGTTTCGACTGTTTAAAGAATTGGGTGACATCATTTACTTAATTTTAATTTCTTTTAGGGAAAAAAAATTACCTACATTAAAAATACGTGGAATCGATTCAGCTGCCGATTTTGAACACATTACTTTCTTGATTAACATATTAATCTGAAACACGCTGTATAATATACGTCTATGTAGTTAGTACATGTATATGTATACTTTAGATACACATTTGTTCGCCTCAACGATGATGTGATGAGTGTGTGAGTTACCACAGAGTAGATTATTATACCTACTAATTGTTAACAAAATAATTATTTCGAGGGTGTACGTTGTGTTGGGAGGCGATTAATGGAAACAACCGTTGCGCTTACACTCTGATGAAAACCGACCTCTCTGACCGAAAAAACTGCATGGTTTCAGTACTTTTAGGGTTAGAATCTGTTTGTTCTACTGAAGGTATCACCCTGGTAGAATAAACCGTATTATAATTTCGACCGTTTCGACGAAAGTTATGAAATGCCGGATTCCGATATGTACCACGATGTTGGAAAGAATTGTTGGAGTTGTTGAGGAATGTTGATTGGGGGCGGCCTCGCTGAAAACCTCGTTGCGAACCTCGTTGAAAGCTATTGTTATTTATATAATTTCCTCGCGAATAATAATTAGTATAAAAATGTCTGTTACCTGAGAACTGCCGTTGATAATGGGGTCCAGCATTACCTCGCGGCCTGGAGTAGCCTCGACTGCGCCGTGACCTGAGAGAGGGTCTCATGCTCAACACCATATCCTGGGAAGGTGGAGCAGCTAACTGCTCATCCTCAGCTGCACGTACAGCATCCTTTAAATTACTGTAATTTCGAGCCGATATTATTGTACTTAAACGTCTGTTACGTAATCCGTCAGCGAATCATTTAATAGCAAGTTTTTCATTTAAAGGCCTTAAAAAAAAATCATATGCCTCCGAATTACAGTCGGCTTGTGAAATTGTAAGGTCAGCAAAAAGTTCTTCTATCTTATCACCAAACTCAGTAATAGTCAAATCCTTTTGAGAAACAACATTCAACTGTGCTAATAAAGAGTTGGCAGATTTTTTTGTCAAGAGAAATTGTCTCATATCAGTCACTAAACTATCAACGCTTTCATATTTATTTTTAAGTTTTAATTTACCCACTTTATTTAAACGAGTTTTTAAAATAAATGAAATCAACAACTTTTTATTAGCATCATCTCCTAAACAACTGGAATACATTTCTATCCCTTCTATTATTTTGTTTACAGTTTCCTCTTTTCCATCCATAACAAGAATTAATGACGTCGCAGTTCTAATCTCAAACTTCTCCATTGTGAAACTCGTACAATTAATACCACCGTAACTCAATATCTTTTGATATAAATCTTTAATTCGTTGACATAGAACCTCTGTACTACTACCTACTACTTGCTTATAACTACTTACATAGACAATGTTTTTGAATTCTTAGAATATGTATTTTCTCACTTACACTACTAACATATAATTGTCTCCTTTGCGGACCTAATTTCCTTAAATTTATTTGTGTACTTTCTAATTTATCATAAATTTCAGGTAAGGTAAGTTCCACTCTACAATAACCATTATTTGTTATCATTGCGTAGCTGATAATTGCATAAATCATATTATTTATCTGCATGTATTATAGTTATAATTTACTCTGTTAGTTAATCGAAGAATCCATATGAAAATATCCTTAAAACTTCTTACATTTATCTAAATAGTAAAACATACCGGATGTGCTTATGCGTAAGCACACTTTAAGAACCCATTTAATACTTCATTTCACTATACCGACCGATAAAACCGCACTACACTGCTCCACACTTTATATTATCTTCGTCGACTCCAGGGACACCAGCTCCAGCTCCGAAGCCTCGCTCAGCCCAACCTCGCAGCGACATCCGCGCTCTGATGCGGTTCCAAGCTTCGCTGTTTAATTCTTTTCTGATCAGCTTAATGTGGCACCTTTTGACGAACAATGCGACAAATACAATAACTATTGCCACAAATGAAACAACAATATTTGATATCTGCAGCTGTGCTGCTGTTTCCTTCAGCACGCTCTCAGATCCAGCTCCAGCTGAAATTATTGTAGTCTCCTTCTCGTCGGCTTTAGTGTAAGAGTTCCCCATTTTTCCTTTGAGGGACACCAGCAACGGGAACAATATTATACTCGTACTTAGTATCGCACACGTTTCGTTGTTCTGAGCGCACTGCCATTTTGAATGCCAAAGTGTATTTTATAATGAGTAAAAACGCTTACGCGGCGGCGTCGTGCCTGACCGGTGGCAGGGTCGCCATGTGTTAGGAGGCGATTTAATGGAAACAACCGTTGCGCTTACACTCTGATTTATTACTGGCATGACACACATAATTACAGTATTATATCAGTAAGATGACATCAGACGCCATATATTATAATAATACCGCCACAACGTCACCTCTGGCGTACCACAGGGTGGTATCTTATCACCTCTGCTCTTTTCTATATTTATTAACTCTCTCACACCTCTTCTTGGCTGCTCTTACCATTTATATGCAGATGATTTGCAAATTTATAAACAGGCAGAAATTGTTAATGTTAATAGAGCTGTCACTGATATAAACAATGATCTTGTCAGTGTTAGTAACTGGTCTCACAATTTTGGTATAAAAATTAACGCTAATAAGTGCCAAGCTATTGTCATTGGTAGCCCACGTCAGTTAGCCAAAGTTGACATGGATTCGGTTGACTGTATTAAATTCGAAGATTGCGCTATCCCATATCAAGCCAGTGTAAAAGACCTCGGGATCACTATTGATAATACAATGAATTGGAACATGCAGGTAAGCGAAGTCTGTCGTTCCGTCACTGCCTCGCTAACTTCTTTGAACCGGCTCAGAAACTTTCTCCCTACCGAGACGAAAGCTAGTTTGGTTCAAGCGCTAATCTTCCCAATTATCGATTATGGTGATGTGTGCACTTTGGATATGAATGAGTCTCACCTTGACAAGCTGGATCGTCTCCTCAATAATGCCGTTCGCTTCGTCTTCTGTCTCCGCAAGTATGACCATGTCTCCTCTTTGCGCTCCAAGCTCAATTGGCTTCCCATCCGCGAACGACGGCACATTCGATTACTTTGTCTCCTTTCTTCAATCCTTTTTCTTCCCCATTCTCCTGATTATCTTAAATCTAAATTCCAGTTCCTATGTTCCTCCCATGATCGGCAGCTTCGCTCTACTGAATCTTACCAACTCTCTGTACCGCTGCACCGATCTGGGTTCATCTCCAATTCTTTCACCGTTCAGGCAGTCCGCCTCTAGAACGCGCTCCCTGAAGGGATCAGAAGACCTGCTAGTAAAGCATCATTCAAAAAGGACCTCAGGACTCTTTTCCTTGATCGTCATTGACAGCTTAGAAGTTTACATCTTAGATCTTTTATTTAAGCCTATATATGTATCTATGTAGGTTTATTTTGTAAATGTATATATGTATTTATGTGTATTTATGGTATGTATATTTTATGTAGGTATTTGTATGTATGTATGTATATAATTTACTTTCTTAACCGCCTTTCGTGCTTTTCTCTTTTGTCCAATGGTTAGCTGGTAGAGAATGCATTAAGCATTAAGCTCGCCATTTGTACCGTAATATTTTTATTGTGGTCAATAAAGATTAAATAAATAAATAAATAAATAAACGTCCTCCACAAATATAATGCTTCTCAGGGCTGGGCAGGGTAAGTTAATAAGAGTCCCAATAAACAAAATTTATTTATAATCGTGTAACACCACCAGTATAACACAGCACAATTAATAAATTAATAGTATAATATTATTACTTTAAAGAAATAAATATTGAAAATTAACGTAATATATCAAGTATCTCCATACTCTACCAAGTTCCTTCTTGGGAAGCCCAGCTGACAGTTGCATTTTTGTAAACAAACCGAATTGTCAAGATTTAAAAATTTAGAAGAAAAATGCAACTGCCAGCCAAGGGATATTGAACGAGGTATTATTACACCTCGTTACAGTTTTTGTCATTTATTATGAGTAAAACAAAATTTCTAAATTTTAAAAGATTTAACACGAGAGATATGTGGTGAGAAATTGCCTGTGAGAGTGTGTGTCTGAGTCGATGCAAGCGAAAGAGTCCAGCTAGTGTGTGCGCGTGGTGTGACTGAAGGTATAGTATTTTATAGAAACTTAGTACAGTGTGTATGTCTGTGGATATGAGAAAGAAGACAATTGAAAAGCGTGTATTTTGATTTTAGGATGCCGCGGTCTAAACAACAGACCAGAGAAGAAAGGTTGGAAAAAAGGAGGTTGTATGAAAGAAAAAGAAAAGAGAGAATTATGATGTTATTTTCAAAGAATACGCAGTTTTTCGTTATAAGTTTTATTTTATCCGAAGCCGTAATAATGCACAAAAACTACAGAGTACCTGACAGATCAGTGATGACAGACTATGACGTACATACCAGTCACGTGACAAGCAAGCGATACAGATTACAAAGTAGGGTGGTCATCTCTAACCATGTTGCCAACCTTCGACAAATGTATCAACATTGCACAATATTCAACACCCCCTCTCAATGTTATACATTTAACAATGAAAATCTAATACTTAAAGACTATATCAATGACACAACAGTATTGGTTTATGGTTCATGGTTTATTACATCTCCTACACCACATTGTTTCAAAAACTTTAAAATTAATTCTTTACTTAAAGATTTCGTTAACATATCTGCTGGTTGTTTCGAGGTGCAAATGTATTTAATACAGATCTTATTAGTTTTAATTAAATCCTTAACAAAGTGGTATCTGATATCTACATGTTTCAAGCGTTTAATAGAATCTGTACTTGCATTCAATATTGCTGACTGACTGTCACAAAACAAATTTACTGGACATACATTTTGGAAATCAAAATCGTGTAACAAATTAATAAGCCAGCATGCTTCGCTAGCAGCCATACTCATTGAAATGTACTCAGCTTCTGTTGAAGACAGACTCACAGAAGATTGTTTCTTTGAACACCATACTATTAAACAATTTGCAAAAGTAAATAAGTAACCAGAAGTAGACTTTCGGTCTCTTTGGTCACCTCCCCAATCAGCATCACAAAAACCTTGCAATACTGTGTCATTACATTTATAAATCAAATGATAATTAACAGTATGTTTTACATAACGCAAAACTCTCTTTAGCGCACTCAATAATGTACTATTAGCACACTTCTGATATCTACTCAACATAGAAATAGCAAAACTAAGGTCAGGCCTCGTGCCAGAAACAGCATACATAAGACAACCAATTATTTGTCTACAAATTCCTTCAATGTTTTTATCACATTTTAAATCAGAATCAAATATTTTACTATTAAAATTTTGGTCCATAGGGGACATCATTGGTTTACAATTTTCCATTTTAAATCTTTTAATTAAGTTTTCTAAATAATTTTTCTGTGATAATATAGTTGTACCATTTTGCAAATTTTGTTTTACATTTATTCCTAAGAAATCTGAAATTAATCCTAGATCTTTCATCTTAAATTCCTTATTTAGTATAATTTTTAATTTTGTAATCTCATGTTCATTTGTACCAAATATTAACAAATCATCTACGTAAATTAATACAAAAATTTTATCTGTGCCATTATACTTTTTATACAGACATGAGTCACATTTTGACCTTATAAAGCCTTCTTTAATTATAACTGTATTAAATTTTAGATTCCAGCACTTAGGTGAACTTTTCAAGCCATATAAGGACTTATTTAATTTAACAATATTATTATCCCCTGAATAAACTCCCTCAGGTAAACTAAGATACACTTCTTCTTTTATCTCCCCATATAAGAAAGCCCCCGTTACATCCATTTGGTAAATCGGAACATTTAATTTAGTTGCTACTGCTACAAATAATCTAAACGTGGACAACTTTGCAACTGGGGCGTAAATATCATTTAAATCAAGTGACTCCTGTTGTTCAAACCCTCTGGCAACTAATCTAGCCTTGTACTGTAAAACATTATTTATATTTTTCATTTTAAAAACCCATTTACTGCTAATTGTTTTTACATTCACCGGTACAACACAATCAACCCATGTATTATTGTCTTTTAAAGTCTGTAATTCTCTTGCAATTGCCTCACTCCACTTACTTGCATCACTTCTTTTCATAGCCTCAGTGTATGTAACAGGTTCACACTCATTCAACTGCACATTATTGCATTTATAGAAAGACGTTTGTTTTCTTACCCGCTTGCTTCTTTCTTCTGAAGGTGAAATACTTTCTTCCAACAGACATACCTCATCACTGCATGGCAAGTACTCACTATCACAATCATCTTCTGATCCATCCTCTCCAACACTACTTGTAAGAGTTGCGTCCACTGATTCATCTAAGTTAGTACTTTGCTCATTCACATCTGCCTCAGGGTTACTATTTTCCACAAGTTCTTCTTCCAGGTTTATTGATGTCACCAATTCCTTTTCTTCGCCTTCCTTCACTTGAAGTTTTTCCTCTTTACCCACTCGGTGTAAGAAAACAACATCTCTCTTTGTCTCCACTGTGTCCCTTTGTGAAAAGTAAATTCTATATCCCTTCACATTTTCTTCATAGCCCACCATCAAACCTTTTTCACCTTTCTTATCCCATTTTCTCCTTCTTTCCTTCGGAATGTGGACATATACTTCAGTGCCAAAGGCTTTTAACTCATGTATGTCAAACTTTTTATTTGTCCATACTTCGAATGGAGACCTTCCACTTTCATGACTGTTCCCAGTTCTATTTAATACATACACCGCTGTATTGATTGCTTCCGCCCACAGTGTCTTTGGCAGGTTTTCTTCATGCAACATTGTTCGCGCTGCTTCTACTAATGTTCTATTATCCCTTTCAGCCTTCCCGTTCTGTTCTGGCGTATATGGTACAGTTGTTTGATGTATTATTCCACGCTTTGAAAACATTTCCTTCACATCTTTATTTACAAATTCTAGACCGTTGTCACTTCTAAACCATTTCACTCTGTTTCCATTTATATTTTCAGCTTTATTAATGAAATTCTCAATGCAATGTTTGATTTCATGTTTTGTTTTAACAAAGTACACACTCCTGTAATTGGAATAATCATCCTTCAATATGACAAAATACCTGGACCCACCAACAGATGCTTCTTCCATCGGGCCACAAGTATCAGCATGAATTAATTCACAAGTCCTTGTACTTACATGTTCACTTTTGCTAAATGGTAATCGATGTATCTTTCCAACTAAACAACTCTCGCACTCAGGTTTAGCAGTTTGTTTGAAATCAATATTGTATTTTTTCAAAATATCTTTTACATAAGCAAAGTTTTGATGTGCCAGTCTTTTGTGCCACTCATTTAAGTCGTTCCGCACTAATGTTGCAGTACTTGCAGTCTCATACTCATATTTATACCGCAACTCCATATAATATGAATCTCCAATTCTTTCTGCTATGGCACACACTTCATTACATTTGTAAAATTTGCATAACCTCTCATCTGTCATCATAACATAACCCTTATCTGTAGCACGATTGACTGAAAACAGATTATTTTTCAATTCCGGAACATACAAAACATTATCTATAACTGTGTCAATCCAATCGGTCCCGTTTGAAACTTGCACTTCCACTTGTCCGCAACCAAGGGCACTGATTATTGCACCATTACCGACGATTACTTGCTGCTCCGAGGTACTTGTAAATGATGTAAACAATGCTCGATCTCGACACATGTGTTCACTTGCACCAGAGTCCACCAGCCACTTTGACTTATGCTGTTCATTGGACGATCTAGACACTACAAATGCATTACTCTTTGTTTTGTTGTTCTCAGTTTTACTAGCCTTTTGTCTTCTAAACTTGCACTGTGCCTTGAAGTGTCCGAACTTTCCACAATAAAAACAATTTTTATTGTTTACATTTTCATCGCTGTTGTTTTTATGATCTTTGCACTCACTTTGATAATGTCCAATTTTGCCACACTTATAACACTTTACTTGTCTTTTATTTTTCACGACGAAAGCAGAAGATTGAGTTTGTCTGGACTCCTCATTTTTTTCTTTCAATCTCTCTTCTTCAATTAACAGCCTGGCCACCAAATTGTCAATTGTCTGTTTGTCGTCAGGTGCCGACTCCCACGCGGACACAAAATGCTTGTATTCGTCAGGCAATGACATTAAAATTTTTGTTATAACAAACTTATCTGAAATTTCTTCACCCATCTGTTTTAAAAGATTTTGCATTTCTTGAATCTTTGACAAGAAAACTGACATGTCAATCCCTTTTTCGTATTTATACTGAAAGAAACGCTGTTGTATGATGTGTATACTTGTTTCAGTCTTCTGTTCATAGACGCTTTGAAGTTTTCTCCACATTTCAGCTGAGCTCGTACATGTGATAATGTGCAACATTGCCTCTTCAGTCATCCGTGTGACCAATAATGTTTGTGCCTTGGCATCTTTCGCTTCCCATGCAGCTATTTCAGACGCAACTTCGGGCTTCACGCGTTTTCCCTCTACAATTTCTAGCCATCCATGGCCACGTAACAACACCATTGTTTGGAATTTCCATATATTCCAATTTCTGGAACCTTCCAGCTTCATGACGTTGACATTATTGTTATTCTCCATTTTCCGACACTGTTCACAGCCCAGAACAAGTTTTTCTTGAGAATAAACCACACCGCGCCGCGTGAATCAGCAAAAATTAACCTCACTTTGCCGCTTTGCCCGTTTGCCGCCTTTGCCGGCCGGCTTCCCGTTGATGCGTAATTACGACTTGCGTTGCGAGTTACTTATATCGCGTGCCGTAATTCTTCAATCTTCGAATTATGTGCCCTGGGCCCATAACCTGATGTTATTTTCAAAGAATACGCAGTTTTTCGTTATAAGTTTTATTTTATCCGAAGCCGTAATAATGCACAAAAACTACAGAGTACCTGACAGATCAGTGATGACAGACTATGACGGACATACCAGTCACGTGACAAGCAAGCGATACAGATTACAAATTAGGGTGGTCATCTCTAACCATGTTGCCAACCTTCGACAAATGTATCAACATTGCACAATATTCAACAAATTAAGAGCAATGAAGTCTCACGCGAAGAGTTTTTGAGAAAAAACAGAGAAAGGTATGCCAGAAGAAAAGCAGCGGGATTAATTGTTTCAAGGTATGCCGCGGTCTAAGCAACAGACTAGAGAAGAAAGGTTGGAAAAAAGGAGGTTGTATGAAAGAAGAAAAGAGAGAATTAAGAGCAATGAAGTCTTACGCGAAGAGTTTTTGAGAAAAGACAGAGAAAGGTATGCCAGAAGAAAAGCAGCGGGATTAATTGTTTCAAGGTATGAAATGACCCCTAAAAAATTAAAAATCCTAAGAAAAAACAAAATAAGTGCTGCTGCTTATTACGAAAGAAAAAAAATAGAGCAGCTCCAGCTCCTGTAGCGGCTCGTGCTAACCCTCTGGATGAGCCAATGGCAGATCTCGTTGAAGATGAGTCCGATAAATCTTTACCAAATCAAAGTGATAATAATAGTCCTGGACTAAGCACTTCCTGTCACAGTTCCTTCTGGCCTTTTTTTACGGCGCAGCTTACGATTGAACAGCAATAGTATTAGTACGAACATCCAAATTCAACGTTCTAGTACTACAGAAGCTAGAGGCTTTCATCGTGTGTACACAAGCAGTCGACGACAAACCCCGCTATCAACGTATCAAAATTTTGTAGATATTGACTAGCAATCCTGGTCCAAGCACTTCTCGTCAAGGCAATCCAGCTTCGTCTCGGCGCTGCTTGCCGATGAATAGCGATAGTACAATCGGTTTCAATATTCAACATCATATTGATGACAATGTAGTAACTGGCACTCATTGTGTACATCCAAGTGGCGTACAACAAATAACATGTCCATCAAATCTAAGTAGTATCGAGTCAACATTATGCCCCAACATCCCTGTTTCAGACTCGTCAATTACATCTGTAGAATTCAAGCGAGGACTTAAAGACAAATTTCGAAAATATCAAAGAACTAAAACTAAGTTAATAACAGAATTACAAAACAAATTATTACAGGTCTCTAAGGAAAAAGAAATGTTCAAAAAAAGGTGTAACAGACTACAAAGCAATTATATGATTTTGAAGAAATGTACCCAAAAAGGAGAAAAACCAGCAGTAAAAGTCAAAAAACCTGATAAGGAAAAAAATCAAACTCTCGGGAGGGTTGTGAAATTTTTAGAAGACGATGAAAATTCAACACTATGTCCTGGAAAAAATGACACCATATCTAGACATAGATTAAAAAAACAAAAGAGACTATTGACAGACACACTTAAAAGGGCATCGAACCTAATTGGCACACCTACAAGTCCGCCATTTTGAAAAAACCTCGATTCGGCGGCCAGTGATGAAACATGTGTCAATCGATAGACTAAATGATTATGATCAAAAAGTATTCAGTGATGAAATGTCGTAAGTGATGTACTTTCTGAGATAAATGAGTTCAAAACTAGAAAAATAAAGCAAAAAACTTCGTTTCGGCGGACATTGATAAATGATATGTCATTCGATAGGCTAAATAATTACGATTAAAAAATATTCAGTGATGAAATGTTGTAAGTGATATAATTTCTGAGATATTTGAGTTCAAAACCGTAGAAATATAAAGCAAAAAACTTCGTTACGGCGGACAATGATGAAACATATGTCAATCGATAGGCTAAATGATAACAATTAAATAGTATTCAGTGATGAAATGTTGTAAGTGATATACTTCCTGAGATATTTGAGTTCAAAGCCGTACAAAAATAATGCATTAAAAATTATCATTTACTTGTTTTGAATTTATTGGAAAAATAAGTATATTATGCCATATGTGTATGTGCTGTATAGATACTTGATTTATTAATAATGGGTAGGTTTGAATAAAAAAAAAGCAAAGCAAAAGCAATCTACTAGGTTGTTTTATAAATAATTTATTTGCCACCAGCGTCTACAGCTTTGGCAATTACTCTAAACCAAAAGATAAAATTCATTATTGGCTTAGTTTTCTATATCATGTCTGACAATCACTGAATCTAAAAATTCCGCTGGTGATAAAGGCAGTGTTTCCTGATGTCGAGCCCATGCCAAGAACCATATAACACACAATATATGGGAACAACAGGACAAGGTTCTTTTTCCCACTATGCATGAGCAGTACCATCCCGCGATTTTATCTCTACCCTAAAGTTGTTTGTTTGGCGAATTTGTTTAATTTTCATAATACATTTATAACGTAACTGAGGTAAGGAAAAAAGTGACCGGTACACTTCAATTGCTGTATCGCCATAAACACTTAACCATAAATACGCCATAAACACTCTGGTCATCCCTCACCTTGATTATGCTGATGTGTGTTGTACAGATTTGTCAGAGGAACTTCTGAATAAATTGGAGCACCTTCTTAATAACTGTATTAGATAATTATATCTTCGGCTTACGTAAGTATGACCACATTTCCCAGTTCCATTCCTAACTTAAATGGCTACCCATTCGATACAGGCGAAACTTTAGAATATTCTCAACATTTTATGCTATTTTGAATAATGTGTCTTCTCCTGTTTATTTAAAGGAAACCCATAGCACTGCTTATTTCGGGAATTCCTTCACAATACAGTTCATACTGTTCTGGAACTCCTTGCTTGTCGACATCAAAAACTCATAGGCTACCAAAAGCTCCTTCAAGAAGTCCGGCAGCACTACCTGAAGCAATTAGAATGTTGTCGCCCGTGGTCTTCAACCAGATGTTATATATGTATTTATGAATATTTATTTACTTAATATATAAGATGTTTATATGTAAATATGAATAAAACTGTATTTATTTGTTTATGTATATTGTGATTTTATATGTATATAGTAATTATTCTAAATATTCATAATATTTCTTAACTGGCATTACACTGATACAGTTACAGATCCACTAGAAATAAAAAGACAATTACAAATGTTTTATTTTTGTACGGTTTTGAACTCAAATATCTCAGAAAGCATATCACTTACGACATTTTATTACTGAATACTTTTTGATCGTAATCACTTAAACTATCGACTGACACATGTTTTATCAATATCGGCCGAAACAATGTTTTTTGCTTTATTTTCCTACGGTTTTGAACTCGAATATCTCAGAAAGTATACCACTTACGACATTTCATCACTGAATACTTTTTGATCACAATCATTTATTCTATCGATTGACACATGTTTCATTACTGGCCGCCGAATCGAGGTTTTTTCAAAATGGCGGACTTGTAGGTATGCCAGGCTCCATACAAAAATGTTGGAAGCCCTTTACACTTGAAATATTTGGAATCAGGAGAACCACCGATAAGCTATTTAACATTTTTAAGAATGAAGCCTTTCTGGCACGAAATACGTGCCTATGTCAAAAGCACGAAAATATGAAACTTGATTGAGTCTATGAAGAGAAACCGCCTTATCAAAGAAAATACAATATCCGACGTTTTAAGTAGCCTTTGTTGTAGTAAAGATAACATCGATTGGTTGCAAAGAATATGCTCAAGCTGTAAAAATAGACATATTGATTACCAAAAGTTTAATAATGAAGTGAACATAGCATATTGGGGTTGGGAGAAGAACAAAAGCATATACGTTAAAAATAATGTGGAAAAATCTGCAATTAAAGTTGAAAAGATAAGGCGTTGGGTGAAACCACTAGATTTAATAAAAATATTTGAAGATAGCCTGAAACCATTCCTTAAACATTGCGTCAATAATAAAAATCAAAATCAAGCTTTCAAAATGTTAAAAGAAAATATGACTAAGGAAGACTGTATTATACATATTGATTTCAGTGAAAATTATAATGCCAAATATGGATCCGAAATAAAATCCCTTCATTTAGTTATTGTAACCTCAAAAAATGATATATGTAATACTAACTGTAAAATCTGTATATTAATGATGATATTAAAATAACTGTGTACTGTCCTGTCTCAGTGTTTATCTAAAATTTGTGGAAATCAAAACTAACAAAGTACGGAACCCTGGCTGCCCGGCACGGTTGTTCTTAGCTGTATCATTTCGGTGGATTTATTTCATTCCGGTGCACAGTATATCATTTCGGTGGTAATTTTTATCATTTCGGTAGACATTTTTCATTTCAGTGGACTCTTAAAAATTCATCCTTAAATATTTATGTAAGTTTTCCAATTATGTAAGTGGTTAATTTTACAAAGATACTAACTTTTGCCCGTGACTTCGTCTGCGATGACCTTACCCGGATAAAACAAATAATAAATAATTTCATCAAATTCCGTTCAGTTTAATTTTTGCATGAAAGAGTAACAACCATACATACATAAATACTCACATTTCACTTTCGCATTTATAATAATAGTAGGATTCCTTACAAATTATTATAGTCGTCAAATAAATATATTACCATAACCACTAAAACATTAATTTATCTGAATGCGACCTTACTTTTACAATTTCCTGACATTTCCTAACGAAATAATTTACTGACAATTTCGTGACGTATACTCCATGCGTTTTGCAGCCGAAACAAATGTAAACAAACGATTAAAATAGTTTTCTAGTATTTTCACCAACTGACTTGAATTTGTACACCAAGTGCGTTTTATTAGGGTTTCGTAGCCAAATGACAAAAACGGAACCCTTATAGATTCGTCATGTCTGTCTGTCTGTCTGTCCGTCCGTATGTCACAGCCACTTTTTTCCGAAAGTATAAGAACTATACTGTTGAAACTTGGTCAGTAGATGTATTCTGTGAACCGCATTAAGATTTTCACATAAAAATAGAAAAAAAAACAATAAATTTTGAGGGCTCCCCATACTTTAGAACTTACACTCAAATTTTTTTTTTCATCAAACCCATACGTGTGGGGTTGGATATATATGGATACATATCTATGGATAGGTCTTCAAAAATGATATTGAGGTTTCTAATATAATTTTTTTCTATTCTAAACTGAATAGTTTGCGCGAGAGACACTTCCAAAGTGGTAAAATGTGTGTCCCCCCCCCCTGTAACTTCTAAAATAAGAGAATGATAAAACTAAAAAAAAATATATGATGTACTTTAACATGCAAACTTCCACTTAAATTGGTTTGAACGAGTTAAGTAAGTAGTTAGTAAGTAGTTTTTTTTTAATACGTCATAAATCGTAAACCGCAATTTACGTCGATCAAAGTTACAACGAACTACAAGAACTTTTATAGTATGTTACTTGCTGCTACGGAACCCTTCATGGGCGAGTTCGACTCGCACTTGGCCGCTTTATTAGACAAACTACTCACTAAAACAAAATAGTACATTATGTTAAAAGTTTCAAATCGCTTCTTGGAAATAAGATTGTCATTGCAAAGTGTTTGAATGATGACAGTGTTATTTAATTTTGTTTGTTTCCACATTTACTCGGAATTTATAATTGTTATCGATCAATTGTATTTATTTAAGAATTCACAAATACCTTAATGTGTAGTTTGTCTAAATAAAACGCATTTAGTGTACAAATTCATGTCAGTTGGTAAAAAATCCTATAAAACGATTTTAATGGTTTGTTTACATTTGTTTCGGCTGCAAATCGCATGGAGTATAGGTACATATATTTTGAAATGACTCTTATAAGCGCTTTAAACCAGTCAACAACAATTTTTGCCTTTCCTCCATTTTGTAGATGTGTGACGAATATGTAATCTTTGAGTATTTGGAGATCGAATACCGGATTGAAAAAAGGAACCGACGCCAGCGCACGAGAGAAATAAATAAACCTTTCGATATGAATGAAAGGGAATTTATAGTCCAATATAGGTAATAGGCCAGCTTAGCCCATCCAACACCGTTGTTACCAATGCTGCTACAAATAACAACAAGAAAAAATGACAGAATCAAGGGACCTCTCTACACCTCCTCCCACCTCGGCCGGTCACCGCGGGGGCGATAGACCACAACCCAACTCCACCAACTCTACATCTGTACATACAATGCGAGATCTCTATTATCAGAGGAACGACTAATTGAGTTTAAAGAATCATTACTAAATATTAAATATGATATAATAGGATTATCAGAAATAAGAAGAACAGGTTATAAAATATCAGAAGACGAAGAACATGTATTTTGTCACTACGGGGAAACAAAAGGGCAATATGGAGTAGGATTCCTACTTAAGAAAAAACTTAAATCAAACATTGAAAGTTTTATAACAATTTCTGAACGAATCTGTATATTAAATCTAAAATTTGATAGCTGTGATCTCTCCATTATTCAAGCCAACGCCCCGACAATAGAAGCCACCGATCAGGATATTGATTACTTCTACCACCAATTACGACAAACAAAAAGTCAATGTAGCAACAATCTTTTAATATTGGGTGATTTCAATGCTAGAGTTGGACAACGCCTAGCCGGTGAAGATAGAGTATTAAGAAGATACTATTTTGGAAATAGAGATAAACGAGGCGAAACTCTACTACAATTTTGTTGGGAAAATAACCTATACGTAATAAATACCTTATTTAAGAAAAATACAAAACTCATGTGGACATGGATGTCACCCAAGAAATCAAAAAGTCAAATTGATTATATATTATCCAATATCAAAGATAAAGTAACAAACATTGAAGTTCTTAACACATTATGTTTCTTCAGTGATCACAGAATTGTGAGAGCCACATTATCACTAAACGAAAGCAAGAAAAGTAGAGCCAATTATAAAAACCATAGAGTAAAATTACGGACATCACATGAAAAAGATGAATTTATAGAAACTCTAAGAAAAAATTTGGAAACCTTACTACAATGTACATCATATATTTTTTTTAGTTTTATCATTCCCTTATTTTAGAAGTTACAGGGGGGGACGACGACACATTTTACCACTTTAGAAGTGTCTCTCGCGCAAACTATTCAGTTTAGAAAAAAATGATATTAGAAACCTCAATATCATTTTTGAAGACCTATCCATAGATTCCCCACACGTATGGGTTTGATGAAAAAAACATTTTTGAGTTTCAGTTCTAAGTATGGGAAGCCCCCAAAATTTATTGTTTTTTTTTTCTATTTTTGTGTGACGGACGGACGGACGGACGGACGGACGGACGGACGGACAGACAGACAGACAGACATGACGAATCCATAAGAGTTCCGTTTTTTGCCATTCGGCTACGGAATCCTAAAAAGATAGAGAAAGGTGGAGAAAATTGGAGGAGGCCTTTACTCGATTAGAGGTCCTTGAATAAAAAATAAAACAAATAAATAAGAATAATCTTTAATGAAATAATATATTTAATAATCAATTTATAATAAATAATCAATAAAATTAATAATAATAATAATAAATTAACTTATCTGTATATCAACATAATATTTGTATACTTACTATAATAAATCATGAATTAAAATGTACCTGATGTTATGTTAATGTAGTTAATTTATTTATGAAATATTTATAATATGAATGTAAATCAAGGAATTAATAAAGGCTTTTGTATTTGTATTTGTATTTGTATAGGTAATAGGACACTAAAAATCGATAAGTATCTTTAATAAATACCCATGCTATGTCAATAGTAGTATGATAAATCGAGATAAACTTTAAAATGATGTTTTTTTTTGTTAATTTATAGCAAAAGAAATTTTGTCCACAATTTGTGCGAGGATTTGAAACTCACACACGTGGGCCGCGTTCCACTAGACCAGAGGTTCCCAAACTTATTTTGTCTAACGCCCACTTTGAAAATCAGTTATTTTGTAGCGCCCCCCATTTTTGTTTCACCTTAAAAACCTCAATAACATATTAGTCTCTCCTGTAGTTTAATTAAACCTATATTCTAAACGAGACTTTTCTTACCAGAGAGAGCAATAATAATGCAATTTTACAATATTTAGAGTTCGGCAAGTGCTCAGCTAGACCGCAACAATAGATATACCTATTTTTAATGTGTCTTCGGAGGTGGGGACCTCACCTGCGACACTTGAAGTGAAGACACGAATATTTTTCAGTGTTTGATACCTATTACTAAATATCTTAAGATATAAATAACGTTGTAAAGGCATTAAAAATAATAAATGTTTAATACATTTTTAGTTTCCTCGTACCGAATGGTACGAGGCATATTAAATATCAACATCAAGCTCGAGCAGTCCCGCCTAATGAAATCTACTCTCCGCCCAACACCTGTCCAGATCAAAGGCTCCGAGAGCTTTCATTTGGAATTGCAGAATCTTCTCGCGTGCTTAGATTCTTGCGATGCAGTGGACGAGTACAACAACAGGATGGTAGCAACAGTCCGCGAGGTAGGGTTAAAGTTCTTTAAAACCCTCCCTCGTGGTGGGTCTCAAATTCTCTCAGTACATACACTCGGTCTTATGAGGGATAGACGAGAACTATGTGTGCAGTCTCCAGCCTCCGTGCAGACTACAGGCGGCTCAATAAGCAGATCTCGCAGGACAGGCGACATGACTTGCGTTCTCATAACAAAAGGCGTGTAAAAAGCACAATAGAGAAAAATCGCGGCTCAAAAGTGTTCGCTAAAGATCTGCAGATTAGACAAAACCAGCTGACGAGGTTGAAGACCGAGTCCGGCACCGTAGTTTCGTCAAAATCCGAAGTTTTGGGAGAAGCTGAGACCTACTACAGACGTTTGTTTACCTCCTCGTGCGCTCCTGTCCCCAGACAAGCAAATGACAAGCGCGCTAAGTTATGTGTGCCGGCGATACACTAATAACTACATGCGTAAATACTGATCAGTTTGACATTCGTGTGAAAAATGTGTTATATATTCCTAACCTCACAACCAATCTCCTATCTGTGAGCCAGCTAATAGCCAATGGAAATACAGTTTCATTTGAGGAAAATTGTTGTTACATCCGCAATAAACAAAATAAACTGATTGGAATAGCGAGTTTAAAAAATGGAGTATACAAACTGAACACAGTGAAGTCAGAGGTGTTAGCAGCTTCGGCAGTACACAAATCAGACGCAAGACTGTGGCATAGGAGACTCGGGCACATCAATAGTAGTGATTTGGAGAAAATGAAAAATGGTGCAGTGGAGGGTGTATCCTATAAAGATAAAGCAGACATTCAGAAATCCAACTCTGAGGTATGTTGTGAAGCTAAACAATCACGCTTACCTTTTCCATCAGCCAATCATAGAAGTGAAACCCTGTTAGAGGTGGTGCACTCAGATTTATGTGGGTCTATGGAGACAAAATCCATTGGCCAGGCCAAATACTTTCTTCTTTTCGTTGATGATGCCAGTCGAATGACGTATGTGTATTTTTTGAAAGAAAAGAATCAAGCATTGCAGTACTTTAAACAGTATAAAAGATTGGTGGAAAATCAAGATGGAAATAAAATCAAAGTTTTGAGAACAGATAATGGAGGAGAATTTTGTTCCCAGGAGATGGAAAATTATTTAAAAACGGAAGGGATAGTTCATCAAAAAACTAACCCTTACACACCGGAGCAAAATGGCTTGTGTGAGTGCTTAAACAGAACCATAGTTGAACGCGCTAAATGCCTACTTTTTGAGGCTAAGTTAGAAAAACAATTTTGGGCAGAGGCAGTAAATTCAGCAGTTTACCTAAGAAATAGGTCGCCAGCCTCAGGTCTAGGAGATATTACACCATTCGAGAAATGGACAGGCAGAAAACCTGACTTAAGTCATGTCAAAGTGTTTGGTAGTCCTGTGATGGTGCATGTGCCCAAGAATAAAAGACTGAAATGGGACAGGAAAGCTGTCAAGTATATCTTGGTTGGCTACCCAGATAACATAAAAGGGTACAGATTATACAACTTAGAAACGAGACAAATTACTACGAGCAGAGATGTGACTATTATGGAAAAAGAAAACATCCCAGACAATACTCAGATAGTAGTGCAGGAAATGACTGATGAACAGGATTCACACTCAGTGGAGGAAGAAACAGAAGAAGAAGAAAGGAGTATTCCTGACTTGAATGACTTATGTTCCCGAGACCTCTAGTCCAAGCTCAACGTCGGAAGACTCATACCATACATTATGTGATGAAGTTGGTGTTTTAAGTGAAGAAGAAGTTCTTGAGATACCAAGCAAACGCACAAGAAAAAAAATAGAGAGGTATGGTCTTTCCAATCTCAGCATTGCTGACATGCAGGAGTCTTGTGACGATGAAATAACCTATGAGGAGGCGATGAAGGGGCCAGATAAGGAGATGTGGAAACAGGCAATGGAACAGGAGCTCAAAGCTTTTGAAGAGAACCAGGCTTGGGACTTCGTGGAAAACAAAGAAGCGGACAGAGTGGTTCAGTGCAAGTGGGTTTTTAAAAAGAAATTTGAAAGTGATAATAAAGTGATATTTAGAGCTCGTTTAGTTGCAAAGGGCTTTACTCAGAAAGAAGGTGTGGACTATGGAGCTACATATTCACCCGTTCTTAGATACTCAACCTTAAGACTATTATTCGCTTTAAGCGTAAAATTAAATTTTAAAATCACCCATTTCGATGTTATCACTGCTTTTTTAAATGGCGATCTTAATGAAAATGTATATATGCAAGTCCCTCCCAACTTAAAATGTAAAAGCAATACTGTTCTTAAATTGAAACGTGCTATACAGCGTGGTCAAGGGATTGTAATAAATATTTTACCCCCCGGTTCACCTCGTGATTCTCTGCCCGAATAAACAAAGAAATAATAAAAACATCCATAAATCACAGAGATAACAATATCAAACTAAATACGAAAAATCTCAAAACGTGTGGACGCCCTAACAGCGCTTCGCAATCGCGTTATCTAGGTAACTAGGTGAATGACCTTTTATGTTCGGTCGCATTCGCTTTATCTTGGTCACTAGGTGAATGAACTTTTATGTTCGGTTTACACGTATTAAGTAGTTATGTAGTTAACTAAACTTTAAGTAAATTAATATGTGTAAATGGACAATTTAGTAGTTAAAATTCAGTACGCAAGTAAAGAAGTAATTTAGAAAATTTTCTGTTTCCTGTTCAATAGGTGGGCAGGTCTTATCACTTAACACGTTTGAACAGGCACTTTTTAGTTTCAATTTAGTAAAATGCGTAAGTAATTAAATAGGCTGTGAACAATTGTATGAACTGAAGATATTTACTAAATTATTACGCTGGGACGCGCACTTAAAATTTAGTTATCTACTTAACTACTTAATACGTTTAAACCGGACTTTAGCATGATCCATTTTCCGTTCATACTTAAACCCTGGCTTAGGACAAGCAATACTCAGGTATGTACCTGCTAAGCAAATTCCCAACATGAAATAGGCATCGCAAACATTTAATACAAAATTGATGTATTTCTGGTATACCTTAAAAAATGAAATGGTATTTAAAAACTCACGGACTCAGACCAGATAGTGTGCGGGCGCTCCGTCGTGTTGATAATACATAGTAACAAATTAACGGCACATCGTCTAACATTTCATCCACCACACTTGTTAAAATACCTAATAAATCATTCATGATACACTGTCAAATCTTCGGTCAATAAAGTACTGACCTAATAAACAGTTGTTTAAAACACCGGTCCACACACTGACACTAAAACGGTTGTTAAATAACTTGTTTAAAAAATAAAATCGCAATACCCGTAATTAATATTAGCGCGCACTGCTGCGCTGAACTGCGCTCACGACTCGCGACGGCACGACTGTTTGTGTACATTGCTTTCGGCCTTCGCACGGCAATACACGCGGGGGGCGGGACAGCCGAAGCGAGCGGCGCGGTGCGGCAAAGGCCTTTGAAAAACGCCCGCCGCGCCGACGTTCCTTTGTAAACGCCGCGGCGCCGGTAACGTACTAACGACCGCGGCAGTGCCTTATAGTCTAAATTCGTTAATAGCGGCGAATACAAAGCAATGAGAAATTCATTCGTGTAACGTAAAATAAGGTCTGTCTATCTCGAGCGCAGTGTCTATGATTAATGTATTTTAAAGGATAATTTGGGTAAAAATTAAGGTCAGATTTTTTTACGTATTCGGGCAGAGAATCACGAGGTGAACCGGGGGGTGAAATATTTATTACGATCCCTTGACCACGCTGTATATGGGTTAAAACAATCTGCCAGAGCTTGGAATCAAAAACTTAATGATTGTTTACTAGCGTTAGGTTATAAAAAATCTAAATTAGAACCATGTTTGTACAGTAAAAAGGAAAATAAGGATAAGTTTTTTGTAACAGTGTATGTTGATGATTTTTTTAATTTTTCGAATAGTAGCATTATGACAGATAGATTAAAAAAGGATTTAATTTCAAAATTCAAGATAAAAGATTTAGGGCAAGTAAAAAACTGTTTGGGTATGAGGGTTAAGATGTATAAAGATGGCAGTATGTCATTGGATCAGGGGCAATTTGTTAATAATATTTTAAAGAAATTTAACATGTTAGATTGCAATGGTGTGGATACGCCAATTGAAAGTAACTTAAAACTAGAAAAATCTGATAATATTAACAAACAATACCCTTATCAACAGCTGATAGGGACCCTAATGTATCTGTCTATACTAACACGCCCAGATATCAGTTTTAGTGTGAGTTATTTAAGCCAATTCAATAACTGTTTTACAGCAGTCCATTGGAGACATGCTAAACGAATATTAAAATATCTAAAAAGAACTAAGTCATATGGACTAATGTATACTAAAGATAATTGTAAGTTGGAAGGCTATGTAGATGCTGACTGGGGCTCTAATAATATTGATAGAAAATCCTATACAGGTTTCTGTTTTAAATTGTCAGGAGCTGTGATATCATATGAAGGTAAAAAAACAGCAAACAGTGGCGTTGTCAAGCACAGAAAGTGAGTACATGGCAATATCAGAGGCCTGTAAGGAGTCTATATATTTAAAGAACTTATTGTCCGCAATTGTTGGCTGTAGTTATACAATTACTCTGTACAATGATAATCAGGGTGCTCAGAAATTGACGGAAAACCCTTTGTTTCATAGGAGAACGAATCATATTGATATCCGGCACCATTTTGTTAGAGAGGCTGTTGCCAATAATATTGTCAAAATTATTTATCGGTCAACTTCTGAAATGCCAGCAGACCTTTTAACAAAAGGATTATGTAGTAGTAAGCACAGCCAATTTGTTGGACAGTTGGGAGTTAAAGACATTGTTTAAAGTTTTTTTTGTTTTGGTTTTTGTTTTGATTATTTTGATAAGTGGAGGTGTTGAAGTAGTATCAAAATACTCTATGATCTATGACATGCAAGTTATGTGATTAAGTACTTAGTACAACTTATTAAGAAAAGTTAGTCTTGTCGCTGCAACTAACGTGTTTTAATAAAAACGACCCATTTCACGTTCCACGTGGCGACCACGGTCGTCATGGTCGCGGCGAATACATCATTGATGACGTCATTAATTTCGCTCACGGCACGCTCAAAACGACCCACCTTACGGGGTGGGTCGAAGTGGTCGAATTGCAGTGTTACCAGATATAACGAAGTTACTCTCGCCAGTTTTTATACCTGGCAACACTGAGTAGAAATGGATCGTGATAAAAATTTGGCGCAATTTTATAATAATAATATAATGGTATAACTTTATACGATTCGACAAGAGGTACTTTAGTGGAAGTAGTAGTTTCTCCAGCAGATGCTCGACGTGCAGTCACAGGTCGATATAATTATGTTAAATTATGTAAATAATTTTAATGTTTAATTCACTATACAGCCATGTATACATTTTTCCTCATCGGTCAATATCATAAATTTAATTAATATGCAATTTTCATTACAACTGGGAATATATTTGTCTTTTCATAAAAAAATGTTTTGTTTGTAGACATACTTTTTGCTACAAAGCTATTTAAAACAGCTACACAAGCCTCTACCTCTTCTAATGTTAAAAGAGACAGAGAGAATTATAATGATTGCGACAATGACGGGAATTTCATTGATGAAGCAGCTCTTGGTCCTGAGGACACAGGTGATTTCACCTCTGAAACTCAAGATAGTGAAGGTACTTAGTTTAAAATTTATCAGTTCTATAGCTATCAAACTTTTTTTAGTTTAGTATGCGAGGATACGAGTAAAATATTTGCGTATTTAAGTTTCTTTATACAGATGGAGTCCAGCCTGTATATTATTATTATTAGAGAACTATAAGTCAATGGAAGAAACTCTCAATAATGGAAAAATGTCTCAAAAAAAATTGTGGGAAGGAATAGCCAGACTTACAAAAAAAGGATACAACGTAACTGGACCGCAGTGCTCTTCTAAGATGCGAAGTTTAAAAAAAAAACATATAATTCCATAAAGGATTATAACAACATAACGGGTAATGAAAAGAGTTTGAATTGGCAGTTTCTCGAAGTTTGTGTAAATATCCTACTTTTAAATTTTTGATATTGATATATTTACATTTTCTATCGTTATAAATTAGTAAGTTTCTCATTAATAAGTTTTTTTTTTTATTTAGTCGTGGATGCAAGCGAGAGGTACGTGGTTGGATTGCTAGCGGGCGCCGGATCGTGGGTGCGAGCAAGAGGTACTTAAGTAATGTAAGTATGACTTCTTACGTGCGTCAAAAGTACACACACACGTTTTTTTTACAAGGAATTCATAATAATGTCTCCTTTCATAATCCTGAATTTCGCCTTACTTCACGCAACCAGTGTAGCGAGCACGACTTTTTAAAACATTCGTAGCGTCACCGTATCGAATTGACGATACGTAGTTTACGTAGACGTTAGTTTGCAGCACGAGTTACTTTCGTCGTACTAGCGTCAACTCGATACCATTACGCAAGTGACGTCATGCTATCGAAAAGTGAATGAAGCCCAAAATGAATGAACATGTTTCGTTCAAAAGTTAGATGGAAATAAATACACTAAATAAATACACAAAACTACAATAAATCTTACGATATAACGATTACGATAAAACTTTATGAAAACACACTTTTTATACAAAACTATATTAATTTGTCCTGAAAAATTTAACAATAAGAAAATTAATATAAAAATATATTTTACTATAATGAATAAGCAAAATATTTTCGGGACGCTTTAGTTTCCGAATGTGTTGCAAAACATTGTCAAATGTCACTTGAGTGAGGGTCGACGTTCGAACAGTGTTGTTTGAAAACTCTGTGTTGAAAACTTTGAGATTTTTAATTTTCAATAAATAATTTTATTCAAGATGAGAACTAGCCACCTTCAATATTTAATTTTGGTGGAGTTTATGGAAAGGTAAGCAGAAAATAGTAACTCTGTATAATTAAAAGACATTACCGCATCAACAATTGGTTAATGCTTCCCTACATTTATTTTGGCGCCAAAGTGTGATGTGTTAATTTATTTTTGTTTTGTAGGAACGGAGATTTATCGAAGCCTTCCAATAATCCCAGAGGGCGTCATTATACGCCAGAGAAGTGGAAGGCCCTCTCCGATAAATTAAACAGTGAAGGGACTGGAGATTGTCGGTCAGAGGAGAAATGGCGAAAGGTTGCTCCGCCTATCCACAGACATACAACGCCTATCAGTCATCACTCGTGCTTTGTTTGTTTCACTTAGACATACCATACTTTCTTCTATTTTTGTTGTTCTTTTTTCATTACTATTTACATTAAGTTTTGCTTTTTCATGGTGAAGGTATGGAGTGACTTAAAGAACAACACCAAGAAGAAGTGGGCAAAAGTAAATCGGGCAGCAAGTGGTACTGGTGGTGGGCCTGCCCTTCAGATGTCTATGTCCGACCTCGAACACCGGGTCATGCAAATAATCGGTGTGCATGCAGCAACCGGATGGTCTTTGCAGAGACTGGTTTGCAAACACAGGTCTCTCATGTTATTTATTTTAAAAATAAACTATATAAATATTATTTTGTAAGCAAATGATATAAATAATAAGTTAATTATAGTTCCATTATATCTTCAACAATGTCAATATTGTCAGTATGTCAGTATATAAACCTGAGATATAAACAATAAATATTATTTTTCAGCTTGAGGAAAGACCAGGTACTATAATGCACACCGTGGAGGCAGTTGTTGAGGAAACAGTGCAGTAAGAAGTCACAGGTAATGTATCAGAATTTACACAATTATTTTATTTCTGTTATAATCTGGTTGATATTTTACTATTTTTTAGACTCATTTATTGTTGCAAATTGTAAAATATATTTAAAGGACTTGAATATTTAACTTACTTTTTAAATATTGTTAAGATGCCTATAGTATTTTTTATTTTAGAGGAGTGGAACCTCCCGGGTACAAGCAGCCAACCTACTGTGCTTCCTCCTTCAACAAATGCCACCATTGCATCGGACGCTGCTGAGGAGCATTGGACACCGCCGGTATCCAAAAAAAAGGAAGGTTGATGAGGTGGCTCAGTTGTTTGTGGAAAGCGATCGGAATGCAGCGTGATTTAGTATATGAAAGGTTAGAGACTGAAAGGTTGCGGCTGCATGAATATGAAGTACGTGAAAGGGTAAGACAGAAGGATAAAGAGCACCGTTTGCAAGGTCATTGGCTGGAGTTCATGAAAGAAGGGTTGAATGTGATGAAAAAATATTTTGAACGAGAGATAGAAAGAGAGAGAGAGGAAGAATGAAAATTATAATGTTTTTAAAGCCTGAATGGTTTACAAAAAGCCACCTGATGATGGTAAGTGGTCACCGTCACCCATGGGATTCTTTTTACGCCTTTCATAGAGAATCACAATGTTATAGGTCTCCGAGAAACTTCAGCAGGGTAAGCTAATTACACAATTTGCAAGTGTTTACATGCTTTTATATAATTACAGTGTAAGGCATGCCCTTAATTCATACTATTGTGGATAACAGTATGGTAATTGACTAAAATAGTTTTATGACGTAATTTTAAAAACAATAGAGGAACAGCGGTGTTCCAGAGGACTAGTCCCTTGGAGACCAACCCGTAGTCCGGTGATGGCATCCCCCATTCTGGGCCCTTCTTCTTCTTCGTCTCCGTCCTTGATACGCCGTCGTAGTCAGCGATCTGTTACGGATAGCATCTGCAATCCTTATTGCTGGCAAGGTGCTGCATCAGCAGTCAGCACATCCAGGCCTAGATGGTCGGGGAGCTTGGCGGGACCGCCAGTTCCTCCTCGCTCGCGGTACAGGCCACACGTGCTCGAATTATCTTTGTTTGGTTGATTGTTAAACGAATTAAAGTCCCGTGATTTAAATAATTCTTTTTTTAAAACCCATCCATCGCGGGACCCCGTAACATTGGTGGCAGCGTAAAGGGATTTTGAAAATCCTCGGGACGTCTCTCTCCGCGAATCAACACTGAATCCTGAAAAGAAAACTTACCTGAGTCTCTCTCCGGAATCTCCACTGAATCCTGAAAAGAAAAATTTCCTGGTACCGCATCGCTGCATCCACGAGGAGGACCCAACACTGCATCCGTCGGAGGACACCCCTGTATCCTGTCGAAGGACATCATCGCGCCGCATCTCGTAAAGTACTCATAATACTTATCGCCGTTATTCCTGCCGTAATGTCCTGGTTATCCTACATCACCGCAGCAGCAGCCCTGTAAGTGAACATTAAACATATTTCATCAAAATACAAGTTTCAAAAGTGTTAAGTTAACGAGAGTGTTCCAGAACAATCTTCAGCTTATCTCTTCTATGAACAACGAATAATAACTTAGCCTAACGAAGTGAGCGTAGTCATAACAAACATTTATCTATCGTATCGAATATCATCACCGTGTCGTCGTTACCCTGCGAACATTTATTGAGCTCTTTGTTCTATGCATTTGTATATTCTACGTATTGTATTTTTTGTGTATTCTGTGTGTGTTCTGTATTTCTTTTGCAGCATTTTAAGTGTATGTTTCTAATTGCATCTGTTTTGTGTGTTTATGTGCCTCTATATCCAACTGATTATTCGATCTTATTATGCCAAAAACCACTAAAATTGACATTCTAGAAAAACTTAATTTAGAAATTCCAGAAGGACTAGAGATCGCCCCATCACCCACTAACCTTACACCACAGAAACTAACCTCAAAAACACACATCATGCCACACACAAAGGAAGAAGTTAATCTAAGCACTTTATTTAAATTTATCAAAACATACAATGGTTCCAGGGAAACTTTAAACTCGTTCATAATAAACTGTGATAATGCAATCGACCTTGCTTCAGAAACACAGGTTCCAATTTTATTTAAATATATCCTTAGCCAATTAGAAGGGAAGGCTGAAGTAGCCTGTTCGATTAAAGAGTTCTGCAACTGGGAACAATTAAAACAATTTTTGAAAAATCAATTCTCAGATCGGAAACACTACACACATCTACTTACAGAATTGCAAGAAAACAAACAGGGACCTTCTGAAAACGTAAACCAATTTGCACTGAGACTCGAAACACAACTATCCCAACTTCTAACCGAAATTTCTTTAGGGAACTATCCAGCTGTCGAAATTCCTGGTCGTACATCCGCCATGGAGGATCTAGCATTGCACCATTTTATAATGGGCCTCAAGCCAAATTTATCTCTCACCGTTAGATGCAAATCCCCGCAAACTCTTAATGAGGCTATCAATATCGCTATTTGTGAAGAGCGCATTTTGCAAACTGTATATCGACGCCCGCAGCCTGATAAATCTTTCAAACCCAGGGACTCTTCCAATAACTTCAATCAAAACAAATTTGTACAACGCGACCGGCTTAACTTCCAAAACCAACAAATTCCCAATCGTAATCCGATCATATGTCGCTATTGCAAAGCCGTCGGACATTCTATAGATCAATGTAGGAAGCGGGAGTATAATAATCGCAATCAAAACAACCCTTCAACATCCGGTTTCAGGCCACAACCCCGTGTCAATTATGTTAACGAAGATTATGGTACCGATGAAGTTGATATCTCAAAAAACTAAATAACGTCTCGTATCGGTGTCGTGCGAGACACCATTTGCCTAAGAAAATCGACGCCACTGATTCTACTATATCCTCTGTTCCAATACCCGTCGCGTCCGCTGTATCCGCTGTATCCGCTGTATCCGCTGTATCCGCTGTATCCGCTGTATCCGCTGTATCCGCTGTATCCACTGTATCCACTGTATCCGCTGTATCCACTGTATCCACTGTATCCACTGTATCCTCTGTATCCACTGCACCTACAAAAAAGGTCAAACTTACCACATCCGCCGTATCCGCTGTATCCGCCGCATCCGTTAAACCTGTAAAACTTACCACATCCGCCGTTTCCACTGCATCCGCCGCACCCGCTGCTCCCTCTGTCTCTACTGAACCTTCTGTACCTGAAAAAGAAACCTCTACTATGTCCACTGAATCCACTGAATCGAAAATTTATGAGATAAATGCCAATCATGATAAAGTTCTACTCCCTCACATTCTTGTTAAATCCTCTGTGTCTGAAATACCGTTATCCTTATTAGTAGATTCCGGATCATCGATAAGTCTAATTAAATTAATGAGCATAAACCATGAACCAAAATTATCAAATGAAAAAATTAATTTAAAAGGTATAGATCCCGTTAAATGTAGCACTAAAACCCTAGGTCATTTTTCATTAAAGCTAAAGATAGATGAAACTTCAGGAAAATTCATAAGTCACAAATTTCACGTCGTAGAAAATATTGATCTCCCCTACGATGGTATTATTGGCACAGATATGTTAAACTACTTCGGTTGTACTATTGATTACACACAAGGTATTCTGAAATTAAATAAAACTAATATCCAACTCCTATTTCACGAACCAATCTATACCATCCCAGCCAGATCCGAGATGGTAATTGAATGTTCTGTTTCCAACCCTGAGATTGAGGAAGGAATTATTTTAGATAAACCAAAAATCGAGAACATTCTAATCGCAAATTGTCTAGTAAAAGTGAAAAGTAATAACAGAATAAATCTTTCGGTAGTTAACACTTCCGAAAACACTATATCCCTTAATTCGAATCTTAATGTTACTCTGACTCCTGTAGAAACCAATATTCAAAATCCGTCTCAAGCTCATCCTATTAACAATATTAATTATTCTAATTCATATGAGCGAACTCAACAAGTCCTTAATCAACTTCGTGTGTCACATTTAAACCCTGAAGAAGCTGACGCTCTTTATAATCTCTGTTCTGATTTTTCAGACATCTTCCATTTAGAAGGTGAAGAACTTACTCATACTAACGCCATTAAACATTCCATCAAAACAAGCTCGAACAATCCAATCCACGTTAAATCTTATCGATTTCCGGAGGTCCATAAGCAGGAAGTCCAAAAACAGATTGATCTGATGTTAGACCAAGGTATCATCGAACCTTCAAAATCACCCTGGTCGGCTCCTATCTGGGTAGTTCCGAAAAAGCTAGATGCTTCCGGCCAAAGAAAATGGCGTATTGTGATAGACTTCCGACAACTCAATGATATTACCATTGGAGACACTTACCCCATACCTAATATCAACGAAATCCTAGACCAATTAGGCTCAAGCAAATATTTTTCTACTCTAGATCTTTCTTCCGGCTTCCATCAGATTCTCGTCGAGGAAGAAGATAAACCCAAAACTGCATTCTCCGTACCCCAAGGACACTACCAATTCACGCGAATGCCTTTCGGCCTAAAAAATGCTCCTTCCACATTTCAGCGTCTCATGAACACGGCCTTATCTGGTCTCCAAGGTACGCGATGTTTCGTTTACCTTGACGACATTGTCCTATACGGATATGATTTACATACAGCCATAAATAATTTGAAAGCTGTCTTCGAAAGGTTGCGAGATTATAATTTAAAACTTCAACCAGAAAAATGTGAGTTTCTAAGAAGAGAGGTAGCTTATTTAGGACACGTCATCACTGAAAACGGAGTCAAACCCAATCCCGAAAAGATTAAAGCAGTCGTTGAATTTCCTACACCTAAGAATCCAAAAGACATAAAATCGTTCTTGGGTCTCGTCTCTTACTATCGTCGATTCATCCCTGAGTTTTCTAGAATCGCTAAACCCCTAACTCACCTTTTAAAAAAGGACAACACCTTTAAATGGCTAAATGAACAACAAGTGGCTTTCGATCAGCTAAAGACAAAATTAACGACCGCCCCCATCTTGTGCTATCCCGACTTTACCAAACCTTTTATTCTCTCTTGTGATGCATCTAATTATGCTTTAGGCGCTGTCCTATCCCAGGGTCTCCTAGGCAAGGATAAGCCAATTGCTTTCGCCTCACGAACGCTGAACCGTAGCGAAAGTAACTACAGCACCACGGAAAAGGAACTTTTAGCCATCCTGTTTGGATGTAAAACTTTCAGACCCTATCTATATGGTCGCCAATTCCAAATAATAACAGACCATCGTCCTTTAAAGTGGCTGTTCAACCATAAAGATCCTTCCAGCAAACTCCAAAGATGGAGACTAAAGCTAGAGGAATACGAATATGAAATCGTATATAGAAAGGGCAGACTTAATGCAGCCGCAGACGCTCTGTCTCGACACCCTCCTGATGATGCTACTGCTCCTGTAAATATAATTGGTACAAAGTCCATAGACTCTTCTAACCCGAACTCTACGAATCCTACTAGAATCTTACCTTCCGCTACCCCATCAACTTCTAGAAATCCGGACAATGTGGAAACACAAATGCTATCGAGCCCCCTAAATCTAGATGAATGGAACTTACCCTTTCTAGAACCTTTACAGCAACTTAATGAACTTCCAAGCACTCCTTTTAACCCTGAAAATTTAAACTTAAGTCTAGAGACTGATACTATTCCTAACCCAGGTAACACCAATGTTGTTCCAGGCCCTATCGAGTCAAATCCGAATAACACAACTGATACTTACCTTGATCCTGCTCCGAATCCGTCTCCTCCTGATGGCGAGAACTCGCCAGATACTTACCTTCGCGATGTCCTAAATCCTAGTACTAATCCTAATAGTGAAGATATTCTAAATCCAGATACTTACCTCGATGATATATTAAATCCTAATTCTAACATTAATAATACAAATAACTTACCTTCAAACTTACCAAGTCCTGAAGTGTCCAACGATTCCTATTCAGACTTCTTGAAGTCCATGTCTAATAGGAGTCCTTCCTTTAACACCGTTATTCACGAATATACAAATCCTTTATTAGCAGCCGACTCCGAAGTAATAATTTTACCAACATCAATCGATTTAGACGAAACAAATCCTTATGTTGAAGAAGTTTTGTCCGAACAAAGTGATATAACCGATTTCATGAACAAAGAAAGAAGACTGAAATCATTCCTTAACCTTAAAACCGATACTAAATCCTACTATTTTCTCTTTACTAAAGTCCATCATTTCGATGAAGTGCCATATCCTGATTTATATGAATCCTTAAAACAACTCAGAAATGAATTACTAGTTTGCTGTTCACAAACACCCACAGAAATTGCTATTTCAGATTTCAAAGATCCCTTTGTGAAACTTTCATACACTAGAATTTATAACATAATCGCTTATCTTTTTCATAATACAAACATAACTGTTAAAATCTATCGAAACACACTTACCTATCCTACACCAAATGAAATTCCAAGAATTCTCAAGGAAAATCATGATATACCTATCGCTGGCCATGTCGGAATAGGAAGAATGTATAACCGAATTAAAGACAGATATTATTGGAGAAGCATGAAATCCGATATTGAAAATTACGTAAAAAGATGTTCACATTGTCAATCCAATAAAGCACTCCGGCAAACAAATAGAGCTCCAATGCAGATCACCTCCACTTCCACTGCTCCTTTTGAGAGGATAAGCCTTGATATTGTAGGTCCTCTCCCCGAAGCTGGTCAGATAAAGTTAAAATTTATACTTACTTTACAGGACGACCTCACCAAATTTTCTACAGCATACCCCATCTCTAACGCAACAGCAGAAGAATGCTGCGAATGCCTCATCCATTTCATTTCTTTATTTGGTATCCCTAAAATGATCTTGACTGACCAAGGCACCAACTTCACAGCCGAACTTTTCAAAAAGACCTGCGAATTCTTGAAGATTAAACAATTATGGTCTTCACCTTATCATCCTCAGACTCAAGGTGCTTTAGAAAGGAGCCACTCCACTCTTAAAGAGTATCTTAAATCTTATGTAAATGAAAACCAATCCGACTGGCATAAGTACGTTTACACTGCAATGTTGGCTTACAATACCAATGTTCACACAACTACAAAGTTTACTCCCTACGAACTTCTTTTTGGACACAAACCTTACTTACCAAATTCAATTTTCGAACTTAATCCTACGGGCACCTACCTTGAGTATGTTAAGATGCTAAACCATCGTCTCAAGGTCTCACGTGAAAAGGCTCTTGAGAATATTGCCAAATCCAAAGAAAGGTCAAAGGGTTACTATGACCATCACTCCCGTCCAGCCACCTACAAAGTTGGTGACTTCGTATATCTAAAATCACATCTTAGGTTACGAAAAGCGCTTTCACCCATTTGGAAGGGACCATACAAAATCGTGAAAATCCATGGAAACAACACATTATCCCTGCTCATAAATCGGCGTCACGTAAAACACCATTACGATGAAGTAAAACACGCCAACATCGACCCAATCAATATAAACTAAATAAATACAACATCCTATATACATATTATATTGATTTTAATCACTTTATATACAAATGATTTTATTTACATTAAGTTATAAATAACTTAGATTATTTAGTCTTTATAACATAGTTTAAGCAACTACTATTATTAACCCTTATTATATCATTCTATTTCTATTACTATTATCCCTACTATTATTACAATTACAGCCTGGTAATACTATGTCACGGGCACGTTCATGATGAAGAATTCGTCCAACCAATAACGAAGAGTCCAGGAGTTTACTTCAACCCCCTAGGTTCCATTAGATTAATTAATGATTATTTTCACATTATTATACCTGTTGAGATAGAATACATCAAGCCTCATATTGATAATATTAAAAGCGTTCTTAGCACAGCACAACAATTGTGTCCTAAAAACAACGAAATCGATCCTTCGGAATGTCAAAATACATTTGAACCACTTAACTCTATGTTTGAGGATCTTATTCGTGATTATAACTCTTTATCTCATCTAATTTCCGCGAAAACTAAAAGAACTGCATGGTTTTCTGGCATTGGTACTATTTTTAAACATGTGTTTGGGACTATGGACGAAAACGATGCGATTAGATATAATGCTGCAATTCATAATTTAAAGAATAATAACGGAAAATTGTTAGAATTGGTAAAAGAAAATATTTTAATTTCAAAATCTGCTATATCCAATTTCAATGAAACACTTATCCGAGTGGACCAAAATGAAAAGCGTTTAAACGAAGCAGTAGAAAATATTTTGTCTCGAATGACTAGCTTAACTGCTAAGACTAATACACTCATGTTTAGAGCAACAATTCAAGAAATATTTAATGTACTTCAATCGAGTCTTTTAAATTTATCATATAAATTGGAAGATATTGTCAATGCTATTTTATTTGGTAAAACTAATACACTGCATCCTTCTATCATAACGCCTAGAAATTTGTATGATGAACTCGTTGCGAATTCAAAACACATCCCTAGCCTAAGTAAATTTCCTGTCGATCTAGAATTAGAAAATATTCATGTTATAATAAAATTGTCACAAATCGTCTCGTATATCATAGATAATGTATTGGTATTTACCGTGAAAATTCCACTTGTAGCCATTTCCAAATTTGCTTTATATAAAACAATTTCTATTCCTCTACCTCATGACAATTTGTCTCCAAATTCTTTTGCCCTAATTATACCTACTTCTAATTATATATCAGTAAGCGAAGACAAATCCAAATATTGTATTTTTGATAATTTAGGTAATAATTGTAGAGAAATAATAAAAGACGTTTTTATCTGCTCCAATTTAGAAGAGCACAGCATTGTAGACTATCCTATTTGCGAAACAGATATCATGTCTAAAGTTTTATCATTGCTTCCTAAATATTGTAAAACAAATTTTGTATCGGGAAACATACATTTTTGGCAAACTCTTGGAAATAACAGGTGGATCTTCACCCACTCTACTCCTACAAAACTACATATAATTTGTGAAAATTCTAATTTTGATATAAACCTGCTGGGCACTGGTATTGTAACATTAAAACCTAGATGTAATGGCTATTGTAGTAACTTTAAATTAGTTGCTTCTGTGAACCCTACTATTAAATTAAATGAAATACATTCTGATTTTAACTTAATTAATGACTCTTGCTGTAATTTAAATAAATTCAAGAAATTTAATCTATCTATCCCTTTCAAACCATTAGATTCTAAAATAAATCTTGACAATCTCATGAAACTCAATTCAAAAACTAATGATGTCCTAGAATTAATAAATAAGTTAAATATTAAAAACAATTTTGAACCTGTATCATCCCAATCGATATTATATTATGTCTCCTTTTGTTTTTTTTCTTTGTTTGTCATTTACTATTTTTGTAATCGAAGATGTGTGGCCTTTTATAGTAAACTTAAATTAAATAATAATTTGCCTAATGATGGTAACGAGGAAATTGAAATGCCAGCTCAAAATTCATCCCAATCTCAACCACGTTTACGAATTGCGTAAACCTTATTTTATTATAATTATTTGTAAACTTCTCGGATATAAACCCGATAACTTTACACTTAAGGGGGGGGTTGTTACGGATAGCATCTGCAATCCTTATTGCTGGCAAGGTGCTGCATCAGCAGTCAGCACATCCAGGCCTAGATGGTCGGGGAGCTTGGCGGGACCGCCAGTTCCTCCTCGCTCGCGGTACAGGCCACACGTGCTCGAATTATCTTTGTTTGGTTGATTGTTAAACGAATTAAAGTCCCGTGATTTAAATAATTCTTTTTTTAAAACCCATCCATCGCGGGACCCCGTAACAGATCGCTTGATTTTGGGCGATCAAGACGACCGCTGACTACAGCGGAAATTGAAGCGCTCATCGCAGACCCCGGCAGCGACATTGAAGAGTGAAGGCGAAAATAACGCTACGGATGACTTTATGGCGGATGTCGGAGAAGCTGTGGAAGGCGAAACCTACAACATGGAGAGCATGAGGCAAATCGTCAACGATTTACATTCTGAAATTATTCAGGTGGAAGAGGCAGAGGAAGAGGTCCAAGGGAATTTAGTGGTGGTGACAGCGACTCATCTCAGTTTTCATGGTCAGAGGACTTTTCAACGTTCTCTGGCCAGAAAACTGAGTTTAGGGGATCTCCTGGCCCTACCCAGATTTCCCTGGACCCATAGATATTTTCGAATATTTTTGGGGGGAAGATATAATTAACGCGATAGTGGAAGAAACTAATTGATATGCCCGCCAAATGCTTGAAATAGCAACAGAGCATCGGGTTCCGCCCAAAAACCTTATGCAGTGGACAGAAACCGATGCTCCTGAGATTTACAGGCTTTTGGCGATCATTATGTTAATGACTTTTAGTTATCGTGCTAAAGTTAAAGACTACTGGACCACATGTTTGTTGGAAATGTTCAAATTTAGAAAGCTTACGTCGAGGGACAGGTTCATGCTGCTAATTAGATTTTTGCATTTTGTTGACAATGACACGATGCCAAATTACGAATTATCGTACGACAAAAAAAATTGCAAAAATCGCACCAATAGTTAAACATTGTAATAATAAATTTTACGAATTTTATAAACCCATTGAGTTTTTGAGTTTGGATGAGTCCCTGCTTCTCTGGAAGGGTCGTTTTAGCTGGGTACAGTGCATACGATCGAAGATGGCCCGTTTTAGCATCAAGTCATTTGAATTGTGCGAAGCAGGGAGAGGTTACCAATTAAAATTTATACTTTATGCTGGCAAAGATTCTAGTTTTGTCCAAGGACCCATTCATGGGTTCGAAAATCCTACCGCCAAGGTAGTTCTTGAGCTCATGAATGAGTTCTTAGACTTAGGGCATACTTTGGTTATGGATAACTGGTATAACCAGTTACCATTAACCAGATTTTTAAAAAGTAGGGACACTGATGTTATCGGTACGATGAATCGGAACAGGAAAAATGTGCCGTTAGATATAAAAAATTTAAAAGAGAAATCGTTGCAGCGGGGAGCAGCATTGCGGGGACATTTCCTTGGTCTGCTGGAAAGATGGTAAATTAGTAACGGCCATTTCAACTTACCACAGGGAGGACATGGTTCGGAGCAGAAGATCCGGCGTAAATATTTTAAAACCGTGTGCCACTAAGGATTACAACTCTTACATGGGGGGTGTAGATTTGAAGGACCAGAAACTCTCTATGTTTCTGATGGAACGAAAACGAGGTTCCAAATTGTCACACGTATATTTACTGGTATTTTTACTGGTTGGATTATTTGCTGGTGATTATATACATGTGTACAAAAATATATATAGATATAATATGGAATAAATACTTAGATAAATAAATATAGATTTGAGTGGTGGATAATATTTATCCGAGAGAGATTACCTTATGATCTGCAGGGCTGGCCACCATCCGATATACAAACCAACGTTCCTTCACCGGACCAGCGCCTGCAAATCTACCCTGGGGTTTAACTTCCTCTTGGTGACACCAATAAAACAACCTCAATTTGGCTAACTTGTTCCTTTTATTACTCTTCCAAGATGTCACTGCACAAAATGTATTAAAGTTTATACTAAATCAATGACAGAAGGCCAACACAATTATATCCAAATACAACCCCTGGGGTACCAAATGCCGGACTAGCTGCAGAGCTTGGGTCGTAAGGTTTACGGCCAAAACTATGCACACCAGTAAACTTACTATTTATTTTAACTCACAGAATGTACCACCCATTTATACTATAACCAATTCAAGTTACTACCTACTATGAAACCTATTTAATGAGAGATTGATCGGTGCGCACTACAAGATTGCTAAACTTTAAGTTTATTACTTTTCCAGAAATCGGCGCTCGGACTAAAAAAGGTCATCAGCAGTGAATTTGATGTCCACAAAACAAGGAACACTTTTCATATTAGCCTAGTGGCGCTGTTTTAAGGGTTTTAACATTCGTTAAATGTCTGCAAAAGTAATAAATAACAAAAAGATCGTAGAATTTGCGAAAATCCGTAAAATTTGCGAAAAGCTGTAGAATTTGCTACGGCCCTAGGGTTTGAGCCGTAGACCGTAGATTTTGTGATTTTTTGGCCTGAAAGCCGTAGAACACGGTAATTGCCGTAGCATTGGCAACATTGATCACTACTAATTACTTTAGTTACTATTGTTCCTATATTATTTTCCATTAAACCAAGGTACCTAAACAACTTCACAAGGTAAGACAGCTGACAGATAACACTACAATTCGCACAGAGTACCTATACCCAGTGACGACATATTGACTATGACACTCCACAGAGTAACTACTTTTTAACCTACTTCAAAAAAAGAAGGAGGTTCTCAATTCGACTGTATTTTTTTTTATGTTTGTTACCTCAGAACTTTCTACTGAGTGAACCGATTTTGATGATTGTTTTTTTAAACGATAGCTGGTGCTTGTCATGTGGTCCCACTTAAATTTTATTGAGATCTGACAATGGCATCCATGAGAAAATCATGTAAGTCTTAAAGCATTAAGTATGTGCGCGACAAATGGACGAATAACTCGATATCACGCCAACCGATTTCGATTATTCTTTTTTTAATCGAAAGCAGGTGCTTGTCATGTGGTCTCACATAAATTTGAACGAGATCTGACAAGTCGTTTTTGAGTAATTTTGAAGTCGGTTATTTTTTGTTAGTAAAATTTAGATTATGCACAGACAAGTTAGAACAAGACCACAGGTAAATAAATTTCACATATGAAATTTACCACGTTACAAAATGGTATCACAAGGTCTTTAGAAGACTACCGAATACTAGTATTTTAAACGCCTTCTTGATATACCGGAGGAATCCTACTTTCAAAGTGATGACACATAGAGAGTTTCGGGTGAAATTAGCAGAAGGCCTACTGGACAAATATCAGGTCAGCGCGCCCTCAGTGCGCACTTTGCCTAAGCGAGAGGTAAGATAGGACCAACAAAGTAATCACTTTCCCATCCAAGTGCCAGCTAACCAACATAAACGAGTTTCTTTCATGCGAAAACGTTGCGTGCGCTGTGCAGCAGCAAAAGGCAGGAAAGAAACTTCAGTGAAGTGCTCGAAATGCAATGCTTTTCTTTATTTAGGAGATTGTTGGAAAGATTATCATACTCTTCATAATCTTGCACCTTCTTCATCATCTTAGGTACAAGATTATGATGAGTGTAATCATCCAGTATGTTAATTAACCAATCTTATCTGCTCTCAGTATGTGTATATCTCCATGTAAATTGACACAAAATATTAAACTCTTTTTGGGGATGTTGGTTAAAAAGTATTTTTGTTTATTGTTATTTGCTATTTTATTCAAATGTCCTGAAATTTGATAGTTAACCATGAATTTTCGATATACTATGGATAATATCGACAGTATCGTTATGTTTTTTGGAGCAACACTAGAGTCGCAAAGCAAATACCAATATTTCAAAAACTTTCGATAGTATCGATATTACAACGCATTACGACAAATATTGCAAAACTATTGTTAACACTATTTACTTTCTACACAGAAAGTATCTATTTATCAATAGTATCGATACTATCGATAATTTTGCCATATCGATAGTCATTATCGATAGGATTTGTTCGATAAATATTATGTAAAAAGTTATGGTATGAAGAATAAATTAGCTCACGATTATATTAGTATCGATATCGGTGAGTGTCATAACACTAGTTTACCAAAGACGTAAGCAATATAAACGAAATTATTTCTTAGATACTGAATATAAGAAAATTAATTTATTAAATATAATAAGTACATAAACATTACTTATGAATAAATTATTATTTTGTAAACCTTAGTTTTATACTTATCTTACTTTGGAGCACGCTGTATACGCTTTATATATGTTTATGCCGTATTGGAGCGGCTTAGAATACTAACCCCAATCCCACGCCGGATGGGTGTCGTAAAAGGCGACTAAATCCGTTCCGCTGGTGGTAGGACCCCTCGAGGGATTATATTAGTAATATTGATCTGAATTATTAATTAATACCATTATTACTATTATTATTTCTCCATGGGGTTCGCCTGGATAGCTACCACCTTTGAGCATGAGTCAGCCGCCAAACGACTCGTCGTGTTCCGGCTGGAGGCTTGAGAGCCAGTTCTTTCTTTCTTTTTATTCTCTCTTTCTTGGCCGGCAACGCATCGGTGATGACTTTGGTGTTGCTGATGTCCATGGGCGACGATAGCCACTTACCATCAGGTGGATCGTCAGCTCGTTTGCCCGCTATTTCCATAAAAAAAAAATACGCTCTTGTACGTACACAGCGGGAGGTCGACTTTAGACGTAAAACTTGAGTAATAAGTTCCCACTTAGATAATTTCTATTTATTGATTTTGTTTGATAAAACATAATGAAACGCATATCAATAGAATGCTAATTTATAGTAGTTTTTTTAACTGTAAATAAAGAGGCATTGTATAGTAAATTTAGAAAAAATTGTGCACAAAACAATGCACATGACTTTTGGCGTGAGTTTGATGTCTGATCTTGAAAACTTGGTAATTACTGTTATATTCTTTGCTAATACGATGCAGTTTTGTCGTGATATTCAATATATGTAATTACTGATATTTCAAACGAAAATTTGCTAAGATATATCTTATAATTGAAGGGGTAAGTGTAAAAAGCGTTCAACTGATGAAATTACTGAAATAGTGTTATTGGTATCGTTGAATTCGTCTTTCGATTCTTAATGTTATGGCATAGGTTTTATAGTGGAAAATTCAATATAATATAATGTTATTTAAATCCTTGTTTCATGAAAAACGCACGGACGTGGCGCATTTGTAATTGCAAAACTGACAATATTTGCTTATTACAGAGTAGTAATTAAAAAAATACTTTATTTATGATAATTCGAAGGTATCTTATATAATTTGGAATCATAACAACATAATAACATACAAACAGATTTGAAGTTGAATACTAAGAATATAACGAAAATGAAGTCTTGACTTTCAAACGCATTTATCTCGAATTATTGTTTTTGTTACTTAAACCCTTTTTACACACACCCCTTCAATTATGACACAGGACCGTTTCGAAAAACCGGGAGTCAGCCCGCGCGAATTGCTTCAGTGGCGAAATTTTTGCGTTTTTTCAATCTCCAAAAAGTTGTAGTTTTATATTTACAATATTTATAAAAAATGCCAACTTGTTTAGGGAATTTTATGCATAATCTAATAAAAAAATGTTTTTTTAGACATTCGGTAGCTAATATATTCCATCTTTTCTACAAAGTAGTTAATTTTTCAATTTTTCTAAAACAAGCTCATATTTCCGCTTGAAATATAAAAAAACGTGTTTATTTTGTGTTAGTCAGCTAGTTTATTTCATTAGCTTTCTGAAAATATAAGCATTGTAGAGCTTTGTTAAGTCTAAGTCGTAAAAAATACGATAAGATCGAGTCGAGTGTCAAATGGCGCGCTCAAATTTCAAGTGCGCCGGCCTCTACGGTATCGCAGGCGCGCGGCGCACCGGCTCTCAGAGGTTAAGTAGCTGTTGCCCGCAGCTTCGCATATGGAAATTATTTTTTACCTTATTTGTACCTCTTGCAGAAGAAAATTTAAAAAAACGGAGAATTTATATTGAAGTACAACTTATATTTAGTAATTTATATACTGAAACCCATGGTATAATCACAAAGGATTCTTGCAGGAGCGGGTTTGGAAAAATAAGCAATATTGACATTAATTTGTATTGTTTTTCATTTTTTTTCATTTTTTTTTTGCTAAATTTTGTTGGAGAAACTTGAATTCCATCAATTTAAGCAAGGAACATTTGTTGCAAAGAAGCAAATCGGTTGATGTTTTAAAAATATTCTATACAAACTTCTATCCTGTTTCCCAGGGAAACCTTTCCGGACTAAAAAGTGTCATAAAATATGACCCGGAGTATAAGTAACAATTTTACCAATTTTCATCGAAATCTGTTCAAGGGTTTTCATGTGATGCCTTGACAGAGAAACAGACAGACAGACAATAATTCTAAAATAAATATTTTTGTGCTCAAACACGTTCTTGAAGTGTCCCCTAATCGAAATTTTTAAAAAAATATTCAACGGACAGAAAATTTGCCCTTTGAGTTTTATTATAGTATAGATTATTATTGTTTAATGCTTCTTATGCGCACTATTGATAAGGAGCTTCATAAGGACAGGAGTATTAACAACGAGCTAAAATAGGTTAAATTAATTGTTTTCAGGTTTTAACAGCAATGTATGTCTTGGCACATGGGTCTTATCAGAAACCTACTGGGAGTGCACAACAAGTTGTTCAGCAAACCGTATCTGCAGTATTGGCAGAGGTCACTGCTGCCATAAACCATACTGAGATGAGAAATAAATTAATAAAGTTTCCTCAAACACCAGCAGAGCGGGATGCAAATAAATTGAGATACATTACGGCGTGTCGTTGTCGTTTATTTGTATTTATAATGAGTTCATATTTTTTACATTTTTAATGTATGTTTTCATTAATTAATCAATTGTACATAATATCTTGACGATGTAAAATTATTAATGTTACCAATATTTTGTTGACAGATTTTATGAACAGTTCGGTATCCCAGGTGTAATAGGTTGCATTGATGGGACACATGTAGCCATTGTAAGACCAAACGACCATGAAGAAAGATATTTTTGTAGAAAAAAATACCATTCCTTGAATGTGCAATTAGTAAGTCATTATAATTTCTCATTAAAGTCTAAAGACTTTAATGACTTTAATTAAGCATTTATAGGTGCCATTTATAGTTTCTGTTCATTATATTTTAATATTATAGTATATTTTTAAGTATATTTTAACAATAACGTACTTGTTACACTCAACTTAAGTGAAAAGTAAAAAATAATTATTTATCAATATATACATATAAAAATTAATTCGCAAGCAAACTCGAGCTGAGAGCGTTGTTTATGAGGGAGCGTTGTGTCATCGCATCGCCGACCGGCAACAACGCCATATATGGTAATGTTCTGCGCGCGAGAGATTGGACAAGCTCGGCCTACCGAGGCGCCGAGCGCAGTGTTGCCAATGCTACGGCAATTACCATGTTCTACGGCTTTCAGGCCAAAAAATCACAAAATCTATGGTCTACGGCCCGAACCCTAGGAACGTAGCAAATTCTACGGCTTTTCGCAAATTCTACGATCTTTTTGTTATTTATTATTTTTGCAGACGTTTAACGAATGTTAAAACCCTTAAAACAGCGCCAATAGGCTAATATGAAAAGTGTTCCTTGTTTTGTGGACATCAAATTCACTGCTGACGACCTTTTTTTTTTGTTTAGTCCAAGCGCTGAACCGATGGTATATATTGGCATAATTGGATAGCATAATATATTGGCAGCTGTGGACACGGCCCACAGTTGATCTTTTTCCATAGAAACACGGCTTTTTTATCTAATGTACACGGCCTTCCAAAAATTTTCATTGGCAACACTGGCCGAGCGCCTTATGCCCGCAGTGCTACACTAAACACGACCGCGAATGCTCACGCCTTTTATTCTCACGTTCCCGCGCTTTTTCTTACGTTAATTTCATTAACTCGGCAGGAGGCGCTACCGGGTAAAATTTACCACATAGTACATAAATTCATAAATATTTATTTTTCTATTTAATTTTGTGCCGCGCCGCTTTAGGTACCTTTTGAGAAACGTGCGACAGTCCGCCTTTTTGACTAAGCAGCCAGTGTACGCGCGGTGTTCAGACACAACAGATGTGTAAGGTGCGTACGGGTATTTTTTACCCAGTAGCGACTATTTGTGTCTTATTATTTTTATTAGTCTACATTTTTTTGTTGTTTTGTTTTAGACTATCAAGATGCCTTATTTTCCTCTTAATGACGAACAAATGCTTTTAGAATATAGTGATGATGAACATATTTCTGAAATTGAAGACAATGAAGATTTTAATGAGCATGATAGCAATTCAGAGCAAGAAGCAGGGGATACTAGAGTGCAATCAGGTTGAAATGCGAAAACGGAATTATTTATCTCTCTTCCTTTTGTAGATATAAAAAAGGGTGGCACTTGAGGTTTTTTTTTCTAGCGGTTCCTAACACAGTCAATAATTCTTGAGTAATTCGTACATGAGCGGAAAACTGGTGAACCGATTGTCCATCACAACATTCCTATTAGATTTTTTATAGGCTCCACCAAACGCTTTAGCACATCAGCCGCAGAGTTACTTTGATTGTAAATGCCTTTATTTTTTCCCACATATATTTCAATATTCGCAGTGTAAAACGCTGTCTGTAGACAAAAGGTCTTTAGTGTTAAGGTGTCCGCTTCGAAGCCTACCAATAATAGAGTAATCCCAAAAGACTTCTAATTTATGGAATATCTGCCGACTTACAATCTCTCTCTCTGATATATTTTGATCTCAGATTTTCTATGTATACCTCGTATTAAGTGAAGTCAATAATTTTTTGTAACATACTATTATCATCGATTATCATTATCGATTGATTGGGTGATTATTTTTAGGTTATGTTACAATTATTGTTATAAGTAACAATATATTATGTTCAATTGGTATTGATCTCGTTTTTTTAATTTTTTTATATGTTCAGAGCCTAATTTTTGTATCTTGGTAAGCCATGTGAAAAAACATTTAATTGTATGCTGTGATTTCATTAAAAAAATACAAGATTACATTATCAGATAAATACTTCATTCACACATTGTTTCATGACAAATATATTAAAATATAACATAAAAATTTGTTTCAGTAAAATACCCATAAAAACCCCCCATTTGTACAATAAATTCATTGTGGTATTTTTTACCCGGTAGCGACAGTTCGTGTTGCATTATGGGGTGCGCCTCCCGCCGAGTTAATTTCTGTTAACTATCGTGCTTAACTGTACTTTCTCTTCAAGTTTCTTTATTTCCTTCCGTATCTTTTATTATTATATAGCATCTATCCTTCTACATTTCTATCACTTGCTTGTATCTATCTTACGTGCATTAAACTGCAATTGTTGTGGGAGATATCGGCGTTTTTATTGAAGACTCCCGGTAGGAAACCCACAGCATTAAAATAAAATATGTAAAAACATAATAGCTTTCTCCATAGTGGGTAATATAGTTATTTTAATACACAGCCTTTAAGATACTTTAATTCATAAAATGAATAATATAATTTTCAGATTTGTAATGCTGACATGGAAATCATTTGTGTTGATGCTAGTCATCCAGGAGCCAATCATGATTCCTTCATTTGGTCTCATCACCCTCTAAGAACGCACTTGGAGAATCTTAGCAGTGCAAAGTCAAAGTCAAAGTCAAAATATTTTATTCATATAGGTATCACTGATACACTTATGCACGTCATCATTTTTTTATCTACCAGCTTTTCGGAAGGGTGCTTTGTCACGGAGGAGAAGAAAAGCCGAAAGAAACTCCTCGCACATCTTTTAAAAAAAATATTACAAAAAAGAAAATATTACAAAATATTTACTAATCTGAGCGGAACTGGTTGCAGAACTGGTCATTTCCATGCATCTTTGTCATTTAAATACTCGTCTATTCTATAATATCCCTTGCCTAACAATTGTGTTTTTACACGTTTTTTGAAAGATTCTATTGGCAAGTCACGTATTGATTTTGGAATTTTATTATAGAAATGTACACCAAGCCCCATGAAAGATCGCTGCACTTTACTTAGGCGGAACGAAGGCGTAACTAATTGATGCATTCTTCTTGTTTGGCGATTATGAATATCACAATTTTGTTTATACGCGCTTATATTCTTCCGTATAAAAACTACATTGCTAAAGATATACTGGGAAGCTACTGTAAGTATGCCTATTTCCTTGAACTTTTCACGCAAAGATTCCCGAGACTTAAGTTTATAAATAGCCCTAATAGCCCTCTTTTGGAGTATGAAAATTTGTTCTATACTGGCTGCTTTGCCCCACAGCAATATGGCATAGGACATAACACTGTGGAAATAAGCAAAATAAACTATCCTAGCAGTTTCGACGTCAGTATACTGCCTTATTTTCCTAACAGCATAAGCAGCCCTACCAAGTTTATTTGCGAGATTTGCTATATGTGGGCCCCACTGAAGTTTACTATCTAAGGTCACCCCTAAAAAGACCGTGGATTCCTCCATATGCAATATTTCATTATTCAGTTTGAGAGTTTTGTTGACTTTTTTAACATTAGGTAGTACAAACTCTATACATTTCGTTTTTTTTGCATTTAGAAGTAAATTATTGATAGTGAACCAACGCGACACATGCGAAAGAGCACTATTTACGTCGTCGAAATTTACTTTATTCCTGTCACACTTAAATATTAATGATGTATCATCAGCAAATAGTACAATATCCGCTTGGTTCTTTACATAATGTGGTAAATCGTTAATGTATATCAGAAAAAGAAACGGACCCAAGATCGAGCCCTGCGGTACAGAGGCTTTATGGCTATTAGGTAAGGTACTTAGGGGAAGGTTGCGATCATTGGACCGGCGCTTTCATCGGACCACCATAATATTTCAAAAACTGTGCACACCAGGCGGCCTTGAATACGTCACACAGCGTTGTCATTTACCCTACCGGGCCCCACCGCAACCTCAGTCGTGCCACGAGATCCGGCAGTGAGTGACGTGTAAAAGTCTGTTTTTGCCGCCCGGGATATAAAAATTACGTGATTGAAAAGCTGGTGTAAGTATCATTACATTTCCGTTCGATCGACTGTACCAACCTAAAATATTAGTATGTCTATTCGTGCATAAATCTGGATTTAAGAGATAAGATTATTTTATTCCTTTTTTTATATATTTTTTAATAACGTGCCTTGTTGCCATGAATGGACCATTCCATGCTCCCATCATCGGACCGGTCCAATCATGGCAACTTTTTAACAGTTTTAATTTTTTATTTATTTCAAATTTTGCATTATTGAACATTTCTGTTATACATGATCGTTCGTGTTTCTATATTGCTCCGGATCGTAACATGTACTTACGTACATAATACAGCAGATATGTTTTTGTTAATATCTATGTTTTGTTATTAATTTACTATTTTTTTCAGAATGTCTGCGGTTAAACGGAATTATTACTCATGGAACGAGACTAGTATGGATCTGGCTATTGAATCAGTAAGAAAAAAGAATTGGTTTGAACGAGGCCAGTCGAATGTATGGAGTACCAAAGGCAACACTGAAAAGAAGAATAGATGGAGTCAATCAAAGAGCTAAAGAAAACGTCAAAATAATAGGATCAGAAGGTGATCTTCCACCAGAGTTGGAAAAAGAGCTGTGCGACCATATTCTGGAAATGGAAAGCAGTCTTTATGGCATAACTCTTATAAGGCGATTAGCATTTGACATGGCGGAGAAGAATCAGTTAAAACATCGATTTAATAATGAAACAAGGAGTGCAGGTAAAAAATGGTACTATGCCTTTATGAAGCGACATCCTCAGTTAAGTTTGCGTCAACCAAGAGCTACGTCTATGAGCAGAGCTACCGGTTTTAACAGAACAGCCGTAAGGGATTTTTACGACAAATTGGAAGCAATTATGGACAAGCATGACATAAATGATGCTCAGCGCATATTTAATATGGACGAGTCTGGCTTGTCAACCGTACAGAGAAAGCCAAGAAAAGTTCTTGCGCTAAAAGGTAAGCGCCAGGTCGGAGCGATCACTAGTGGAGAACGTGGCACACCACTACTACTGTGTGTTGTGTTAATGCTGCTGGATATTTTGTGCCACCACTAATAATCTTTAAGCGCAAAAGGGCAAAAGATGAATTAAGAGACGTTGCACCACCTGGATCAAAATTCGCCTTTAAACCCTGATAGCGGGTACATCAATAAAAATATATTTTTCTTATGGTTACAACATTTCGTCGAGTGTGTGAAGCCGTCTCCAGATAAAAAAGTTTTACTCGTCCGACAACCTATGCTCAAGAATAATAGTATTAATCCTTCCCCTAGTCCATCCTGTTCTTACTTACATATTTAACGTTTCCTTGACAACCGGTTCATTCCCGTTAGCTTGGAAACAAGCACATGTAGTCCCTATCCCTAAAATCTCGTCTCCTTCGTTACTATCACACTATCGCCCCATCTCCGTCCTGCCACTCTCAACTATCCTCTTACCTGACGGCCAATTCCCTCCTTAGCCCCTATCAGTCAGGGTTACGCCATAGCCACAATACTGTTACTGCTATTATTAAAGTTACGGACGACATGCGGTGGGCTATGGAGAATAAGCAGCTAACACTGTTAGTTCTACTAGATTTCAGTAACGCCTTTCCCTCTGTTGACTTTGACATTCTTATTGCTGTCCTTAAATCTATCGATCTCTCCTCTTCTGCCATTACATGGTTCGACTCTTATCTTCGGGGCCGCTCGTAACGCGTCAAAATTGACGATAAATTATCTAGCGCATGTTACTTAAATGCGGGCGTGCCTCAGGGTAGCGTTCTTTCTCCCTTACTTTTTTCTATTTTTATTAATTCTGTTACTTCCGTTATAAGCTCTATCACCTCTACGCAGATGATTTGCAGATCTACCATCACTTTACTCCTGAGCAAGCGGTTACTGGCATCAACACTGTTAACAGTGATTTGAGCTAAATTAATGACTGGGCTAAGTCATTTGGATTTGCGCTTAACCCAGGTAAAACTCAGGCGATCGTTGTAGGCAATAGATACGCCTTAAGCAAAGTTAATTTATCTTTGTTGCCTGCCATTGCTTTGAACGGTTCTCCTTCGGTTCTGATCATCGATTCTAATCTCTCGTGGCGTGCTCATATCAGTGAAGTCGGTCGTAAGGTGCATTATGCTTTTCATCCTAAAATGCCTCCAAGGATTTTTGCTTTTTAAAACTAAAGTTTCTCTCGCTCAAACCCTAATTCAACCCATCATAGACTACGCTGACGCCTGCTACTTAGATGCTACAGAGGAGCTTCTTAATAAACTTGAACGCTTGCAAAACTTGTTGTTCGCGCCTGCTCACACCACCGCCCGGGGCGAAGGAAGCGAGGCGGGGATCCCAGCCAGAGATTGGTGGTTTCCACATCACACCACCTCACGCCACATCACGCCACCAGCGGCGCGCCGCCCCGCGCCCCGCTCCCCACTCGGCGGTATATAAGCGCCTGCGCGCCTTGAAGAGCCCTCTCTCTTTGTTTTCACACGCGGATCGCTATCAACTCTAGTACCTATAATATCTAATAGCTATATACGTTTAAACTCTGTATCAATGGTAATAAAGCTATATTGTGAGAAGAACCTTTAATTTCTTTTCCCTGTGCATAAGCGTGTACATGGGAATAAGTGGCGACCGTGACAGGACTCGGAAGCAGCTCAACCCACGCCCCCGAGGGCTAAGCGATCGAGTGCAGGGCGCCGATCGCCAGCAGCGGCAGGCCTCGGGCAGCGGGTCTTCACGCGCCGAGAGGCGCAACGGCTTCGCGTGGACGGCGCGGGCCACACCTGGACTACGCGTTGGCGCGCAAGGCGCGCGGCGCATGCAGCGGCAAGCCACGTGCGGCTGATCTCTCCGTGCGGCGACCGCGAGGGTGGCGGTAACCACGCCGCGACCACGCGGCCATCTGCCTGCGCCAGTGAACGCCTGCCAACCAGGGACGTGCCGTGAGCCCATATCTTCCTTCCTTTTTTTACCTTATTTTTTTTCTTTTCACCCAATTGACCTCATTTGGTTTTATCTCACATTTAAAAATGTTTTCTTAGGTACTAGGTAGTTACGTATAACGGACATTTTATATCCATCATCCTTATTACATATGGTAGAGATCTAGAAATACGACTCGCCTACTCGCAACATTGTTGCAGCTACGCTTTTACTTTTCAAATACATAACAAGTTTCGTCTTAGCCGCAACATAGTTGCAAATTACACTTTCCCTTATCAGATCCATAATAAGTTTCACCTTGAGAACAAGGACATTAGATTAGATAACATAATATAGGCGTGACGAATAAGTTACGAATAGAAAAGTTAATTTATTTTTCTCCTATCTTTTTACAATGTTGCAAACAAAGAATTCGAAATCTAGCAGTCATAAAATATTAAAAAGCGTGTCTAATTTATCCTTAGAATTTCTATTTCTCTGAAGGCCGTCATATTGGTATAAATACGGAAGCCTCGGCTCCACACATCATTCGATTCCCAAGTTTTGTACAATTAACATTTTAACTTGAAATATAATATTTCTTAAAAGTAAAAGTGATTTTAATTGACAACAAAAGTAGAGATTTTAACCGAGAGTATACTGGGCAGTCCGATTGTAGTCCTACTGCGACGCACGTGAGACCAAAGGCCGCAGGTGTCGTAGAAGATCGACAAACTTAATCGGCGCAGTCGGTAGGATCTACCGCGTCGTCGTCGATAAACTTAATTAGGTACTACCCTGTAGGCAACTCATTTCTCTGTCTGATGAGCGATACCGGGACTAATTCATCGTGTGTTAGAGCGTGTTGCCTTGGCCGTGCAATTATATAAGCACCGGCTAACTTGCGCCTTCCTTATCTGCCTTTTCTTTATCTGCACTTATTGTACTTACTGAATGTACTTATTTAATTATTAAATATAACGTTTTCGGCTCATCCTCTCTTCTCTAGCGTTGCTACGTCTTCACTATTATCAATATAGGGCATAAAGTGGCATCATACATTTATTGCATTGCACGCGTCTGCATACCTACAGCACTTGCCTTCTTGTTGTATCTTATCTATTCTGCATAAAAGCTAAGCTCGCACTGTCGCATTAGACTCCCATTTAAGCATCGCATATTGCACCTCTGTTCATGCTTGCGCCTTCGCACCCTTTCAGCAAACGGCAAACCACGTGTTTTTTAAATCACGTGGTCCCCTCGTGGTGAGCGATCGCCGCGGGCGCTGTCCGCCGCGCCGCCGCCGCCGCGCCGACCGTGCACCCGTTCCTCGGCTCATCGAGCTGCGGCACGTGACTCATCTCGCCACCGAGCCGCTCGCGCCGGGCGCCCGCGTGCTTCATAGACCACGTGTAGCGTGCCGCTATAATACAAGGAGCGTAAGCCGTTTAGCCAGTTTATTCTTACTTAAATTATTTTAACGCATTAATATTTTTTCAATTCAAATAGTAGAATCAATCTCCTTATACGCCACACAATTAATACAATATGGCTGAATCCAAAAATGGAGATAATATTAATCAAGAAGCCCGGCTTGCCGAGCTGAGATGTAAGCGCAGCTCAATGAAAGGACAAGTAACTAGATTTCAAAAATATTTAGCAACTCTTGACGATGGTCCAATGAGTGAAATATTATTTAACCAATTAACTTTAAAATTAAATAAATTTATAGAAATGTCCTCTAAGTTTGATGACCTACAAACATCAATTGAATATTTAAATGGTAGTGAGTTGGATAGTGAACTCGCCGAGCGTGAAACCTTTGAAGATAATATTCATTTATCCATTGCGACTGCACAAACATTATTGGCCAGTGCTGAAGCCTCAAGAATTAAGCGCAATTCTTCATTATTAAATTCAGGTGCCTCCTGCACTCATGTAGAATCAATGGGTTTTCAATTGCCTCAAATTAAAATTGCAAAGTATGCAGGCTCATATTATAACTGGATGGAATTTAAGTAAACATATGAGTCCTTAATACATAATAATGATAGAATTAAGAACATACATAAATTCCATTATTTAAATTCATATTTGGAGGGTTAAGCTTCTCGAGTTATTTCTAATTTAGAAGTGTCAGATTCAAATTATTCTATTGCATGGGAATTACTGTGCGAAAGATATGATAATAAAAGGCAGCTTATCACGTCTTATCATTTGAACTCATTACTTAATATTGAAATTATTCAAAGGGAGTCCGATAAGGCATTGCGGTTTTTAAGTGATCACGTGGCCAAGAATCTCCGAGCTTTAAAGACACTCGGTCAACCCACTGATCACTGGGATACAATTCTCATTCATATACTGTCCGACAAATTAGATTCAAGTACCAGCATTAAATGGGAAGAATATAGAAATAACCTTAGTGACTTGCCCACCTTAAATGAGTTTAGAAATTTTTTACAAGGCCGTGCAGACATATTAGAAAGTTTGCATCGCGCAAAAAAGGATAGGCGCTCTCAACCTAACCACAATATTAATACAAACGATAAGAACTTGTCAAAACCCCATAAAGATTTGAAATCATTTGTAATTTCAGCAAAGCCGAATGGCAACAAGAAAGGCCCGTGTGTCATCTGCCACGGTGACCACCGTGTATACGACTGCGCCGTCTTCCGGCAGCTGCCCGTTGATGAGCGTTGGGCGCGGGTCTCCAATCTCCAGCTGTGCCATGTCTGCCTACGAGCAGACCATGAGTCACGTATGTGCAAATTGCGCGGCTGTCGTGTATGTAAGAGACGTCATAACACTTACCTACACAAAAATACACAACTCACACAAACACATATACAAAACACAATGCCTAGTAGCGCTAGCATGGACCATGCGGCTCCAGCCCACAATAGGCTCGAAGCCCCTGCGACCGCCGCTTCTATGGCATCTTCACACGAGTCAGGGACACCTATTACTTCCTATGCTAACTCATCCCTGTCCAGTAGTGAAGTACTTCTTTCAACTGCCCTGATTAAGGTTGTTAATCCGCACAATCAAAATTCTGAAACCGTAAAGGCCCTTCTTGATTGTGGTAGTCAATCCTCATATATAACTGAAAGTTTAAGAAAGCGATTACAACTTCAATCTCAACCTTTAATTGCCACATCCATTTTAGGTATTGGTAACACACAATTGAAGTGTAACCCTAATCGTTGTACAGCTCAATTAAAATCAAGACTGACTGACTTTACAACAAATATAGACTTTTTAGTTTTAGATCAGATCACTGATAACTTACCAAGACAATATTTTGATCTAAGCCAGCTTAACTTACTAGGCTCGCTGATCCCACACTAAATATACCATCTCATATTGATGTTTTAATTGGCGCTGATATTTTTTGGAATATAGTAGGTGGTGAGCAAATGCCTCTGCCTAATAATCAGACTATGCTAATTAACTCAAAATTAGGTTGGCTAATAACAGGCCGAGTAATGGGTGCTATTGCTAACGCACATTCTGTAACAACTCGTAGTAATCTTTCTTTATCTGATCTGTCATCCCAAATGAGTCAGTTTTGGGAGGCAGAGGAGTTAACTTTTAAATTAACTGATAAGTCTCATAAAGACTTTACTGGGGACATGCTTGGCTCGCACCCCATAGAAAGGCATTTTCAAAATAATACTTTTAGACAACCTAATGGTAGGTTTGTCGTTCGTTTGCCTTTAAATGAAGCTTCAGACTGTTTAGGTAACTCGTTTCATATAGCCAAAAAGCGGCTCCTTAATTTAGAAAGGCGTTTTAGAAAAGATTCAACGCTTAAGCAAATGTATATTGAATTTATAGATGAATATAGAATGCTAGGTCATTTAACTGAGTCTAACTTTGTAAAAGATGCCAATTACCTTCCTCATCACGCTGTCTTAAAACATCAAAGTGAGTCTACCAAGTTGCGCACGGTATTTGACGCATCATGCCCAACCTCCTCTGGTTATTCATTAAATGATATCCAAATGGTAGGTCCCAATATTCAAGATTCATTGTTTAATATTCTTCTTAGATTTCGCCTTTACAAATATGTGTTGTCAGGTGACATTGAATAAAAGTATAGGCAAATTCTAATTAACGAAGCAGATAGAAATTTACAAGTCATTTTGTGGCGAGAAAGTGAACACTTACCTATTCGCTCACTAACTCTAAACACCGTGACATACGGCTTCGCCAGCGCCAGCTTCCTAGCGGCTAGGTGTTTGTGGCAACTAGGGGAAGAGTGTAATGACTCTGTTATTAAAACAATTATACAAAATGATTTTTATTGTGATGATTTATTGACAGGGGCGGATACAGAAGCCGACCTAATGCATTTACAAGCTGAGGTCTCAAGGGCTCTGTCCGCCGGTTGCTTTAACTTGCGTAAATATAGATCGAATTCGATAAAACTTTTAAATTCTGATAGAATTAACACAGCAGATAATTTAGCATTGAGTCAATCTTGTCAAACACTTGGATTACGATGGAATCCTGGGCAAGATAAATTAAATTTTTCAATTGATATTAATATTAATGATTATAGTAAACCTATTACTAAAAGATCAATTTTATCAGCAACCTTTAAGATTTTTGACCCTTTAGGGATTTTGAGCGTGTGCACAGTAAAGCCAAAAATACTTATGCAAAAACTCTGGGCAGCGAAGTTACAATGGGATGAACCCGTACCTCTCGAATTTCAACGTATTTGGCTTCGATTCATAAAAAACTTACCTCACATTCAATCATTAACTATACCTAGACTAGTAGTAGGCAACTTACCATACACAATTGAGCTTCACTGCTTTTCTGAAGCATCACAAGATGCATTCGCCGCTTGTATTTACATTAAATCCATTTCAAGCGACGGACAACAAAAGGTTAATTTATTATGTGCAAAAAATAGGGTGTCACCTATGAAACCTACTACCATACCGCGTTTAGAGCTTTGTGGCGCTCTTTTAGCAGCTAAAACTTATCACACTGTCTCTCAGGCACTACGAAGGCCTATCTCCCGTGCTGTCTTTTGGACGGATTCCACAGTGGTTTTGTCATGGCTTAAGGCTAATATCTCAAATTTGAAAATATTTGTTGTTAATAGAGTAGCGGCCATAACGGAGCTGACTCCATCCGCAGTGTGGCGTCATGTGCCTACCACACAAAATCCAGCGGACCTGGCCACGCGTGGTTTAGACCCACAGCACGTCGCTAATGCCTCCTTATGGTGACATGGCCCCGAATTTCTCCTTCAGCCAGAGACAGAATGGCCAAATCTTTTATTTGAAACAAATGAAAGTTTACCTGAAACAAAAATTACTTCCATGGCCTCGAATATAAAAACTGATTCATGTATTATAGATTTTCAAAGATATTCCAAGCTCAAGTCAATACAGCGTACTATGGCTTATATTAGACGTTTTATAAATAACTGTAATCCTGGCCGACCTAAGTTAGTAGGTATACTTACTACACACGAACTCAATGATTCTTTAAAAGTATTAATTAAATTTGCCCAACAACAATTATTTTCAGAGGAAATTAAAATTTTAAGTAATAACAAACAATTAAATTCAAAGTCACTTATTTCTTCCCTTGCACCATATATAGACTCTCAGGGAATACTGAGAGTCGGGGGGAGGCTTGATGCTTCTAATTACAGTTATGATAAGAAGCATCCCATGTTGTTGCGCTCCACACACACACTTACAAAACTCATTTTTAAACACGAACACATACGTCTCTTGCATGCAGGACCGCAGCTGCTTTTGACCTCAGTCAGAGACTCCATATGGACAGTTGGAGGCAGGAACCTGGCGCGAAGCACAGTCCGCAACTGTGTCACTTGTAGACGCGCCACCGGTCAAACATTAAAAAATATAATGGGAAATTTGCCTTCACAGCGCTTAACGCCTGATTATCCATTTGTGGCCTCGGCAGTGGATTTCGCCGGGCCGTTCCTAATTGCAGATCGCAGTGGGCGCGGCTGCAAGATAACCAAATGTTATTTATGTCTGTTCATATGTCTAAGATATAAATGTGTTCACTTGGAGGCTGTAAGCGAGTTGTCTAAGGACTCATTCATTTTAGCGCTTCGCAGATTTATTGCCAGACGCGGCAAGCCTTTAGACTTATTTTGTGATAATGGACGAAATTTTGTCGCAGCAGCAAAGGAAATAAATGAATTTGTCAATAACTTTACTGAATTTGCAAGTAATCAAAATATTAATTTTATTTTCTCACCGGCATACGCTCCTAATTTTAACGGCTACGTAGAATCGGATATTAAGTCCGCAAAATATCACTTAAAGCGGATACTGGGCAACACGCATCTGACATTCGAGGAACTCTCAACTTTGTTCAGTCAGATAGAAGCAATTCTAAACAGTAGGCCCCTCTGTCCCCTTTCTACCAGTCCTAATGATTATTCCCCTCTCACGCTCGGGCACTTTCTGGTTGGCAGAGCACTGATGTCGCTACCGACCCCCTCGCTGCATGAAGATAACCCCAATCGACTGGACCGCTACCGAAGACTGGAACAGCTGCGCCAGCACTTCTGGAAGAGATGGTCATCAGAGTACGTGTCGGAGCTACAGCAGCGCCATAAGTGGCGCGCACGCCGGCGCGACTTGCAGCTGAATGAACTTGTCCTCGTCAAGGACGAGGGTCTACAACCGCTACATTGGAGGATGGGCCGTGTAATGAAACTCTACCCGGGCAAGGACGGAGTCCCTCGCGTAGCTGACATAGCCACGTCCAGAGGTCCCATCAGACGGGCACTCAACAGAATATCTCCTCTCCCTGCCTCAGAAGAATCCTGAAAGCTTGGCTTTCAGCGGCCTGGAGTATGTTCGCGCCTGCTCACACCACCGCCCGGGGCGAAGGAAGCGAGGCGGGGATCCCAGCCAGCGATTGGTGGTTTCCACATCACACCACCTCACGCCACCAGCGGCGCGCCGCCCCGCGCCCCGCTCCCCGCTCGGCGGTATATAAGCGCCTGCGCGCCTTGAAGAGCCCTCTCTCTTTGTTTTCACACGCGGATCGCTATCAACTCTAGTACCTATAATATCTAATAGCTATATACGTTTAAACTCTGTATCAATGGTAATAAAGCTATATTGTGAGAAGAACCTTTAATTTCTTTTCCCTGTGCATAAGCGTGTACACTTGTGTATTAGGTTCATTTTCGGAATTAGTAAGTTTGAACTTTCTTAATAATAGAAGAAAGTACTAGCCGAAAACTGCTGAGTAAAAAAGTGACATATCTCTATGTCACGACGATCTCTGACGCGCGCTTGCTTTGTGGCCCGCGCCCCGCACCGCCACACCAGTCGACCAAAACGCACAACCTGGAAGCGTACGCGCCCTTTATTCGCGAACAAAATACCTAAATTCTTGCACTATCCCAGTATTTTTCGGTTCAACGTACTTCTCGCCTTCTCATTTCGCACCACTTGACCAGCACCATCACCAACAATGAGATAGACCCGCTGTCTGTGCATTTGCCATTGGAACTGGGTAACGTAGAGGCAGCAGTTTCATCTAAAACATCTCCAATACAGAATGATAAACGAGTTAAATCAACAGAGCCAGTTGTAGAGTTGAATAAAGAACCAAGTCCAATAAATATTCCTCTAACAGCATCAAGAGAAAGAACTTTTGATTTTCATATAAACCAGATTTCTCCAGGATCTAAAATGATAGCACGAGAATTACGCCAAAGAAGTCGTAAAGCACAGAGCAGCACGGAGTTGACCTCTTCGCCGTATAAAACAGCTTTAGAAAACGCGAAGGCTCCAAAACCAAAGATGCGAAAATTATCAATAAAAGAGCCTAAGCCATCAACCAGTAAAACTTTTAAGCCTATGTCTAATCAAGATATCGAAAAATGGTTTTGTAAAATCTGCCTTAAATGTGAGGTTGAAGACATGATTCAGTGTCTTATTTGTAAAGCCTGGGTACATGTTGATTGTGCCTGTGTTAAATATAAAGCGGCCAGTACGAGTCGGACTCGCTCATGAAGGGTTCCGTAGCAGCAAGTAACATAATATAAAAGTTCTTGTAGTTCGTTGTAACTTTGATCAATGTTTTTTGCGGTTTACGATTTATGACGTATTAAAAAAAACTACTTACTAAATATCATTCAAACCAATTTTCGTTGGAAGTTTTCATGGTAATGTACATCATATATTTTTTTAGTTTTATCATTCTCTTATTTTAGAAGTTACAGGGGGGGACACACATTTTACCACTTTGGAAGTGTCTCTCGCGCAAACTATTCAGTTTAGAAAAAAATGATATTAGAAACCTCAATATCATTTTTGAAGACCTATCCATAGATACCCCACACGTATGGGTTTGATGAAAAAAACATTTTTGAGTTTCAGTTCTAAGTATGGGGAACCCCCAAAATTTAGTGTTTTTTTTCTATTTTTGTGTGAAAATCTTAATGCGGTTTACAGAATACATCTACTCACCAAGTTTCAACAGTATAGCTCTTATAGTTTCGGAAAAAAGTGGCTGTGACATACGGACGGACAGACAGACAGACATACAGACAGACAGACAGACAGACAGACATGACGAATCTATAAGGGTTCCGTTTTTTGCCATTTGGCTACGGAACCCTAAAAATCTTTGAAAAGATACTTTTGTCCTCAGTGTAAGTGATAATTTTATCATTGCAAAACGTTTTTTTTTTTCATAAAAAGATAATAGTTTATCATGGGTCACGTTAATTGGACCACCAGTACAAATTAGTCGAAGTCCATTGATGGAAACCCACTGGTCCAATTACGGCGACCATGGTCCAAAGAAGGAGGAAGAAGGAGGAAGGTGTTTAATTAGTATTAAACACTAAAGCCTCATTGATTTGGTTAATATAGAACTTAATTCATGTTCTTATAATCAAGTTCATAATCTTTTTATTTATTAATTATTTAAGGAGATTCTGGCTATCCACTCAGGAAAACAATGATGACACCAATTTTGAATGCACCACTGCAATCCCCAGAAGCTTATTACATTGAAAAACATGTCAAGGCCCGGAACACAATTGAGAGGACAATAGGTGTACTAAAGGCACGATTCTGATCTTTATTAGTGCAACGAGTGCTACATTACCAATCACAAGTAGCTGGTTGTATTACAAATGCATGTGTGATTCTGCACAACATTTGTAATGCAGCTAACTTGTCGGTACCGGAACTCTCAGAAAATGAGGTACGACAAGAAACTTTAATTCAACCTACGGATACACATGTAGATCCAGCTGATCCACAAAATAGAGTTACAGATTGGCATTGCTACAAGGGAGGACTTTGTGAGGCGCCTCTGGCAACTGCGTCAGAGAGTCAGAAAAAAAGTGTAAATATGTAAAATAATTGTAACTAGCGTTTGATATACGGATCAGTGTACTATAAAAATTATAAAACAAATTGTTGTGATTCTGCATAACATTCGTAATGCAACAAAGTTGTCGGTACCGGAACTCTCAGAAAATGAGGTATGACAAGAAACTTTCATTCAACCTACGGATACACATGTAGATCCAGCTGATCCACAAAATAGAGAGTTACAGATTGGCATTGCTACAAGGGAGGACTTTGTGAGGCGCCTCTGGCAACTGCGTCAGAGAGTCAGAAAAAAAGTGTAAATATGTAAAATAATTGTAACTAGCGTTTGATATACGGATCAGTGTACTATAAAAATTATAAAACAAATTGTTGTGATTCTGCACAACATTCGTAATGCAGCAAACTTGTCGGTACCGGAACTCTCAGAAAATGAGGTACGACAAGAAACTTTCATTCAACCTACGGATACACGTGTAGATCCAGCTGATCCACAAAACAGAGAGTTACAGATTGGCATTGCTACAAGGGAGGACTTTGTGAGGCGCCTCTGGCAAATGCGTCAGAGAGTCAGAAAAAAAGGTGTAAATATGTAAAATAATTGTAACTACCGTTTGATATACGGATCAGTGTACTATAAAAATTATAAAACAAATTGTGGGCAATTTCAAATTTTATTGTTAATTGCTTATATTAGGAGTATAATTCCTTCGTAACTAGATGTGGTTTGTGTTCGGATCAATAAAATTCTACGAGCGCCGATAATTCCTATTTTGTTGACATGCATTTTTTAGGATGAATAAATAATACGAATTTCAAATTATTATTAAAAATCTTGCAAAAACTTGTTCGATTAGCTTGCTCATATCATTTTCATAAGATATATTTATCAATTTTGTTTCAAAATATGTAACTGTAATTATTTTATAACTTTAGCTTAAGTTTGTCTAATAAGTGAAATTGTGTAATTTCTTTGGACAATAAAGTTCTTTAAACCGAACCGAAATTGACGATAAACTTAGGGGGTACCATAGTACCTGTTAATGTAAAAGTTAAAGTCAAATTTAACGGTAACAATTGCGCTAACTTTAACCGTTGTAGCAAAATTGGTTGCACCATTGTATTCTGTAGCATTGTTAAAGTTATCAGGATTACAAGTCTAATGACGCCTAATTTACTCCAAACATACCAAACTTATTATGAGAAATAATTTGTTACTTGCCAACACTCGACGTAACGTCAAAAAGCTTGATCTCAGACTGTGTATTGTGACTTGTGTAACGAGATAGCGATCCCATCTCAAATTGACATTAATTGTATCGGCGTTTTATATTATAAGGTGTTGAGAGTGATTTTTGATATAAATGGTATCGGCGTTTTATATTAGGTGTTGAGAGTTGACGACGAAGGAAATCATGGACGAAAGCTTGCTCGCAAACATTCCAACAAAGCAAACAAAGATGAGAAAAAGTGAAGGCGTTGTCTTTTATTATGTTTTCCGTATATCCCAAGAATATACGTTCATATATCGACGCTCGTATATTGAAATTGACGGACAAGCAACAGGAACAGTGCAAGTAGATGTTGATGTCTCTGATGATGGTGAAGGTGAAGATATCTTCTTGGAGGAGCGATATGTTTCTGGGTTAACAAATATTGGCAGACAAAGGGCAATGTCCATTTTCGGCTATTCGTGGACAGGATGCTCAGAAATAAATAATTACACGAAAAAATATATTTTGTTTTTTAACTTATACACGCGAATTATTTTTGTATCAATTTACTTTTTTAAAATAATATGTTTAATAAAACATTCTACTGATAAACTCATTTCCTTTTGTCACATACACAGAGTAGTCACGTCAGTACAATTGCAACATTATTCCGATAACGATAATAAAAACGATATATCGATGTTATTTCGAAGTTTTAATTCTCACGATAAAAACTTAAGTTTGGCTTTAAGTTTGGCTTTAATACACGTATAAAAATCAATAAACTATAAATAAGGTATTATTTTTACTAGAATAACATATTATTTTATGTACGTTGCTTTTATAATAATTCACGATAGTGAACAATATATCGATGTTTTGCAAACACGCTCGAATCGATGCATTGTTTGCATTCCCAACTGTCACACGTAGTGATTAAGTACTCTGTGGTAATCTCAACTGTCAATCGTTATTCGTTAGATAATAGTGCATAGTAATGTGGTAATCTCAACTGTCAATCGTTATTCGTTGGATAATAGTGCATAGTAATCTACGTTCAACTTTCAAGTCACATTCGCTTTGTTTTTCGCATCAGTTTCGTCTGTGTTTTTCATCATTAATATTATTACGACCTTTGGCTTACGAAAATGGATTTAGACTCTGCTTCCCACGTTGACCTTGGCATTATTGTATGTATAACTATGGTTGACCCTTGGTTTGTATGGTTGCTCATGTAATGACTGTTTTTTTGGTTTCTGAGCTGGGCAAGGTACAGAGATGATATAAATGCACCAGCCTCGTTCTTGGACAATATATTAGTAACATACGAGTCAGATTAAAAAAAAATGTCAAGAAAATTGGGCGTTTTCTTTAAAATACCTACAAAATATTTATTCAAATAACCAGTATAATAAACATCTGGCTACAAAACAATTATTATTTTCGTTTTTAAACTGAGTAAAGGTATTAAGCCTATATAATATTTATGTTGAAATGTGGTGTTCACTGATAGCCAAATGTCCATACAAAGTGGACATTGTCCTTTATGTATTTTAATGTTATTAAATGAACTTGTGGTTGATGATGATGGACTACTTGCGGTTGATAATGATGGACTGGCAAATCTTTGAATTAATTGCATTACTTCAATTCTAAATTGCAATTTATTTGCTTCCGGAATCCTCTTAGTAATGTTGAGTCAAAAAAGATACGTCATCGTCTTTTTTGACTTGTAAACTCAAGCTCGACTGTTACATACTACTACTCTTCATATTTTACTCTTTTTTACATGGCCACTTCCACCCACCATCTATTGACTTGGTCATAGCTGCAACTTCATAATACTGGAGCAAGGACGATACGACTTTCCCTGGGAACAAACATCTTTCATTTGTATATACGACTGTGGGTCCAAGCAGAATTGTATCAAATTTCGAAGTTTTGCTCACTGATGTGGGTTACACCTTTTCAGCGCATTCAGATGTACGTTTTGTTTCTTCAGTCTCATTTATAATTAAATACTCTTCTATAACAACTTCACTGCCTATAATATTGATGGTGTTAATCTATAAACAAATATAATTGTAGTCTGTAGTGGGCTCCGGAAGGCTCACATTTGACTGCTATGAAAAATGATTTTATTAATTTAAAATACGAGTAGATGGTATTCGCTGTCATCTTCTTTTTTGCTTGATGTCTTCATGATGTATAATAAAATACCTGGTAATCTGGTTTTTCCTAGTTTATTTTTGCCAAAACCCTTCAGATATCTAAGTCCATTGCCATATCTTCAAATTCTAAACAACAGTCTACGTTTTCTTTATCCTGTTTTTCGTTTGTTTTCGATCCCGTATTCTTTGTTTTTTGTAGTAGAAATAAATACCAAATTTTTTTATTTCTTCGTTTTGCGACCCGCGACAGCATGATTTAACATGTGTTTGTGGCCCGAATGAAAAAAAGGCTTATTACCACTGGCATACAGCATACTCCACCACGCTGCTCCAGTGCGGATTGGTGGAGGGGTCGGTGGTCAACCTGAGTGTCGGAAGTTTCCATGCCACCCGAGGGCCTCCGACATGACTTAACGACTGTTGTTTTATTATAACAACCGGGACCGACGGCTTTAAGTGCCCACCGAAGCATGAAAACGCTCAAGATTTTTTTGTCACTAGCGCTCATCAAACTACCGACCACTTAGGATCGACGCAAACTACCGGGCTATGAGCGCTTCAGGCTGTGAGCGCTTCAAGCTGTGCTTCGTAGCAACCGAACTACTTGCCACTACGGTAGGACTAACGAGTAGAACTAGTGGGACAAAGCAAAAATTGCATTAGTTCGGTCAACCGGACTAACAACCGAACTAATACCGCTAGATGAGAAATTCCATTAGCATAATGTGAAGTCTGCCAACTCACAGTGGGCTAGTGTGGTGACTAATGGCCAATAGTCTTCCGTATTTGAGTAAGCTTGAACCCAACGGTTATACGTAACATTGTTTGAGATAACGTAATATTGTTTGAGATGATAAAATCCCAAATCTCTAACTGGTCTCCAAAAAAAATTCATATTGACTTTGAAATTGCTGCTTCCAACGCATTGATGACAGAGTTTCCTAATATTAAAATTAAATTTCGTTATTATCACTTTACCAGAAGTTTGTGGAGAAAGGCAAAAGCATTGAAAATAAACTGTAAAAGAGATCGAAGGGTTGTGGGGTTGTGCTCTGCCCTAGCACTGCTTCCGGTATCAAATATTGAGAAGGGCTGGATGTACATAAAAGCAGTATCGTCCAATAAGCCAAAAATTACCAAATTTATAAACTACATGAAAATTTTCTGGCTTAAGAGCTCCGGTTTTCGGTCACAATGGTGTGTACATTTAGAGAGACACCGTACTAATAATGCGATAGAAAATTGGAACTCAAGGATAGATAAAGAGATGAAGAAAAAAGGTTAAAAATCTCTCTTGAGATTGCTCAATGCAATAGTGAAGTTAGAGCATAAGTATGAACAGTCGGGAGACTCAAATACGGAAAGACGGCAAGAGTACATCGACGATGATGACATGATTATTCAGACACAATTACAGCTTTTGCATAGATTTCCATCGGATTCTTTTTAGAAAAACTTAGTTAAATGAGTTAAACAAAACCACCCGTTTACTCGTGGTCCTACTAATTTGTCCTACTAGTGGGACCACATGGAAGCCCTATTTCTCGTAGTCCTAACAGTAGGACAAATTATTAAATCCTAAATTTCATGTTCCCTAATGTCAAGTTCGAAGTATGATAGGTATAAAAAAGAACAAAATATTTTATTCGCCATGTAATGTTCCCCTTATCTTCACTTTTGTAGAAAATGACCTGTACAGCGAGCACGAGTTTTTAAAACATTCGTAGCGTCTCCGTATCGAATTGACGATACGTAATTTACGTAGACGTAAGTTGGCAGCACGAGTTACTTGCGTCGTGCTAGCGTCAACTCGATACTATTACGCAAGTGACGTCATCCTATCGAAAAATTAGTGAAGGCCAAATTAAATGAACATGTTTCGTTCAAAAGTTAGATGGAAATTGAACTACAATAAATCTTACTATATTTTAATAAAACTTTATTAAAACACACTTTTTTATACAAAACTATATTAATTTGTCCTAAAAGATACATTTAACAATAAGAAAATTAATATAAAAATATATTTTACTATAATGAATAAGCAAAATATTTTCGGGACGCTTTAGTTTCCGAACGTGTTGCAAGATATTGTCAAATGTCACTCGAGTGAGAGTTCAAAGTCGAACAGTGAACAGTGAACGTTTGAAAACTTTTGAGAAGATTTCTAATATTCAATAATTATTAATTTGATTGAAGATGAGGACTAGCCACCTGCAATATTTAATTTTGGTGGAGTTCATGGAAAGGTAAGCACAAAATAGTAACTCCGTATAATTAAAAAAAGGCATTAATTGTTAAGGCGAACAATTGGATAATGCTTCCCTACATTTATTTTGGCGCCAAAGTGTGATGTGTTAACTTATTTTTGTTTTGTAGGCACGGAGATTTATCGAAGCCATCGAATAATCCGAGAGGGCGTCATTACACGCAGGAGAAGTGGAAGGCCCTCTCGGATAAATTAAATAGTGAAGGGAGTGGAGATATTCGGTCAGAGGAGAAATGGCGAAAGGTATGCTTTTTAAGAGGCCAATTTGTTCCGCCTATCAGTATGACTCGTGCTTTGTTTGTTTCATTTAGACATACCATACTTTATTCTATTTTTGTTGTTGTTTTTTCATTTCTATTTACATTATGTTTTGCTTTTTCATGGTGAAGGTGTGGAGCGACTTCAAAAACAACACCAAGAAGAAGTTGGCAAAAATAAATCGGGCAGCAAGTGGTACTGGTGGTGGCCCTGCCCTTCAAATGTGTTTGTCCGACCTAGAACACCGGGTCATGCAAATAATCGGTGTGCATGCAGCAACTGGAATGGTTTTTGCAGAGACTGGTTTGCAAACACAGCACCCTAATTCACCTAATTTAAGAAGTTCGATTGCAGTGCAGTTGCAGTGACGTTCCGATCAAAATAACACTTTCGTTATTCTCTTAGCTTTCGCGAGCGTTGTCAAACATGCTCGCGTCACGCGAGCGCTAGTCAAACACGCTCACGTCACAAATACAGTACGCGCGCGATCTGAGTGCAGCTCTGAGGAATGCGGTAGTGATGTGACCTAATTAGCAACAATGAACGTAGTTAGATATTTTTCTTTGACAACTTAAAAGTGGACGTTCAAACTGCTTGTATTTGTTAGTATTTTAACACATGTTATTTATTATATTGGCGCTAGATATTTGTTTTAAAAGTTATGGTACAAAAAATAGAAAATAATATCATGCATATATTCCCTACTTTAAGAAAACTGTGTGGGAAAGGCGAAAATCTTAATCAAAGAAGTTTATTAGGTATTGTAAAAAATATATATTGTAATTTTAATCATCATCAGTTTCGACAATCACAAGAATATGATTCGCCAGCTCCCGTGCTTGACAATGAATAAAAACACGTCTTTTATCAATACGATTTGAAGAACACGGAGCAGTCTATATTTTAAACAATAAATAACACGAGTACGTAACTTTCGTAAAACGCTATCGATAAACGCACGAGGGGTTGACTTTAGAAACCTGCGGCATCGGTACCTGGGTGATTTTGGCTTTAATCGATAGGCAGTGATGCCCCTAATCATAATCTAGTTGGTTTTTGTGAGGTAATGCGTCGTTTTTTAAAAATCTTAATTTTAATTTTTGAGGTTATTTCCAAAAAACACAACACGAATTATGATACTTATTTATAAAATTTATGTTATTAGGTATATTTTATTGTATTATATATTATAATTATAGTAATTAGGAGTTCATTAGAAAGATTGGTGGCCCGGGGAAGGTGGTCGAGCTACATGAAATTTGGAAATAGGAAATACAAGAAAGGTTACATAATGTAATATATAAATTTTACTGTTTATGTCATACTCTATTAAATTTATTTATTACATTCTAGTAAAATTTTTGAAAATTGGTGACAAAACCGACTTAGTCAACCCCGACCCCACGTGGTACTAGTCTGCCCTACCCCTAGAGTGAATGTAAACCCCGGAGGCGCGGAGGGAGAGCAGCCCCCGCCCGCTGTAACAAACTGCAGGCACCATGTGAGCCGAAGCGGCTGAGGCTGGTCGCCGCAGGCGACCAAGAAGCCGAAGCTGCGTAGGCGAGCATGGAGTGCCTGCAGTTTGTTACGCAAGGGCGGAGGGGCTGCACTTCCCGCAGCGTCGGAGACGTTTGGAAGCCTGTTTGTGTATCAAAAACCCCTAAATTCTCCCTAAAATTGCTTAAACTGTAAGTTTGTAATTATAATGATTTGTCATTTTTTTATAAAATTGGTGCGTTTTGTGTGTCTCCCCATACGGAGGTCGTAACTTTATTTCTTCCTCCACCACCTGACATTAATTTAGACTAGTTTAAGACAAATATTGAGCAGTTTTCACAGATTTAACTTCAAAATAAAAATAAAAAAACTCAAAAACTATGTGTTTCCTCACTTAGCCCCTTTAAGGGGGGGGTCCTTACCCCACCCCCTCCCCTCCCCCCCTAACTCCACCCCCGTCCCGGTGCCGCAGGTTTCTAAAGAAATACCCGCACGAGCGAGAGACATCAAAGTCAGCACGGCACTACACTACAGGCGGCCGCGGCGAGGTTTGTCGACGGGCGGGGGAGATGCGCCCGCGCCACACCTCATACCCCGACTGCACTCAGATCGCGCGCGTACTGTAGGTATTCTGTTGATGCTCGTCAAGATATCGTGTTTCCGATCGCAGTTTGAGGGTATTCTCATAAACTTTTAACGTTGAAATAACATCTCGGTACGAGTTTTTAAGCAGTTTTGTTGACGCTTTCTTTAAGTTAGAAGTGACTCATTGCTTACTTTTGTCAATTAGACGTAGAAGTCAGTGAAAATAAAATTATATTTCGTAAGTAAATTATAATTTAATTATTTAATAGACGTTTATCATTTTTAATTATTAATTACCGTGTTTTTGAATACAATACCTCTAACCTAATTAATTTAATTTTTTCTAGTGAAAATGAGTTTGCGCTTTGGATGGAGGATGTTAGCCTTAGCTAACGAAATAGATGAACGAGATCGCCAAGCTAAAGCGCGAACACGTAGGCTAACGGCGAATCCATACACGCCTTAACGGATCGGGAGTTTATAAAAACATACCGACTGAGTAAGTCTTTGGCTCAGAATTTGACTAGCCACTTGGCACTTGACACTTTTTTATTACTTTTTAATTGTATTACGAGGTAAAGTAAAGACCTTTATTATGCCATATTGAGGTAACATAATTACATATGACGTTTTTTTGTGAATTGAAGCACAAATCATTACTTTTTTTACAAAAAGTTTCACAAAAATCATTATTGGGATAATAAATAAATATTCTTCAACGTTTTTTAATGGAAACATAATAAATTGTATTTTATTAATTAAAATAAGTTTATTTGTTCTCTCATATGACAACACTAACTGAGAGTACTAAATAGGCGAAGAAAAGTTTGGCAGGCGCGCACGGCGCAGGATACGTGCAGGAGAAGTGAAGTTCACGCGCAGTTTGCGTGCAGTCGACCCGCAGTTCAAAAATTACGAGAATACGGTTTAGACACTAAACGTCAACCAACGTCAACTTGATTGCCGCGTCACTGCAACTTGATTGCAGCGTCACTGCAACTCAATCGATGCGTCTTAAAGTTACGTGAATTAGGCTGCAGGTCTCTTATGTTATTTATTTTAAAAATAAACGATATATATGTATGTTACCGGCAAAACCCGATTTCAGGTCAAACTAGTTTGGCCTAGGCCAAACTAGTTTATCCTACTCGTGTCAGGACAAACCAGTTTGACCTAGTCTAAACTAGTTGGGCCTAGGCCAGACTAGTTTGTCCCGACACGATTAGGCAAAACTAGTTTCTTGTCAGGCTAATCGTTAGTTAGAGTAATATTCATTTAGTTGCATATTGTTTACCAAAATGATGTATTAAGTAAGGTTTCGGACCAATTTTATAAAGAAAACGACAAATCATCATAATTACAAAGTTGCTTTGTATGCACTTTTAGGGAGAATTCAGGGGTTTTTGATACACAAACAGGCTTCCAAACGTCTCCGGCGCTGCGGGAAATGCAGCCCCTCCGCCCTTGCGTAACAAACTGCAGGCACTCCATGCCACTATTATTACACCATTATTACAGCGGGCGGGGGCTGCTCTCCCTCCGCGCCTCCGGGGTTTACATTCACTCTAGGGGTAGGGCAGACTAGTACCACGTGGGGTCAGGGTTGACTAAGTCGGTTCTGTCACCAATTTTGGAAAATTGATAAAACAATTAATAAAGGAAACCATTACCAACGAGGGGGAAATAGAAAATATATTAACAGGTGCCCCACCAGAACCCAAGAAAAAAAAGTACTTGGACAAAGAAGAAAGAAGAAAGAATCAACAGAACTCTTTTGAACACAAATCTTCATATTCAGAGGAAAAATTATTAATGTGCATTGCTACGAATTTAATGTGTTAAGGTTTTTTGGTAATTCTTAAATAAAAATTGCATGTAAAAATTTTTTTTTTTTTATCATAATATAAATGTACGAATAGGAAACTGTTACACAGACTAAACGTTATTATTCGTCTAAAAGTTGTCTGGCCTAGTGAAGGATTTGACAAATGATAAGTACTCTGAACGTGTTGTGTCATCATAATAATCAGCTCCATTAATTCTACCAAATGAAACTTTGTCATACAAAAATTTGACAATCGTTAGTTGTCAAAGTGAAAAATAGGCGAACCGTTGGTTGGCAAGTGATAATCGGCGAAACAATTTTCGGCGAGAAGGCAGGATCCCGTTTTAAGCACAAAGATTTGTCGAATAAATATAAATCCGTAACAATTCGGTTCTAATCAGTTTTAGACTGACGAGAAACTAGTTTTGCCTAATTGTGTCGGGACAAATTAGTCTGGCCTAGGCCCAACTAGTTTAGACTAGGCCAAACTGGTTTGTCCTGACACGAGTAGGATAAACTAGTTTGGCCTAGGCCAAACTAGTTTAACCTGAAATCGGGTTTTGCCGGTAACATATATATATTATTTTGTAAGCAAATGATATAAATAATATCTTAATTATAGTTCCATTTAATATACAATGACTATATCTTTAACAATGTCAATATTGTCAGTATATAATTATATAAACCTGAGATATAAACAATAAATATTATTTTTCAGCTTGAGGAAAGACCAGGTGCTGTGATGCACACCGTGGAGGCAGTTGTTGAGGATACAGCGCAGGAAGAAGTCACAGGTAATGTATCAGAATTTATACAATTATTCTATTTCTGTTAAAATCTGTTGATATTTTATTATTTCTTAGACTCATTTGTTGTTGCAAATTGCAAAATACATTTAAAAGAGTAATTGAACCTATTTTTAAAATATTTTTAAGATGCCTATAGTATTTTTTATTTCACAGAGGAGTGGAACCTCCCGGGTACCAGTAGCCAACCTACTGTACTTCTTCCCTCAACAACTGCCACCGTTGCAACGGACGGTAATACTGAGGAGCATTGGACACCGCCAGTATCAAAAAAAAGGAAAAAGGTTGACGATGTGGCTCAGCTATTTGTGGAAAGCGATCAGAATGCAAGGGATTATGCAAGAGAGCGTAATTTAATGTATGAAAGGTTAGAAACTGAAAGGTTGCGGCTGCATGAGTATGAAGTACGTGAAAGGGTAAGACAGAAGGATGAAGAGCCATATGCAAGGTCAGTGGCTGGATTTCATGAAAGAAGGGTTGGATGTGTTAAAAAAATATTTTGAACGAGAGAAAGAGAGAGTGAATGAATAGTTCACAAAAGGCCACCTAATGATGGTAAGTGGTCACCGTCGCCCATGGGCTTCTTTTTACGCCTTTCTTAAAAAATCAATGTTGTAGGTCTCCGAGAAAACTTCAGTATGGTAAGCTAATTACACAATTTGCAATTTGCATGCTTTTATATAATTACAGTGTAAGGCATCCCCTTTGTACTATTGTGAATAACAGTATGGTAATTGACTAAAATAGTTTTATGACAAGTAAAATAGTTTCTTTCGGCTTTTCTTCTCCTCCATGACAAAGCACCTTTGCGAAAAGCTGGTTCATTAAAAAAATGACGTGCATAAGTGTATCAATGATACCTACATGAATAAATGAATTTGAATTTGACATAGTTTTAAAAACAATAGAGGAACAGAAATGGTGAGGTGTGTGCAGTGTGGGGTGTGGGGTGTGCTGATGGGGCGCAGGCTTTACCTATATTGGTGTTGGCTTTTAGGCTGTGCTGATGATGAGGCTTTTGGTGTTGGTAGCTAGTTGCTTGGTGTTGGCTTTATTTACATTAAATTGGCTTTGTTTTATGGCAACCACATAAAAAAAAATATTTATTTTAATAAATACTTCCTGTGTTGAATGGCATTTAATAAAATTATTGCAAATATTATGTAGCAGTTTTATTCAGTTGAACCCAACCCAAGTTATACTATTGTCTATAACCCCCCATAATCATAAAAACAAAAAATTGAAGGCTCATAAAGTGTTTTGTTCTTTTCTCTCTTATGAAAAACTGTAACTGTTGTAATTTTACAACAGTGCATTAGCCATGAATAGGTTTTTTGAACGTTTATGAATAAGGTCGTAAGTATACACTTCACTAAAACTGAGTTACCTACATAGAAGACAATATTATTATTTTGCTCAGTCTGCGATAGTAATAATAACATTAATTTCTACCTTATTAAAACCTTACTATCTACAATTTTAAAAATGTAAAAACATTGTGTTAAAATATTGTCTTGTCATTAAAGTATAATATTATCATAGAGGTCATAAATAGGATACCAATACAAATGTACTCTTTGGGATAGGTACCAATACCGTCCGTGGACTGTGGAGACATCATAATATTCAGGATAACATAGGCTCGTTTGTCATTGGTCAGCGAGAAGCGGTAAAGCAGTGTACAGAGTACGTGTTTATTTTAGTATGTTCTTGCTAAATAATAATAAAATGCATAATATAATGAATAAATGATGTTAATATTTTATTACGCTTGGTTTTTTTTTCCTTTGAATTCATTATATTATATAGTTATTAAAGCCCTAATTTTTTTAATATAGGTACCTACGGGTTTTAGGAACTTCTAGGCACCCAAATTTTCACTTGATAGAAAGGAAAAAGAAAGAATACTAGTTTAAATTAATAGCACAGTGTCCAGTGTGCACGTTGACTCCGACTAACTTTTTTTGTCTTTGTCATTTTTATGAGATTTCATAACAGAGAGAACCATATAATTACACTAAGTCTTAATTATTAAGTGGTCTCAACCACGGTCATGGATGCCATGGATAAACTCAAAGACAAAAACATAATATCCCAGACTTTGAACAAAAAAAACTTCATTAAGATGGCTGACTTGCTGGGAATCGAACCAAGGGCCGTTTCAACGCCGGTCCGGCATGACAACCATTTCGCCACGTAGATTATCAGTCACATTAGACAATTTAATGTTATAAAGTTTTTAAAGATGTTTTGTATTGATGTGAGGATGTTAAAGTTTATTTGTATTATGTTAAGGTATCTGTATAAAGTAGGTACATCTTAATATATATAAATTACGTGTCACGTTGTTTGTCCGCGATGGACTCCTATACTACTTAACCGATTTTAATCAAATTTGCACACCATGTGCAGTTTGATCCAACTTGAAAGATAGAATAGCTTACATTTCAAAACAAAAAATCTTTTGACAGAACGAAAACTGTCCGGGCAGCTAGATGAAGGTTAAGTAAATAAAAAATATTTTTATTTTCAAACGAACTTTTAGTGGTATGTACTTTATATTATTGTACCTATCGATTATAATGTGTCTTGAGGGCAAGAGTCAATAGGCTTTTACTAAGTTAATGCGTTTTACCACCCATGACTACTCGCCACTTACCACCAGGCGGGATTGTAGTCAAGCATTAACTTAAAAGAAAAAAGAAAAAAAAATAAACGTGTACTTATGTACGCGCGTAAGAAGTTATACTTCTTTGGCATCATTAAATAAATATTTAACACTAGCTGTCTTGGCGAACTTCGTATCGCCTAATAATCAGTGAATATACCTACTTTGTTGTTACTTTCAACTTTTATAGTTTTGATAGGTTTAACAAATCAGAGACCATTAAATTCTCGCTCCCCTAGGGGCAGGCCCCTCCCCCTCCCCATTCAAAAACAAAATTCTAACATTATTTAAAAAAAAATATAATAATTATATTAATAATCATTTCTTCAAAACGAGCGTTTTTAAAAACGCGCGTGACGTTTTTCGTGACCGTCGTTTTTGTGTCACCGTCCGTGTTACAAATCTTAAAATTTCCCTCTCATCATTTTTTGCATTTATTTCATAACGCGCCTAAAGAAGTATAACTTTAAAAAAGAAATAGATTTTTATTACCGATTTTTAAAGTAATATTAATCGATTTTTAGTAAATCGATTATATATATTACGTGTTTAAATCGATTTTCAGAAACAGCTCGTATCTATGCGACGGATGAAAAAATCATAAACAGCGCCATCTATGTGTTGGATGAAAAATCTCGTGGTTCATACGTATAAGTTGATTAAACCAAAACAGCGCCATCTGTAGTAGGCATGTATGTATGCGTGTAAAGTAGTTTCAGTGTAATGGTGAGTGAGATAAAGTTGTTGTCGTTGTTGGTAAACAATAAAAATCATAGATTAAAGTATATACTAACGATAAAAATGTCTTCTAACCGTAAAACTAAAACACCTAAAAGCGGCTGGCGAAAGTATTTTATAACGAAGAAGGATAATACCACAGCAATATGCAAGTACTGTTCGAAAGAATTAAAAACTTGTAGTAATACTACAAATTTGAAACAGCACATAGAACGAAAACATCCCGCTGTCTTACAGGTATTAAGATTTACTATAATTTATTCTTTAATCTGAGATTTTATAATGATTATTACCTATTGTACGACAGCAAAATACTGCTGTCAGTAAAATTCGTTCAATAAAACTAAAAACGTCTGTCACGCGAGTCGTACGTTTTATAACCTCAACATTTTCAATAAAAAAATGTGTTTTATTTGTTTGTTTAATAGTTTGTAAATACATCAATAAGTTTTTACAAACAGACAAGTTACTTTTAGTAAGTATCTGGGTATTTCTTTAGAAACCTGCGGCACCGGGAGGGGGGTGGAGTTAGGGGGGGAGGGGAGGGGGTGGGGTAAGGACCCCCCCTTAAAGGGGCTAAGTGAGGAAACACATAGTTTTTGAGTTTTTTTTTATTTTTATTTTGAAGTTAAATCTGTGAAAACTGCTCAATATTTGTCTTAAACTAGTCTAAATTAATGTCAGGTGGTGGAGGAAGAAATAAAGTTACGACCTCCGTATGGGGAGACACACAAAACGCACCAATTTTATAAAAAAATGACAAATCATTATAATTACAAACTTACAGTTTAAGCAATTTTAGGGAGAATTTAGGGGTTTTTGATACATAAACAGGCTTCCAAACGTCTCCGGCGCTGCGGGAAGTGCAGCCCCTCCGCCCTTGCGTAACAAACTGCAGGCACTCCATGCTCGCCTACGCAGCTTCGGCTTCTTGGTCGCCTGCGGCGACCAGCCTCAGCCGCTTCGGCTCACATGGTGCCTGCAGTTTGTTACAGCGGGCGGGGGCTGCTCTCCCTCCGCGCCTCCGGGGTTTACATTCACTCTAGGGGTAGGGCAGACTAGTACCACGTGGGGTCGGGGTTGACTAAGTCGGTTCTGTCACCAATTTTCAAAAATTTAACTAGAATGTAATAAATAAATTTAATAGAGTATGACATAAACAGTAAAATTTATATATTACATTATGTAACCTTTCTTGTATTTCCTATTTCCAAATTTCATGCAGCTCGACCACCTTCCCCGGGCCACCAATCTTTCCAATGAACTCCAAATTACTATAATTATAATATACGAGTAACCGCCCTCGCTTTGCTTCGGTTTTCTTATTTTTTTTACACCTTATTGGAGTTTTATTAAGGATCCCTATTTTTTTTGAACATATAATATATCCTATGTTACTCGGGGATAGTGTAGCTTCCCAACAGTGAAAGAATTTTTGAAATCGGTTCAGTAGTTTCGGAGCCTATTCAATGCAAACAAAAAATCAAATCTTTCCTCTTTATATATTAGTATAGATAATACAATAAAATATACCTAATAACATAAAGGACAATGTCCACTTTGTATGGACATTTGGCTATCAGTGAACACCACATTTCAACATAAATATTATATAGGCTTAATACCTTTACTCAGTTTAAAAACGAAAATAATAATTGTTTTGTAACCAGATGTTTATTATACTGGTTATTTGAATAAATATTTTGTAGTATTTTAAAGAAAAAGCCCAATTTCCTTGACATTTTTTTATTAATCTAACTCGTATGTTATTAATATATTGTCCAAGAACGGGGCTGGTGCATTTATATCATCTCTGTACCTTGCCCAGCTCAGAAACCAAAAAAACAGTCATTACATGAGCAACCATACAAACCAAGGGTCAACCATAGTTATACATACAATAGTGCCAAGGTCAACGTGGGAAGCAGAGTCTAAATCCATTTTCGTAAGCCAAAGGTCGTAATAATATTAATGATGAAAAACACAGACGAAACTGATGCGAAAAACAAAGCGAATGTGACTTGAAAGTTGAACGTAGATTACTATGCACTATTATCCAACGAATAACGATTGACAGTTGAGATTACCACAGAGTACTTAATCACTACGTATGACAGTTGGGGATGCAAACAATGCATCGATTCGAGCGTGTTTGCAAAACATCGATATATTGTTCACTATCGTGAATTATTATAAAAGCAACGTACCTAAAATAATATGTTATTCTAGTAAAAATAATACCTTATTTATAGTTTATTGATTTTTATACGTGTATCTTACCAAACTTAAGTTTTTATCGTGAGAATTAAAACTTCGAAATAACATCGATATATCGTTTTTATTATCGTTATCGGAATAATGTGGCAATTGTACTGACGTGACTACTCTGTGTATGTGACAAAAGGAAATGAGTTTATCAGTAGAATGTTTTATTAAACATATTATTTTAAAAAAGTAAATTGATACAGCGGCAGATTATACAAAAGACCGAGGAGTATAATCTGCCGTTGTGTGTTGCCTATGTGGACTATGAGAAAGCCTTCGATTCTATCGAGACCTGGGCGGTACTAAATTCTCTCCAGCGGTGCCGGATCGACTACCGGTATATCGAGGTGTTGAAGTGTTTGTACTCATCTGCCACCATGTCCGTCAGAGTACACGACACAGCAACGAACCCCATCCAACTGCAGAGAGGTGTCAGGCAAGGGGATGTCATATCCCCAAAGCTGTTCACCGCTGCGTTGGAAGACGTGTTCAAGCTGATGGAGTGGAAACGACGTGGCATTAACATCAATGGCGAATACATCACACACCTGCGATATGCCGATGATATAGTCATCCTGGCGAGTTCCCTGGAAGAACTTGGTACAATGCTCGGGGACTTGAACAGCGCCTCACAACGGGTGGGTCTTAAGATGAACATGGACAAGACGAAAATCATGTCGAATGTCCATGTCACACCCGTACCGGTTGTTGTTGACGGCGCTGCTCTTGAAGTTGTAGACGAATACAATTACCTGGGACAAGTGATCCAGATGGGTAAGTCCAACTTCGAGAAAGAAGTCACTCGTAGAATCCAACTCGGATGGGCTGCGTTCGGGAAACTGCGTCATATCTTGTCGTCCAAAACACTACCTCAGTGCCTGAAGTCGAAGGTGTTCGAGCAGTGTGTGTTGCCAGTGATGACATACGGATCCGAGACGTGGTGCTTTACTGTTGGCCTGATCCACAAGCTCAGAGTTGCGCAGCGAGCTATGGAGAGGGCTATGCTCGGTATTTCTCTACGTGATCGCATCAGAAATGAGGAGATCCGTAGACGAACAAGGGTAACCGACATAGCTCAAAGAATTAGCCGGCTGAAGTGGCAATGGGCTGGCCACATAGTGCGAAGGACCGATAACCGTTGGGGAAGAAAGGTCCTCGAATGGCGCCCACGTCTCGGAAAAAGGAGCATAGGACGCCCCCCGACCAGGTGGACTGACGACCTGAAGAAGACAGCGGGCATCCGCTGGATTCAGAAGGCTCAGGACCGGTCAGAGTGGCGCAAGTTAGGGGAGGCCTATGTCCAGCAGTGGACCTCTAAGGGCTGATGGATGGATGGATGGAAATTGATACAAAAATAATTCGCGTGTTTATGTTAAAAAACAAAATATATTTTTTCGTGTAATTATTTATTTCTGAGCATCCTGTCCACGAATAGCCGAAAATGGACATTGCCCTTTTATAAATAAGTATCATAATTCGTGTTGTATTTTTTGGAAATAACCTCAAATATTAAAATTAAGATTTTTAAAAAACGACGCATTACCTCACAAAAACCAACTAGATTATGATTAGGGGCATCACTGCCTATCGATTAAAGCCAAAATCACCCAGATACCGATGCCGCAGGTTTCTAAAGTCAACCCAGTATCTGGTCTGCTCAAAACTTATTTTGAGGAGTTACGAAAAATTTATTTATATTGATATTAATAATTGTTGTGTTAATAATAAGTATGTCAAAGACAAACTTTTTTTGACATAAGTATGTCAAAGTCAAACTTTTTTGACATAAGTATGTCAAAGACAAACTTTTTTTCTTCGGGTATGGCTTTGCCATGGATATATTATACTCTATCTGGATCATAGACTTTGTAGAAGTACCTGAAATTCGATTCCGACAAGACGTCATCGATGACGTCATATCGGAATGACACATTCTACCAATCACAGGCCAGATTGAGGTTATCTTTTCTAATTGTAGGTTGACCACACTTACTTAGTCCTATTTTGATATGGTTCTTCAAATTGTTTTCTAAGGTTAATTTTTCTGATGGTAAAAATTATAATATTGAAATAATACATTTTATTAAAATTTCACAATTACTGAATTTAAATTATTGCATTAAGAGTAAATTAAAAATTTACACAATTATGGTAGGTACATCTATTTAATAATTAGTTTGGCTTTTACTGAGAGCCACCTGAATGTTACTTGATATATTATGTGTGTTGACTTACACAGGGGTATGTATAAGAGGCTTCGCACTTCTTGTACATTTAGCCAACACACAATTATAGAAGAAAAACTTGTCTTGTTGACGTTTCTTTTAGTGTTGTCAGAAATAGAAAATAGTTTTGCGGAAAATAATTTTTATTTTTGTGAAATTACCTGTAAATTTTATTTCCGTAGAACTTATGTGAAGATGATGTTCAAAATATCAGCATGTCTGGGAATGAAAATGCACCGATGCAATATCCAGCGACAGAAATTGAATCTGAACCTTCAACGCCAAAGCGTGCCAGATCAAGTATTGGAGCTTCTTTTGCGAAAATTTTGGCCTACGCCTCAGATGGAAATAAAAATAAGGAAATAACTCAAAACATAGCAGAAATGATATGCCGGGACAGTCTACCCTTTAGTATAGTAGAAGGACTAGGTTTCAAGAATTTAATGAAGACTGTAGCTCCTTTATACAAGGTTCCGTGCCGTAAAACTATCACAGACCTCGTAGATACTAAATATGAAGAAAAAAAAACCCTTGTTATACAAAAATTACGGTTACTTAAATACGTTTCCCTTACAATCGATGAATGGAAAGATTTGCAGTTAAGGAGTTTTTTAGGCACAACAGTTCATTTCATAGAAAATTTTGAAATGAAGTCAATTAACATTGGATGTGAACCACTTCACGATAATCATACAGGAGAGTATTTGTCGGAAATTATTATTAAAATTTGTAATGTTTGGGGATTGTCCAACGACAAAATTGTAAGTATTACTACTGACAATGGCAGTAACATCGTTAAAGCCATTGAGATCACTTTTGGTCGAGCTAAGCATGTTCGGTGTTTTGCTCATACCCTTAATTTAGTGGTAGACAATTCAGTAAATATACCAGAAGTTAAATTTTTCCTGGATAAGGTCCGAAAAATAGTAACTTGGTTCCACCAAAGTGGTGTTGGCGCTGAGGAATTGAGACAAACGCAAACCCTTCAAAATGTTGCCGAGGGAAAATTAAAACATCTGATAGGGGACGTATCAACAAGGTGGAACTCGCAACTTTACATGATTGAACGTTTCGTGTTAATGAGCAGCAATATAGGATCTGTTTTGATAAACCACCCTAATGCGCCCCCAATGCTTCAAGCAAATGAAATTGTCCTACTAAAAGAAATTGAAAAAATTTTAAAGCCTTTTCATAGTGTCACTGAACAAATGTGTGCCGAAAAATACGTAACTTCTAGCAAAGCTATACCTATTATCAAATGTTTGAGAACTGTGTTAGATACAGTTACGCCAACAAGTGATTTGGCAAACCAATTGAAACATTCTTTGCAATCGGAATTTAATAAAAGATTCGATAACATCCAAAAAGTGCACCTTTTTTCGGTTGCAACGTTTTTGGATCCTAGATTCAAAAAAATTCATTTAGATGATGACCCTTTATCCTTATCAAAAACAATAAATTATACCAAGAACTGTTTAAAATCTATTACTAATGACAATTCGGGAGCGTGTAGTTCTGAATCATCTGTTTCATCAAAAGTGACGGTCGACGGACAAGATATATGGCAGGTACATCATGAAAAAATAATGGCATCTAACTCGTCAATGGTCAAAAATACCGAATTGGACCTATACGTTGCGGCACCGCTATCGGATCTTATGGTAGATCCTCTCAATGTCTGGAAGAGCTCTGAAGGGAATTTTCCTAAGCTAACCGAATTGGCTCTAAAACATCTCTCTGTGATGGCCACTTCTGCTCCATCCGAAAGATTATTTTCCAAAGCGGGAAATATGGTCAGGAAAACACGCAACCGTATTTTAGGAAAGAGATTATCAAAATTATTGTTTTTAAACTGCTTACCTGAAAATTTATGGTAACAATTTTTGAACATTTTGTGATAATACGTTAACATTGTCGTTTAGCAATTTGACTTATCGTTTCATTTTATTTTAATACTACTTTTACGTAAAACAGGACTGAAAATTAATGCCAATAATTTTAGTTTACGTGTTTAAACTTAAAAAATAACGAAAGATTTGTTTAATATTTTAGTTTTTGAGACAAGGTAGTTGTTTAGTTTTTTAATTCTTGTTTTAAGTATTTTATTTTAATACTAGTGAAATGTAAATTGGACTGAACATTTGTGACAATAATTATTATTTTATTGTTTAATCTTGAAGATTAACGAAATATTTGTATTTTAGTTTTTGAGACTATAGAGTAGTCGTTTAGTTTTTTAATTCTCGTTGAAGTATTTTATTTTAATACTAGTCAAATGTAAAATAGGACTGGACATTTGTGGCAATAAATAATTTAAATTTTATTATTGTTTAAACTTGAAGATTAACGAAAGATTGTTTTATATTTTAGTTTTTGAGACCATATCGTAGTTGTTCAGGATTTTTAATGATCCTTTTAAGTATTTTATTTTAATACTAGTCAAATGTTAAATAGGACTGGACATTGGTGACAATAATTATTATTTTATTGTTTAAACTTGAAGATTAGCGAAAGATTTGTATTTTAGTTTAGTTTTTGTAACTATAGAGTAGTCGTTTAGTTTTTTTAATTCTCATTTTAAGTAACTGGACATTTATGGCAATTTTTTTTAAATAATGCAATAAAATCGATTTTTCGCAGAAATCGATTATTTATTTTTATTAAAATCAATCACAAAAACAAATCGATAATTTTTGGACGTAGAAAAATCGATTTTTATTTAATCGATCCTTTTCCATTAATCTCACATCCCTAGCCGAAAGCCGAGACTGCCGAGAGTTAGTGAGCCGGCGACCACGGAGCGCAAAAGATAATTTATTTACATTTCGCTATACGCACGCACACCCGGCCCCGAAGACACGTGATTCCCTTGCGTGATTCACCCTGAAGTTCTCATCATATCTCATTATACCTACCTAACTTTATTCAACGATAGGTATTTAACAAAAAATCAAAACCGCTAACGAGATGGACAGTTCTATCCCGATCGTCACGCCCGAGAACTTCGTCAAAATGATGATCTTCATCCAGCCCCTACTTCCCGACTCCGTGAACTGCGATGGCATCGCCATCTTGCATGATTCCAAAACTGCTCATTGGTCGATGAATTTGAGCGTCAAGGATGCCTCCTTTCCCGACCCCAAGGACCCGAGAAATATAAATGAAGCAAAAGTTATACTTCAGCGTGGAATCAAGAATACAGGAGTTATACGTCAGGTCCATCAGGTGATTCTGAATCTACCCTCCGGCATAATCTACAAATGGCAGGTCCTTGTCACGCCTATAGTTCTGCCCTCGGTGTAAGCTGAGATTTATAATAACTATCGATGGAGGTTACGCAGGCCTAGGCCCTTAATAAAGATACGTCTAGTGTACCAATTTCCGCCTTAACAATGTACTGATTAACGCGGACGACGAAGAAGTAAAGGTTCTATGGTTAACGTTGCCTCAGTCAACGGAGGGCGGGTTTAACTACTTATAATAAAACAAGAATTAACAAACAGCAGTGTGTCTTGCTGTTATTATATTTAAAATAATTAATAAAACATAGTTCCCAAGCTCTATTTCTGTCTTAAAAGAACAGTACAGTGGTGTGCGAGGTGCTCAGTGTTTAACTTAATTAGTCCATTGTGTTTTTATTGTGTTTACGTCCCGTGCCGGAACATCTGTTCGACTAGTCAGCTGTTTGTCAACATCTTTGTTCTTTGTTCATAATTATGCTCGCGTCTATGTTAAGCTTTGCATAGTTACAGTTGTGTCATGAGTTCCTGACTTTACTGGGAGTAAATAACGCAAGTTCAATTATTTAAATAAAATCAGTATTTAATAAAATTCTGGTACAATAACTACAACAAGTCTTATATACCTCCATCTAGTGAGAGTAGAGTGTACTACGGACTAAAGCTACTTGCGTTGATCGATCAACTAATCAACCTACAACATGACTAGCAAATGTAGTACCTGTGGGAAGTTCACGGCCGCAGATGGCGCTAAGTGTTCATCGTTTCGATTAACTTTTCACCGTCACTGCGTAAACATCAAGCCTGATGCCCGCCTACCAGCAAAGTGGACTTGCAAAAAATGCACTACAAAATCTGCCAAGTCAAGCACTCCACAGTCAGACAGCTCTGCTTCTGAGCCCCCTGACAATAACTTTAGCGAAGCGGCGTCTCATCATTTGACAGAGAGTGAGGAATTAAATTTGGGCCAGGAAATTAAACTTATGAGATCACAAATGGCTCGATTCATGGAGAAACTCACTAGTTGTTGCCAGGAAATGTCCACATTTAAATCAGAGGTGATAAAACTTAATTCCACTGTAACTGAATTCAATAACCGTCTGAGTACAGTGGAGGGCAAAGTCAACAACTTGTCTAAGCGCATCACTGATGTCGCTGACGCTTGTTACGTGCCCTACATGGAGGAGGACCGCTGATTCCGCACACCACCGCGAGTGACCGATTACACGTGTAGCCTAATTTCACAATTCTCAGATCAGCATTTCCATATTTCATTTTATTTTAATTTTATAATAATTGTCATTCATTGTTAGCTCTCAGCATTAGGCAGCAGTGTTTCTTTAGAATAATTATTAAATGTAATAATTTTAACTTTAATTAAATTAGTTTAAAAAGTCTTTGGTTTTTTTTTGAGTCCTCCGGCTGTCGTTAACGTAATTGGCGCAGTCGGTAGGATATCTCGAAGTAGTTAGGCTCAAAACCAAGAATCGGACGAAGACCAGCTGCTTACACTTTCAAGTGTTTCATCGGGGTATCCAGAACATCCAACGTTCAGCCGAGGCCGCACTCAAAAATCAGCGCCGGAAAAGACCAGAGAAGGCAAATACATGTAAGTGCTTTGAATTGCATTTCCTGTTAGTGTTACCAATCCTTTCCACCATTTTTCACCCTAAGTCTGATAGGGCCCGGCAGTCTGAACTTCGTCAGGCTCGCCGTAGTGTTAGTGATAGCATTAGAAATCTAGAATCAGATTTAGATTTAGAATTAGATAATCTTAGTTCAATTAATTTATTCAATTAATTTAGAAAACACCATGGCTGTTGACCCAGACACTATCTTTAAAGCTCTTGGTCTTGTTCCTGATTTTGATGGCAACCCCAATATTTTAACAAGATTTATTAAGATATGTGACCAGGTTGCCGCCCAGTACTTAAGCAGTGCTCAAGGTAGTGAATTTTCTAATACTTGTTTGTTGAACGGCATTTTAAATAAAATAACAGGGGCCGCTGCCTGTACGATCAATTCTAACGGTATACCAGATAGTTGGGCAGGTATCCGCGCTAGTTTAATCAATAACTTCTCTGACCAACGCGACGAGACGACTTTGTATAATGACCTTTCCCTCGCTACTCAGGGTAATAGATCTCCCCAGGAATTCTATGACCATTGCATGACTTTATTTAGTACAATAATGACGTACGTGACGTTACATGAGACGTTAGAGACCACGGTGGCTGCGAAACGGGACCTTCATAAAAAGGTAACGATGCAAGCGTTCGTGCGTGGGTTAAAAGAACTACTAGGTTCCCGTATACGTTGCATGCGTCCCGTAACCATCGAGAAGGCGCTCGAATATGTCCAAGAAGAACTGAACATATCGTACTTACAACAGCGCCACGAGCCCCATAGGTACCAAGTAAATCCCAAAGTCCCTGCACATCCCTCTAATTCATTTCCACCACCACGACCACCACAAAATTTCCAAATACCTGCACCCAGGTGGCCGACACCCGTAGGGCAGCAGCCTATGAGGCCCCCACCTCAACCGTTCAAATTTAATCCACCCATGCAGCAACACCGCATGCCTACTAACACCCAAAAGATGTTCGGTGCGCCACCACCTAATTATAACAATACCGGTTTTAGAATCCCACCTAGAAATCCATCACCTAATCATAATGGTCCTAAGCCTATGAGTGGAGTAAGCCACTTCGTGTCCAAGCCCATACCACCTAGAATCCCTGGACATGACTGGCAACGTTACGGTAATCCCCCTCCGTCTAATTACTTTAAAAGTAGAGAAGTTAACTTTAACGAGACTTATGACGATTATAACAGTTACTACCCCGACTACTATTACGACGACCAGACCAACTACATGGACTCGTACGATTACAATTACTATGACTATGAGAATACACAGTTACCGTACGAAAACGAATCACAGTACTATAACTCACCTCCCAGCCTTCCTATTGAGTCACCACAACCTTCCACCAGTCAGAAAGAGCAGGATTTTCCCAAGAGCCGTCACAATGTAGGACCAGAGTTAAATTTACATTCTAAGAAAGAACTACCTTTTATTCAAATATACGAGCCTCCTCTTAAGCTTCTTATAGATACCGGTGCGAATCAATCTTTTATAAGTCCTGAAGCCGTTGAAAAATTTTATTCGCACATAGTTAAAAATTATAATCCGTTCGAAGTTACTAATTCACAAATAACTAGTGTTCATGATTTTTCAATTACGATACCCAGTTTTCCGGAGTTTAACGTAAGAAGAGACATCAAGTTATTTATCTATAAATTTCATAGTTACTTTGACGGTCTTATAGGGTTAGATTTATTAGAAAACTGTAAAATAGATCTTAAACATAACGTTTTATTCACCGAGAATGCAAGTATACCTCTACTACGTTACCAATGTAGGAAACCAAGTTCTCACGAATGTATTCCTCCTAATTCTTCCCGTTTAATTAACATCCCTATTTCTTATCCCGATGGTGACATATTAATTCCCGAACAATTCTTATGCAACTGTGTTATCTCTGAATGTATTACGACAGTGACAGATAGGACTTGTATGGTAGAAATTAAAAATGTGACAGACAAAGACGTGACAGTTAGTTTTGACAGTCCAATCCAGTTTGACGTATACAATGTTGAGTGCACGCGAACTGAACAAAGCCCAGACCGTGTTAACGACGTATTATCTCGCCTTAGAACTGACCATTGGAACGCGGAGGAACGAGCCAATTAACAGTCGTTATGTGGCCGTTACGCCGACGTATTTTACATAGAAGGCGAACCCCTCACTTTTACTAACAAAATTAAACATCATATTCGAACTCATGACGAAATCCCAGTACATACAAAAAGCTACAGGTATCCTCATGTACACCATCAGGAAGTCAGAGACCAGATTTCCAAGATGCTTGAGCAAGGTATTATCCGACCATCGGATTCAGCATGGAGTTCTCCCATCTGGGTAGTCCCCAAGAAGGCAGACGCTTCTGGTAGACAGAAATGGAGACTTGTAGTCGACTTTAGAAAACTCAACGACAAGACCATTGACGATAAGTATCCCATACCGAACATAACGGACGTACTTAACAAACTTGGTAGGTGCCAATACTTTACGACCCTTGACTTAGCATCAGGCTTTTACCAAGTCGAGATGAACCCCAGCGATATCTCTAAGACAGCTTTCAACGTGGAACATGGGCATTTTGAATTTCTACGTATGCCCATGGGTTTACAGAACTCCCCGTCCACATTCCAACGAGTAATGGATAACGTACTCCGAGGATTACAAAACGAGATATGTTTAGTTTATCTAGACGATATCATTGTGTTCAGTACATCCCTTCAAGAACACATGATTAATCTTGAAAAAGTTTTTAGTAGACTACGCGAATCGAATTTTAAAATACAGATGGACAAATCCGAGTTTTTAAAGCTAGAAACTGCATATCTTGGCCACGTAATTACTAGGGATGGTATTAAACCTAACCCCGACAAAATTAGAGCCATTCAAAACTACCCCTTACCTAAGACCCCTAAAGAAATTAAACAATTTTTAGGATTATTAGGATATTATAGAAAATTCATACCCGACTTCGCACGTGTCACTAAACCCATGACTAGATGCCTTAAAAATCTAACAAAATTACTTTAGATTCCGACTATGTAAACTGTTTGAAACTTGTAAAACCTTACTGACTAATGACCCCATACTTCAGTACTCAGGGTACTTTACTAAGGACTTCATATTGACGACAGACGCCTCAAACGTAGCCATAGGAGCCGTCCTTTCCCAAGGTTCAATAGGTTCTGATAAACCGATTTGTTACGCTTCTAGGACTCTAAACGATAGCGAATTAAATTATAGTACCATCGAAAAGGAACTCTTAGCTATCGTTTGGGCTACTAAGTATTTTAGACCCTATTTATTCGGCCGTAAATTTAAAATTTTAACAGATCATAAACCTCTTCAGTGGATTATGAACCTCAAAGAACCTAACTCGAGACTGACTAGATGGCGACTTAAACTTAGTGAATATGATTATACCATTATCTATAAAAAGGGAAAATACAATACTAACGCAGACGCTTTATCGCGAGTTCAAGTTAACAATGAGGAGATCGAATCCCTTCTTCAAGAATGTGGAATAGACCTCTCAGTTATACCTGAACCCCCTAGTTCCTCTACCGCGACAATCCATACATCAGCCGAGGATCCCATCCTTGAGATACCCATCACTGACGAACCCCTGAATAAATTCCATAGACAAATTTGCTTTACTATTGTAGGTGACATTAAACGACGAACGACAGCGACTAAACCATTTGAGACTCACACACGGACACATATACAAGTATCAGAATCAACATTAGAACAAGATGTGGTTAATAAAATTAAAGAATACGTCAACCCTAAGATTAAAACCGCCCTTAAGATTACACCACTCTTAGGAATGTATTCTATTATCCCTATTCTTCAACGTAACTTTAAAAGCTCTTCTATGAATTTAGTTTTAGCAAAAACTGAGTTAGAAGACGTTATATAATACCTAAGACAACAGGAAATAATTAAGCATTACCACGAAGGGAAGACGAATCATAGAGGAATTAATGAATGTTACCTAGCTCTGTCCCGTCGTTATTACTGGCCCAAAATGAGAGAAGAGATCTCTAAGTATATTAATGAATGCACAGTTTGTGGTCAGAGTAAATACGATAGAAATCCTGTTAGACCCCAGTTCAATATTGTACCACCTGCGACCAAACCCTTCGAAATAGTCCACATAGACTTATTTACAGCCCAGAACGAGAAGTACTTGACCTTTGTCGACTCTTTTTCGAAGTATGGACAAGCTTATCATTTACGTGACGGTACGGCAGTTAGCATTTTACAAGGACTACTGACTTACTGTACTCATCACGGACTACCACTGACTATAGTTACTGACAATGGGACTGAGTTCACCAACCAACTCTTTTCTGAGTTTATAAGGCTACATAAGATCAACCATCACAAGACCTTAGCTAATTCCCCCAATGACAATGGTATCATCGAACGATTCCAATCGACATTACTAGAACACTTACGTATTTTACGACTGAAACATAAAGACGAACCGACGGTTAACCAAATGCCTTATGCGTTGTTAGCCTATAATAGTTCAGTTCATAGTTTTACTAAGTGTAGACCCCATGACATAGTTAGAGGACATTTTGACCCCAGAGACCCCTTGGACATTGACTTGACAGAGCACCTCATGCAACAGTACATTCTTACTCACCGCGACCAGATGAAAACCGTATATGAGCTCATCAACGAATCTACTATAGCAGAACGTACCAACCTAATGACTAATAGAAATAAAGATCGTGAGCCAGAAGTCGAATACCAGCCAGACCAGCAGGTTTTCATTAAAAACCCGTTAGCCAGCCGACAAAAGTTAGCACCGCGTTACACCCAGGACACTGTACTTGCCGACCTCCCTATCCACATTTACACATCCAAAAAGAAAAGACCCATAGCCAAGTCACGACTAGGGCTTACTATCCGGATATTCGGATATTCGAATTATCCGGATATCCGCCGAATTTAATATCCGGATATTGGGCTTCTTACTATCCGGATAATCCGGATAATTCGAATAGTAATTAATTTTATTATTTTATACGTTTTTTCAATTGAAATATATTAAAACACCGAGATATAATATTTTAAACTGTATTAATGTAATATGGATACTATATTCGCATAAAATACAACTTAATTCCAAAGAAGAAATGGCAACCGGATATTTCTTCACAATAAATGCAAGTGTCCAAGTCATGTCCTAATCATGTTTGCAATTTCAATAATAGTAACACAGAAAAGGCAACGTAATCAATACATAATATGTATAATAAAGGCAACGTCTGGGTGGTTGAGCACGCTCACGGTGTTCCTTCGAGAAGAAACCTGGTTCTAGGGAATATACATGCCTTACTCCTAGCTTACTATAAAGCACAGCTTAAAAACTGAGCCCAGAAGTCAAGCAGTTGTATAGCAATTGACTACAGAAATCGAGCAGTGTTGGGAATTGCTGGAGGGAGAAATAAAAGGCAAAGCTACTATCGCTTTACAATTGAAATTGATACTTCTGTGTCGCATTCTTTATTACTGAGGGTCGTACCCTTGATGAAGTTCCTTCACTGCTTTTATCAGCTCCCTTCACTTTTCCTGGTGACCAACCTTCTCAACCGTTGCAACGGAGAAACTAGTGAATGTTGGCAGTAAATGTCACCAAAACACACAAGGATTTCCTGATAACATCTTCATAAGTCTAGTATTGAAGCTACGTTGCCGCTTTGAGCCAATATTGGCAATCATGACAGACCGTGGTATGCAACGCTTCCTAATCGAACATAACGTCTCAGAACTAATGTCTTGAACTGGTCTTGGTAACATTAGAGATCTTTAGATCTTGCCATATTTCATTAATTTGCTTATAGCATTTTCAGCCATGTTTCTTGCGTTTAACTCGATTTACTTCCCACATCCTTCTTGATAAGTACCGCTTCTGTGTACCACAAACTCGTTGACCAATTCAACCTACGAGAGTTCTCTAGTCCTAGAGATTTGATCAGTTCTGTCGATAAGCATTATTTTGGTTTTCCTTTTGTTGAGAATGAGTCCGATAAGTTCACTCTCTCGCTCTGCTCTGCGGAAAAGGTGAGCAAGCTCCGTCTCCTTTGATGCAAAAACATTGGTGTCATCTGTGACTCAGGTTAATGATCTTTAAGCTACGAAAAAGGTTTTTGGAATGGTATACTCCCCATAGATATTGAAAAAATGAGTGACAGAGTACGAAGTCAAAAATTGTTCTATTTGTCAACATTATTGACAACTGGACTTTTAAAGGACACATCCGCGCATAGTTGTGTTCCCGGAACAAGGATTCCTTCTTGATTTGCCTTCGGTGACAGTATACAGTTTACCAAGAAGTCGAGTGGACCAGAGGGTCAAAAAAAGCGATCTTAGTGATCCGGCTAACTATAGGCTTATAGCGATAACTTCCCTGCTTCAGAATACTAGTATAGAACACGCATCTCTTAAGATATCTGGAAGATATCAGCTGATCAATGATCGACAATACGGTTTATCGCCACGGTCGTTCAGCTGACTCTTGATCGCAACGGGGAAGCTCTGACAGTCAACCTAGATATCGCTAACCGGGTCTGGCACTGGGGCCTTCTCACGAAGTTACCATCTTATGGTCTCTTTGAGAAGTTAATATGGAGTTAGGTAGCTAGTTTTCTGAGTCGACATCAAGATCATAGTAAACGGTTGTTGCTGGAATATGAAACCTATAAAAAAGTCGGCGTTCCCCAAGGGACTGTGAAGATACAAGATTGTGCGCTTAACGCTAAGAAAACCTTGTTATAACGCCTCAATTCCAAGATACCGCGCTCACCGTGAGTAAAAGTTTTAGGTCATTCAGAAGGCAAGGCCAAGCTGATCTCCAAGAAACTTTGTGTCCTGAACCGAGCTAAGCAGTACTTTACTGCAAGGCACCTACTCATGCTTTACAAAGCTCAGATCAGGCCTCAAATGTGTTCCCACCTCTGGGCAAGGTAGCCACAATACTAGCTTAATACATTTGGCGCTGTACAGAAACGCGTGATCCGAATTGTCAATGATCCACGAGTCACTCACAGGTTAGAAGTTAGAACACCCGAGTTTCAGAAGAAATGGCGACTTTACAACGGTGAGTGCTCGGTGAGTTTCATCCACACCGATTGGACTCGTGGAGAACCTTTATGGTCCGATTTTCACGATCTTTTTTGCCACGGACATGCAAACTGTCGAATGAGCTTCCTTCTTTCCGGAGCGCTATAACATGGGGTTCTTCAAAAAAGGTGTAAAAAGAGTTCTCCTTCAGGGCCCGGAAACATTGGCGATTCCTCTGGTATTGTTCATGTCCATAGGCGACGATGACCATTTACCATCAGGTGACCCGTCTGCTTTTTCGTCGGCCGAAAAAAAAACAGTGATGCTAACAACAAGATCAGAAATATTGGTATGAGTTAGGTTTTAGACAAAGACAGTACCAGCTCGATGTGGTGGAAAAGTATGAAGTACCCTAAGAACACTGCTCATGAGTTCATGACCAAATGCGATATTAGGGTGAAACTTATGAAGCTTAGCAGCGCGCTGATACATCTACCGAAGATTTGAACTTAATTCTGAATAAGTATTTGTATTAAAAATATTGATTTAATTCATAAATTATTTGAATTTAGCCTTCCAAATATTATCCGGATATCCGGATATTATCCGGATAATATTCAGGAACTATTCGAATTATCCGGATACTAAAATGAACGGATAATTGCATGCCCTAGTCACGACTCAAACGAGTACCTAAGACAAAAAAATTGTTTCAGGATTCGACTATTGCTGTTAATCTGCCTGACAGTGGCAACCGAGATACGACTTGAGCAACTTGACAATGGACCTGGACTTCTACCTTTTAAACTTGGACAAGCTAAACTTATTACCCAATACCACTCTTTTATACAGTACATAGAACTTTCTGACTTAGAACGACAACTTGACTGTATTAACAACCAACTAGACTTTTTTAGGTCTAGACTAGATAACAATACTCTTCCTATATTTGAATTGCAGATAGACTACTTAAATTCGAAGCTAATTAAGATAACTACCCAACTACAGAGTTTAGAACCTAATCGCGTTAAGAGAGGATTAATCGACGGACTAGGATCCCTTATTAAAAGTGTAACAGGTAACTTAGATCATTCTGATACCGAAAATTATAATAAAGCTATTAAATTATTACAGAGCAATGAAGAAAAATTATCGTCCGAATTTAACAGTCATATTAGTCTTAATAAAGATTGGATGTCTCAGTATACTCAAATAATAACTAGTTTAGTAGAAAAACAACATAAAATTAATGATACATTAATGTTAATCTTAGATAAACGTAATTTTTCCGAAGTTAAGTTTGCTAAGTTTGCTCAGTTGTTAGCTATTATAAGTGAGAACGCAGACGATTTATATTTAGAATTAATAAGATTAGAAAATATGTTAGCATTTATTCGTGCATCGAGCACACATCATAGCATGTTAAGTGTAGATAATTTAGAGAATATAATTATTAGACTTAAGAAAATATACAGCAATAATGAAATTCCAGATGCTGAATTGAGAGATTATTATAATATAATTAAACCTGGTAGCTATTTTACTGATAAACGGATAGTAATAGTTTTTAAATTTCCCATTGTATCTCCTAATAATTTTGAATTTTACCGACTATCAATTGTTCCTAATAAACTCCAGCAAACCTTCATACCACCCTTTCCCTATATGGCAACCGATAGGAAATCGTTCATGTACATGGAGGCTGAATGCCCGAAGTTTGGTCAACACCTTCTCTGTGAAGAAACAGGCAATCATCATCTGCGGGAACAACCGGATTGCATCCAGGGCATTATAATCAACCAGTCCTTGGATAAGTCATGCCATCCGACCAAGATCAGTTTCAACAAGGAAGCAATGGAGCAGTTGGATGACCGTCACTACACCCTGATATTCCCAATACCGACGAAAGTTGAACTACAGTGTAGCCGCCGGGAGTTCATATCTCTATCAGGAAGTTACCTTGCCACCATCCCACTGGAATGCTCGCTACGAACGGACTCCATAACCATTATTAACACCGACGACGAGATTAAAGGCCAGCCGCTAAAGATAACTGAAGTACTGAATACCCCTGAAGCAATAGAAGATGACGAAATCCCTCACATAACTCTAAACACTATTAACCTAAAATCCCTGCATCACCTAGAAGACAGAATATCCCTTCAAAGCCCAATCAAACTGGACCATGAAAATTCAACCATATATCATACCACGATACCACTTTATATCATCGTAACTGTTATAATATCTGCACTTATGGTAATTACTTGTATCCGACGTCGCAAGCAGAAGACCAAAGCTAAGACCACCAGCTCAGAGAACCAAGCAGAAAGGAACCAGGACGAGAACCACGCCGTGCCAGGCAAACCTGACATGCCAGCAACTTTTTCGCTAAAGGTTCTCAAATAGTTGCTGCTCTGGGGGTGGAGGTGTTACGTGCCCTACATGGAGGAGGACCGCTGATTCCGCACACCACCGCGAGTGACCGATTACACGTGTAGCCTAATTTCACAATTCTCAGATCAGCATTTCCATATTTCATTTTATTTTAATTTTATAATAATTGTCATTCATTGTTAGCTCTCAGCATTAGGCAGCAGTATTTCTTTAGAATAATTATTAAATGTAATAATTTTAACTTTAATTAAATTAGTTTAAAAAGTCTTTGGTTTTTTTTGAGTCCTCCGGCTGTCGTTAACGTAATTCGCTCATTTGCATAGGCCTATGTTGAGCATAGGACTTTAATTTTATTGTTTTTTTTTTTCATTTTATGTAACACCATTTAACTGTCTGTAGGTAGTATACCATCATCGTCATAGCCACATAATGAAACTATAACTATACTAATATTTGAGTAAAACTTTTAATAGGGGTATGTATTAGCCATAGTAGATTAAATAAAAATTAATTTTTGTTTATTTGTCTGTGCGTTTGTTCCGGCTAATCTCAGGAACGGCTTAACAGATTAAGCTGCGGGTTTCACTGACTTATACGTATTGTAGTGAGCTTGGGTTAACATTTAGTGTTTGTTTTATTTCAAACGGTTCACAAATAAATTACGTTATGTAAATTCCGCCTATACTTACATTTATTGAGTGAGGCCCGACAGTTTGATATACACTAAACATAGCTAAGAACACTTTCGATTTAGTCACCTCCGTTTCTCCGTTTGGGAGCGACGATGCACAGACATACATTAGATACACAGATACGTCAAATTTATAACACCCCTCTTTTTCGTCGGGGGTTAAAACAGCGCCCATTCATAAGTACGATACATTTTTTTCGAATTTTTGCCGTCTATGTACCTAATTAAGATATAAGTTTATCGAACTCAAGGCACGTACTACTATACAAATGTGTAAAAACGCTCTATATTTCAGTACCTGTAGGTATAGGTATATTTCAGTACCTATAGGTACTGAAATACCTATAGGTACTTCAGTATACATATACATATATATATACTTATATATATACTTATATATATATACTTCAGTATATACATATGTACTGGGTATATAGGGTATCCCGTAAGTAGTGGATCTACGTTAGCGGATAGATAGCTTGAGGGTTGACCTGCCAAATGTCAAAAAATGCCCTTTGTAAAATTTCAACAATTCGGTTCCTTTATAATCTGAACACTGGATGACGTACCCTACACACCTTTAGAAGAACAGTAAGATGCAGTGCCCATACAATACGTATATACCATAGATTACCCCCAATAGATTCCGCATTAGTGAATATTTCTTAGACTTCAAAGTCATAATTTGGCGGAAGGTGCGGTTTGCGGGGTACGAAACAGATGCGCTGTGATTGGATATTTAAAATTCAAACTTGGAATTTATCGAGCTCAACACTGTCCATAGTGACTGAGTATGTATGATCGATAAATCGTACGATCAATGTTTGTGATTATCATTATTTACTTTCATCACATTTATAATGAATAACAATACAATATAAATATCGATACTTTTAAAAATATAATATTAAAAGTGTTTATACTATACAATGTCCGATTAGATAAATCAAATATACAATGCTACTCGCGGCTAATTACATTAAAATAATAACATAACTGTTCGTAGTAGGACTGCTTCTTAGCTTCATGAACTTAAAAACTATATTTTTGGGTTTTTAAGACATAATTATTAGGAATTATTTTTATTGCAAACTAGTTGACCCGACAGATGCTGTCATATCTAAATTTCATTAGGTTTGTTACTTTTCCTTTCGTGTTTATATTATTTTCATCACACTGATTTTTTTCTGCAACGGTATCAAAATTTCGATATTTGTCATTTCATATTATTATTTTATTGTTTGGCTAATCCCTTAACTTTCAAATGAAGTATAACAATCCATAATTTATTATAGTAATTCCTAATCACAATTTATTACTTTTGTTATAACAGCATTCCAATATCTCTAACCGTTAACTGGACCCTTATTAATGTACCACATCAAGAACTTCAGACCTCCAGTTTTATTACATTTTTAGTTTACTTTAAATTCTCATTACAGTGAATTACTTTTGCTTAGTAGGCAAAATGATATAAAAAAGGAAAGAAAAGAAAAATAATTATAATTATAATAAGAAAAAATGTATAACACATCGAGTTAAGTATATATAATATGTACGTATCTACGTACCTGATATTCACGCAAATAATAATAAATAATAATATAATCAATATTTAGCTGATTTTCCACATAATTTCTCCATAACTATAGGAAAGCACACGAATTTGAAAGTTTCCATACAATAACATTGTTACTTTTTATACTTAGACAAAGTAAATGTATTCTATTCTTTTCTATTCTATTCTTGATAAGAAGTATAAGACCCATAACAAAACTGGCAAGTATAACGATGATACAACTGAATCCATCAACTGTCATCTGAAAAGTGTGTTGAACAAACGACACTGTATTTGGTAGGAAACCATCCCTGTCCACGGTGTATTGATTATTTCCATTTTTCGTTCCTCTCGGCGCATCTAGGAAATCTATAAAACCATTACCACAATGTTTTTTCATATAATAAATAATGTTATCCTTGACTACAGCAACCTTTGTCCCACTTGTAACCTGTTAGAAATTATCGATTTCATAGTAATATCCTCAAAATGAATATCGATACGTCTTTAAAATGAAAAATTAACTTCCCTAGTATTGTTGTAGTAGCATAAATAAATGTCATTGCCCTCTGTTTATGAAACACTCGATGTAAGCAACGTAACACGCAAAACTGCATTATATTATTAGGTACATGTCACAAATTAAATCAGTATGAAATCAAATCTTGCGCGCATCATTTGTGCGTTCCCTTCATACTAACTAACCTGAACACCGTAACTATACTAGTTACCAGGTCACACCTGAACACGCACACCCTCATATTGGTGACCTCCGCATTGTCTTTAGTCAGAAACAAGATAACTATTTTGAATTAGGAATGAAATTTTTACAAAATGTCACTCTCAAAACCAGCTAAAGTTGAACTCTGCTTCATTATAAGAAAATTTGTAAAATAAATATGAATTACTAACTTATTAAATGATATGGCATCTTTTGGGTAACTGTTTTTTCGAACTGATTTTCCACACCATTTCACACTACAATAAGCCATGGTTTCATCAGCAAATGCTTTTTAGAAATTAATTAAATTCTGAAAGATCCGCGTGTGTACGGGTCGAAGGTCTTGGTTGATACGAATGTCGTGAATGCTAGCATAGCTTTATGTGCATAGCAAAAGCACTTCTATGTTGCCGCGCGTCAGTTGCCTTGTATGCGGTATCTTTTGGGGGTAATCTATGGTATATACCTACTGCACAATTTCTAAACGAAATATTAATATAATATTATGATATGATGATAACTAATAAAATCTCTTTAAAACATGAAATTGCTTCGCTCCTCACACAACCTTGTCCTTCAAACCCCTTGTCATTTTACTTCCTTTTACCATAAATCTTTCACTGCTTCTGCTGTACGTTTGTGGAATTCCTTACCTTCCCACATACGAAAAGCGCCAAATATCTTAACCGTTAAAAAATTAGTAAAAGATCACTATCTAGCTACATAACTTTGCTTTCTTCTCTCCTATTCACTTACTTCTCTCTATTTCTAATTTTCTTCTTTTTTTTTCACTCCTTCTGCCTATTACCAACTAATGTGGTAATTGAATCATGGATTTTTGCTTATCACTGCTATGATATGTATTAATTTGTACTTTACATAGTTTTAATAACATTAATTATTGTTTATTTTATGTTTATAAAAAAGTAATAGGAATTTCGTTAAAAAAAATCTTATAGTTCATATTAGTTCGCGCTTATGGCTTCATAATTATTTTATGTATTCCAAAAGTACCATTACCCACAATTACATGTTCAACTTGAGTAAGTATTTCTTCCAGGCAGTGGCTTCGATCCTGGTATTTTCAAAGTGATATTTTCAAGGCTCCTGTATAGTGTAGGTACTATTCTGGAATATAGATGAATCAGAGTTTTTTCCATATGATCCAGTGTTTACATATGTAAAACAATAATCTGTATCACTTATGGCCAGGAGAACTATGAAGTAAAAATTCTTATAATTGTAGAACATTGATCAACCTCCGCCTGGATTTATGATTCGAATTTGTTTGCCATCGATAGCTCCGATGCAATTTGCAAAGTTGGTCTTTTGACTATAACGGGACAGTATTACGCTTCTTTACTAGAAAAATTGAAAGAAGCCATCAAGGAAAAAAGAAGAGGAAAGCTGTCAAAAGGTGTGCTCCTTTTGCACGACAATGCACCCGTCCACACGTGCCATGTTGCGACGGCTGCCATTCACCGATGCGGCTTCGAACAATTGAACCACCCACCCTACAGTCCAGAGTTGGCCCCCGGTGATTATTATTTATTTCCAAAAATGAAGAAAGAGCTGCGTGGAAAAAAGTTTGACGGCGATGAAGAAGTCAAGTCGGCAATTTCGGCCTATTTTGACACCAAAGACAAATCATTTTTTTTCGATGGTATAAACAAGTTATTTGAGAGATCCGAAAAATGTATTAGGGTTAAGGGAGAATATATCGAAAAGGAAAAATGGTTTGGTGTTTAATTTCAACCTCTTTCCCTCTCATTCTGCGAACTTATTGACCTCCCCTCGTAGTAAGGCGGGAACAAGGTGTGGATTTAGTGGAAAGTCCAACTGAAGAAACACAAGTCTCTGCCAGACTAACTACCACTGCATAACAAGGAAGCTCACAGACGAGTATTATCCCACCATTGAAGGCAAAAAGATAGCTACACCATTTGTCCCTTTTACGCGAGCGGAGGTAGTCAGTGTAGCACAAGGAATTAGTCCCAAGAAAGCCCCCGGAGATGATAGCTTCACAGCGGACATCTGTTTACGCGCCATTAACAAAGACGAAGGGGCGTTTCTTGAGATATTAAATAAATGCCTACAGCACGGAGTCTTCCCAATCTTGTGGAAAAAAGCAACTATCCGTATCTTAAGGAAACCCCTGAAGTCAGATTATACGGTACCAAAATCATATAGACCGATTGGACTACTGCCAGTACTGGGGAAAATCTTGGAGAAAACGTTTACTCGTAAGACTCCAATTGCAACTTAGTGTAAAAAACAAACTAAGTCCTCGGCAGTATGGTTTTACACCCCAAGTAAGTACCGAAGACGCTCTCTATGATGCAGTGGAAAGAACTAGGAAGATGGTAAACGAGAAAAAGATAGCTGCACTCATTTCTCTGGATATTGAAGGCGCTTTTGACAACACCTGGTGGCCTTCCATCAAAAAGGAACTGATAGAGAAAGAAGTGGATCCAAACATCCTAGCCATCGTCTACGATCACCTTAGAGATAGAGAGGTTGAGGTACTGTTCGCTGATCAACGAAGTAAGAGAGAAACAAACAAGGGATGCATCCAAGGATCCACGTGTGGACCCCTGCTATGGAATTTACAACTAGACCCATTACTTCGAGCAACCGAACAACAAGATGCTCATGTGCAGGCTTTCGCTGACAACATTTTTATCATAGCCTCAGCAAAAAATATGGAAGACCTCAACACGAGAGTAAACAAAACTCTAAAAATCATAGACATGGGGGACGAATAACAAAATGCCAAGACCCAAGCAGTAATAATTACTAGAAAATTAAAATACTCAGAACCGTTATTCTACCTGTGTGGCACCAAGCTCTTGATCACAAAGGAAATCTCACTCCTAGGAATAATCATAGAACCTCAATTTCCGAGCTCACATCGAGAAACAAATGGCAAGAGTTGCCAATATTTACAAAGGAGTCACTAGAGCGGCGAAAGCGACATGGGGATTGAACTCCGATATCATAAGAACCATATATACAGCAGTGATAGAACCGATAGTCCTATACGCTTCTAGCGTATGGGCACCTATCTTGGACAAAAAATATGCAAGTCGGAGACTCGATCAACTTACGAGATTGTTCGCTATACGGATCACGAAGGCCCACCGTACAGTCTCCTTTACAGCGAGCGTATTACTCAGTGGCATTCTCCCCCTGGACCTACGAGTAAAAGAGAAGAGTGCCTCAAGCTGGCATGAACGCCACCAGTACTATCTCTCATAACATACATACAACAACCAGATTTAATCCATTCAGCATATCAGCATTTCTCCGCCTCGATTGTAACAAAAAAAAAAATACATTGATGAGCATTTTATGAACCTATTTATATTTGATATGCAACTGTTTTCTATAATAGAAGACCGAGGCTTTTGCGAGTTAATTAGGTTTGCATTTAGTTAATAGTATCAGGCGTCATAATAATAGTATTAGTATTATTAGTACCTATTTCCGCATCTTTGTCTTTGGGTTTTTTCATACTCTGTGACAGCGCTTCGTTCGGTTCAAGATGGCGGTATAAGATATTTTGCATGAAATAATTTTTAAAAAAGTAAGTAAAAATATAGTTATTTACCAATTACATATAATATAAATAAACTCAAATAAAGTTCAAATGTAAATAATGAAAACCTTTTAACTGTGTATAATAAACAACAATGCCATATTATGTTCTTGAACGTCAGGGTTTTTCAAAACATGACATCTACTTGTCTCACTTGCTCGCAGCCGAGTGGCACCACTTGGTGTGAAAATAGGTGTCCAAACTTTTAGTACTGAACAGCCTGTCCAGTTAAGTATATGCTTGCTATTATGCTAGTATATTTGATATAGGTCTATGTGCTCTACATGTAAAGTGCCACTTTGTGTGGTTCCTTGTTTTGATATATTTCATAGTCAACAGATCTATCATATAATATTAAATATATCAAAACGGGGAACTAGCTGATGGATCTGCATTTACTTTGTAGGAGTTTTGTTAGTTTGTTAGTTAGTTATTTTGTTAGTATATAAGATTTATAGGGGAATTTAAATGTTGTTTACAGCAATAAATATAACTAAAAAAGAGACAAGGATAATTCAATAATTAAGGGGGTGTTGGTAATTTCAATAAATAAACAATTAAGGGGGTGAAGTAAGTGGATGTGATTGTTCATTGATTGAACATCATAAAAACAATAGTTACAAGAAGTCAATAATATTTGATAAAAAACGTGGTGTCAAAATAAAGGAATAGTCCTGGATTTAACTATTCCATACACACCGCAATTGAACGGTAAAGCAGAGCGACTGAATCGTACTCTTATGGAGAAAACAAGAGCCTTGCTGTTGGATGGAGCTGTACCCAAATATCTCTGGGGCGAAGCATTATTAACGGCTAGCTTCCTACTAAATCGATGTCCAACAAAAGGGAAAAACAAAACTCCTGCGGAATTGTTTTTTGGAATAAAACCAGATGTTTCAAACATTCGAAGATTTGGCTCAACTGCATATTTTAAAATAAATTTTGGATTGAAAAAGCTTGATGATCGTTGCAAGGGTATAGTGATTGGCTACGTAAGAAATGGTTATAAAATTTGGCTTGAAGACGAACAGAAAATTATAAGAGCAAGAGATGTAAGAATTAATGAGGGAGAACAAGGAATTCTAGGTGGATACTTAGAAGATAATGAAGTAATTAATGGGCTTTGGGGAGATGAAAGGGAAAACACTAATAGAAGAAACACAAATGAATATAATCGTGAAGATGAAGTCAGAGAAGTTCGAGAAGGTGATATTGGGGGAAATAATAGTAATGGAGTTAATGTAATTCGAGAAGGTAATAGAGGAAGAAATGAAAATCGAGAAGAAAGAGAAAGAATTGTAAATATTCGAGAAACAGATATATTTAGTGAAACAAATGAAGATGAAACAATTGACAGCGGAACAATTGAAAATGGAATAAATTCTAATGAATCAAATGAAAATGGAACAAATGATAGCATTTTAACAAATGAAAATCTGGTGGAAAATTCGAGAAGTAATGAGGATATGGATGAAAGAGAAGAATTTTTTGACATTGAAAATACTGAGGGGATAAATGAACAAATTTTAGAAAATTCAAGTGGAAGACCACAGAGGAACAGAAGACCACCAGACAGATATAAAGATTTTATAATGGAAGATGGAGAATTTTCTTTATTGACGTTCGAGGAAGCAATTAATTCAAAAGACAAGGAAAAATGGTCAATAGCTATAAAGGAAGAAATGGATTCTTTAAAAGAAAATAACACATGGTCTCTGGTTGACAAGAAGGAGGCAGAAGGTGGAAGATTGGTAACAAGTAAGTGGATTTTTACTGTAAAAGCTGACGGAAGATTTAAGGCTAGACTTGTTGCTAGAGGTTTTCAACAAAAATATAAGATTGATTATGATGAAACGTATAGTCCTGTTATAGACACTACTTCTTTGAGAATTTTACTATCTATTGCTGTTGATAAAAATTTGAAATTAAAACAATTTGATATTAAGACTGCGTTTCTTCATGGAAATTTAAAGGAAACAATATACATGAAAGTTCCAAAAGGCTACAATAACTGTGAGGGCAAAGTATGTAAATTAAATAAAAGCCTATATGGTTTGAAACAGGCTCCCCTAATGTGGAATATACGTTTTACAGAATTTTTATCAGAAATTGGTTTCAGACAATTGAAGCTAAATAAATGTATTTTCATTTTAGATATGAAAGAAGATAAAAGAATCTATCTATCTAGGAATTTATGTAGATGACGGAATAATTATTGGTGAAAATTTAAATGATTTGGATGAAATTATAAATAAATTGAAAAAAGAATTTGATCTAAGGGTTTATGACAAAGTAAGTAATTATATTGGTTTAGACATCGAGATGGAAAAGTGTGGTATTAAATTACATCAACAAACATATTCGGAGAAATTATTACAGAAATTTAATATGAACAATGTGAGAGATTGCAGCTACCCGAGTATTTTGGTGGAGCAACATCCATCAGTCAAGGTAGATAAGAAAATTCACGAAGACTATAGAGAAATGGTGGGCTCTCTGCTTTATCTGTCAAATAAAACAAGACCTGACATTAGTTTTCATGTAGGCTATTGTTCGAGGCATCAAAACAGTCCAAATTTAAATGATTTAAACAACGTTAAAAATATTTTGAGGTTTATTAAAGGTTCTAAACAAAAAGGTATTCATTACAGTAAGGGTGACAATATATTGAGAGGTTTTTGTGATTCTGATTTCGCTGGTGATCCTGACACGAGACGAAGTACTTCTGGTTTTGTGATCTGGATGAATGGTGGACCAATTGCATGGAGCTCAAGAAAACAATCAGTTGTGGCACTTTCGAGCACTGAAGCTGAGTACATTGCAGCTGCAGAATGCTGTAAAGAATTGTTATATATTAGAGACTTGGTGAAAGAAATTACAAATCAAAATTTGGAAATAGAAATGCGAGTTGACAACCAATCTGCGATTTGGCTTATGAAGAAAGGAATTATGAATAAAAGAAGCAAACACATTGATGTAAAATATTATTATCTGAAAGAAAAAATTGATGAAAACCAGATTAAGGTTAATTATTGTCCAACTGGATCACAGATTGCAGATATTTTAACAAAAAGTTTACCAAGGATAAAGTTTGAAACATGTCAGAAGAAGCTAGTGTCTTACGGCCGGTCTCAATAATGTACTAACAGTTACAAAAATGTAGATAAGGCTACCATTAATACGTCATCTGTCATATTTGTCAATTTTTGCGTCTCAATAACCTTCAGTGGATCGAAAATATCTATCGATGACATTGATCTACCGTTCGGAGGGCCAAGTCATACCGTAGGTATGTTGGTCCATACAAAAATAAATACTTGCGTCTCAATAACGCTTTGACAGCTAACTGTCGGTAATAGAAATTACCAACTATCGGAAATTTTCACATCGCTCGATCTCGACGGATAATTGGTAGATTTCTCATATTGTAAAGAAAATTTATCAAAACATCATGGATTTATTAATCAGTGATGAGTGATAATGAATTTTGTGAAGCCTGTTTATTTCATTCCGCCTTTTTAATACGATACCAAGATCGCCGAAATTGTCCTCGAATAAAATATATGACTACATATATGACTGAATTGTGTGAATCCAATTTTGTTTATAACTACCTAGATTCAGATTAAACATAATCCATAATCTAAATTTTACTAACAAAAAATAACCGACTTCAAAGGTACTCAAAAACTATTTGTCAGATCTCGTTAAAATTTATGTGGAACCACATGACAAGCCCCAGCTTTCGATTAAAAAAAGAATCATCAAAATCGGTTCGCCCAGTCCAAAGTTCTGAGGTAACAAACATAAAAAAATACAGTCGAATTGAGAATCTCCTCCTTTTTTGAAGTCGGTTAAAAACGGCAGTGAATGAGAATTACGCTTCCCACCCACGTCCGATAATCGGTGACCGCTTTTTTGTAGGAGACAAATAGAACGTACTGATAGCAATAGTCGGTCAAAAAGTCGGTCAGAAATAATATGGAAGAAAAAATCGGCCCGATTATCGGTCCTACAAAAAGACTGACGTGGGCTGGAAGTGTAAATAACAATTCATATCTTTAAAGTTTTAGATAAGTAGGTATTTTAATAAAACAAGAACACTAAGCTTTTTAAGTTAGATTTATTTTGAAATTATAACAAAAACATTTCGCCTTTTCAGAAATAATGGTGTATCCCTGCTACATCAATAGCTATTGGCTACTATTTTGGCCTTATGAAGAAAGGTACTTCATCTTTTGTGAAGGGTCTGGACTTCATCTGAAAAGAAACTTCCTTTAGTACATTTGGCAACAATTTTTTGTTTAAAAGCAAAAAGAAGCAACAACCCATAATTGCTGGGCTCGGGGTCTCCTCTCGCAATGTGAGGGCCATATCTACCACCAGGCCATAGTCTACCACGCTGGCCAAGTGCAGATTGGTAGACTTTAAACACCTTTAAGAACTTTATGGAGAACTCTTCGGTGTGCAGGTTTCCTCGCCATGTTCATTGTTTTCCTTCACCGAAGCTAGTGATAATTAACTTCTAATACGCACATAATATTTGAAAATTAGCGTGCCAGGATTTGAACTCGGGCCCCGGACAAGTGGGAATAAACACTTCGTTTGGGAGACCAACATTCTAACCGCTAGGCTATCACTGCTACAATTACAACAATTTACAATTACTACAATTTTCTGTTTACTAAACATAATAATTAATATATTTTATTTTATTAACAAATACAGTCTATACTCACGGTAATTGTTGAGCTATGTGTTTCATTATATAATCCTAGTTCATTCATAAAACTAATTAATATTAAGTACTAAAATTATGAGAAAATACACGTTGTTTATATTTTGGGTAATCAAGCGACATAAACGAATGTCAAATGACAATAACATGTCATCGTCGTCCGGGATACCCATGAGTGATAAACGTCAAATGCTGCGTTTTGTTACTAGTGAAGCATTGTTCCAGGTTACACATAACATTATTTTATTAACTTCATCCGCGAAATTCACAGTACATTTGGAACAAATTATCATTTTAATTTTAAAATGAAATAAGTTTATAATCAAAAACACTGAGTTCCTTTTTATGATAAAAGTATAAAAAAAAGTATAAAAATATAAAAAAAATATTGTTATGCGAAAACGAAATTTTCAGAGGGACTTAAAAACCAGAGGCAGAAATGTCACTGAAATATTATCTACCGATGATCTTACTTTTTTTTGCTTACTTTTGATTTGTGAGACGGCAGTTAGCGGGAGATCAATGTTTACTTTTTATCTCTGATACGTACCAGAGTTCCACTGACAGTATAATATTGAGACCGGCCGTTAGTGAGATAGGAGTGACAAATAATTATTTCAAAAGTGAACTTATTGTGTTTCGGGGGAAATGGGTTGTTTTATTTTGTTAGAATATAAGTTTTATAGGGGAATTTAAATGTTGTTTACAACAATAAATATAACTAAAAAAGAGACAAGGATAATTCAATAATTAAGGGGGTGTTGGTAATTTCAATGAATAAACAATTAAGGGGGTGAAGTAAGTGGATGTAATTGTTCATTGATTGAACATCATAAAAACAATAGTTACAAGAAGTCAATAATATTTGATAGAAAGTATAATTACACAAGTTTTAAAATCCTTTTATGTCTCTTTTATAGTTTTGTTTTATTGTTGTTTTTTTGTTTTTATTGTTGTGTTTACATAATTTGTAATGTCATTATGAATAATATTATTATAAAGTGTAATTATACAGTATTCACAATATAGTATATCATGAAGTGAGTGTGTTTGAATAGCCCCTCTCCTCCAAAGTCCAGACATATCAAGAAGAACCTTTCAACATACTTTGTTATTTTTATGTATTTTTCGTTATTTTGACAGGCTGTGGCAACTATATTGCCACCACATATTTGCCAATGATTTTCCAAGTTGAAAGAAATCTTAAAAATCATAGAAAAATAACTTTAACATCATACCAAAATTTCGTTTTCGTACCACTTCTGGTTCTCTCGGCAGTATAAAGGGTAAAAAAGATATTTTCGTCAATGTACTTATCACAAATCAAAACAAAACAGTTCAAATAAACAAGCGCGGGTCAACGGGTAAGCAGGGTATCGGAATCCTAATTCTAGGGATCCGCAAAAAGTATCGATACTTCTAGGTATCGATACTTTTGTTGCGATACCAAGTACTTTTGGTATCGATACTTTTGTTCCGATACTTTTGAGGTATCGATACTTTCTAGAAGTATCGATACTTTCCTTCTCCCATTTCCAATAAATAATTATTACATTAAGAAAAATAACAATTATTATTCGAACTTTTAAACAAAATATTTGTCACAACACTACTAAACCTAAGACATGATTCGGTGAATTCCCACTCATTGACGAGCACTTTATGTGTGTTACCATTTTATTCCATTGAACTATCTTAGAAGTTTTTTACGAGTAACCTTTACGGGTTGAATAATCTGTGTAGTGTTTTTTGTCTTTTAAACTGTTTCACTTATTCAGTTTTCTGATAACTGTAGCCCTTAAAAGTATTATTGCATTATTTGCACAGCATCTTTCAATTCCGTAGTTATAGGAAAGTACTTCTCTAACATAGGTACGCTTATGACTAACTCATGTAGTATAGAGGTAAGGAGAGCCATCTCTGTGCATGAAAATTGTCCGTAAAAATGCGTCCAATAACGGGGGGCGCTGTGGTAGCCTGGGATAAATTTTATTGAACTCAGCAAACTTCACTCCCCAGCTCCGTCTACAACATCTATATTCATATGGTAGTTATTTCGATGCCAGCGCTATTGTCGTTGGATGGTGGTAGGTATTGGAACCTCTATTATCAGTATACAGCTGGACACTATTTCTACTTTCCCCCATGTGAGATAGCTCTCCTTACCTTCTATACTCTATGGACTAACTGTCTAACAGTTTCTTATTATATAATATCGTGGAGCATTGAAAGGTAGAAGGAGGGCCATCTCATATGAGGAGAAAGTTGAAAAAGTGTCCAGCTGTTCACTGAAAATAGAGGTTCCAATAAGGGCCATTTTAGAATGGCGCTAGTGTGTGTGTTTGAAGTTCGCTGAGTTATGCCACCCATAATGAACGGCGCTTGTGTCTGATAAGTAGATATTTGAACATAGCTATTGTAGACCGTACCGTAGCGCCACCCATAATTTTCACAGAGATGTAAGGAGAGAGTAAATTCACAGAGATGGCCTCCTTCTACTCAATCCTTCATGATATATATCTACACATAGCGGATGCTCGACGTGTCATGATAGATCAGTGTTTGTGTGTTGACGTTGTCGTTAATGTGCCATCGTTACTTATTATCTTCAAATTGTTGTACATATTGGAAAAGTAGAAAATCGACTTTGTCAATGGACTGAATGTGCTTATTGCATTGGTTTATTGCCTTCGGATTATTGCCTTTCAAAAGAAACCATTTTTAGAGGCATACCGGTTGGATGGTTTCAGTTTCTATAAAGGACATCCCTACATTTTTTTTGTGTTTTATAAAATAGATTGGATATTAGTGACTATTTTGTGAGAAACGTTCCTGCTAGATTTTTTGCGAAACCTTGCAGCACAAACAACATTCCATTCAGGTTTTTTATAAATGTTTTAAAAAGTACTCGATACCTTCAGGTATCGATACTTTTGTTCCGATACTTTTTTGGTATCGATACTTTTGATACGATACTGGTATCGAGTAAAGTATCGATACTTTTGAAATTTTGCGTAACCCTACCTAATTCTCGCCAAGTCGTGGCAGTGAAAAATCGTAGAAAATAGAAAAATCGCAACCATTACAAATGCCGCGGCCGTGCCGGCCGTGACGTGTCACGTGACAAATGTCATAATCACAGAACACTTATATCCTGTCATATTTGGTTTTGCTTTGGTGAATTGTGACCGCTCATTTACACGCGCGTGTCGCGGACCGTCTCGTGGCGCGTCCGTAAGCCACGCCCCCTACGCGCGTGTGAACACCGCGCGAGCGCTCGCGCGAGCCCCTTTGGCGCGCGCCTACAAAACCGCTCCCGACGCGAGCCCGCGAGCCACGAGACGCACCGCGGTCTGGTCCGCGAGCGCCCTGTTCTCACGCGCGCGTATGCGCGCGTCTCGCGGATTGTCTCGTGGCTCGTGCGCGCGTGTAAATGGGGTATGAGTATTGTGACGGTTAACGTTTCTAATCAGTGTTGCCATGTCCAAATTATATTACGGTATATTTTCTTTTACAGTAGATTTTTTGAAAATAAGTGGTTCATAGACATTAAGATGCGGTAGAAATCATAGATTTATTTTATATTTAGGGACACAAAAAATACGAACACAAGAAAAAATATCCAAATTCAATTCAAAATAAAGCCCGCATATGGATCGAACCCGGGAACGTCAGCCTAAGTCACGCAAAATATCGATAACAACATTTTTTTAATGTCGACAAAAACATCAAAGCAACATTTGTGCGTTTATGTTTGAGTTGATAAAATGGTCCGGCGAATTATGAATTCGACTCTACGGTATCGTGTTGCGAGGCACTACATAATAATTACGGTAGATCTACCGTATTCAGATTCGATCTACCGTAACGATTTTTAGTGTTTTTAGTACACGACCTCCCGGATGCGATGAAAGACACAGACATTCTCATGTACGCTGATGATGTAGCTGCGATTGTCACCGCGCCCAGGACGGAACAGACTGACGGTACGTTCACACGGAGCCACGTTTTACCGAATCTTATTTTCATCGGATCTGGAAAAACTGAATGTTGTATTCACACAGCCAGTGGCGTAGCGTGGGCTCCCGCCGCCCGGGGCCGACTGAAAAAATGTGTGACGTACATTTTAACACCCACAAAAATCTGATTTCAGTAGGAAAAAATCTCTGATCTCAAATCTCACACAATCAACCGTATTTTATAAGAATCTACGGTATTTCACGGAAGAATCCACCCTAATCCAGTTTTTGGACCTAGCAACACTGCTTGACACATTGTGTGTGTCAGTGACAATTTTATTGTCAACAGACAACAATGTCAATAGCATTCCTTCAAGTGTTGTGAATGTTGTGAAGTGTTGTGTTTACGCTATAAGTTTTAACCTTTTACTCGTTTGAGCAACAATTTAATTGTGTTATGCAAAAGAATCTAAATTCCAGAAGCAGAGGAAAAAACTGAAATCCATTTATACTAAACTTGATATTGGAATTGATGTGAATAATACAGTTAACAAGATATGCAGTTGTGACATTTTTTAAGAATTCGAGATCACGTAGTGATAATGGAATCCACAATCCAGCTTTTTAATTTCCGCACTAAGTACATAAGTGGTAAGTAATTTTTTTACGACACAAATGCCTGTGCCTTACCAAAAGGGACGATAACTCGTAAGCACCTTGAACAGAGACGGACCAATCGTAAAGTTGTTTCTCTGTGAATTTATAACAACATCAGCGTAACCTTTATTAAAAGTTAGTTTTTTATTATTGACCAATGCTATGTCGTCGGCTTTGCTCGCTTTTCCCGGGATAATAAGTACCGTATATATTATTCCAGTCCATGATCTACCTGTGTGCTAAATTAAAACAAACGTTTAAAATCCTCACAAACAAACTTTCACATTTACAATATTAGTAGGATATTACCACGGACGTAAAAAAAGAGGGACGTAATCCCAACTACAAAGTCAGTGAAGCACCCATAGTACACCCACCCAACTCTCTATTCGTACAAGTACACACACCCACACATTGACACCATACTGGTATGACATTGACACCATCACGAATCAAAATTACAAAATTACGCACACATGGTGTAGCTAGAGCATGGTAGGTAGAGTAGCTGTCATTGCTATGCTTCACTCTCGATTAGACAAGGTTACGCCCGTGCTTTTTTTACGTCCGTGGATATTACTAATAATTTTTTGGTGTGACTTAATGCAGTATGACATAATGAGAGACAATTTTAAATGTTTCACAAATTGTTTGTTTCACAAATGTGAAAATCTAATATTCGGTACATCATTAGTAGGTACAGTTGGCCGTAGAAGTAGCTTAACATTTTATTACTTTGTAATAGTAACTGTTTCGACGGTTTCCTAGCAACATCTATGACAAATTCAAGAAATGTAATGTGACAAGGTACTAAAATGTTAAGCTACTTCTGCGGCCGACTGTACCTAACTACCTATCTACCTATTTTAATACGAGCCATGGAGGATAGAGGTAAAGAGCCATCTCTGTGTATGAAAAGTGTCCGTAAAAACGCATCCAATAACTTGTGGCACTGCAGTGCGCTAGAATAAATTTTATTGAACTCAGCAAACTTCACTTTGCAGCTCTGTCAACAACAGCATCAATAGCTATGTTCATATAGTACTTAATACGACGCCAGCGCTATTGTCATAGTATAGTGGTTGATACTGGAACTAATTCTATTTTCAGTAAACACCTGGACACTTTCAACTTTCACCTCACATGAAATGGCTCTTCTTACCTCTATACTCCACGATACAAGCAGATGTGACATTAAATGAGTGATCAAATGAATGTACTTTTTTAGTAAGTGAAAATCGGTCATCATTATATGAAGACAATGTCCTTTGATGATTTATATTTATGATGATAAACTAGTAAGGTATGTAATGTAACTGATAACGAAATATACTATATCCTCACTACCTCATACCCATTCTAGAATTGTAGGATCTTTTGTAATTTTTGTCCAATTGTTATATAAAAACTAGGCAAGTGTGTGTCAGACCATGCACAATGTAGGGTTCTGAAGTAGTAAGTTTGTCAACTGTTGCTCTTTAACTGCTTATGCTAACACAGCCGAGGTAGTTTTCCTTGTAAATTCATTGCATAACCTATTTTCGAGAACTTTTTCACTTGTCCAACCGCTTAGCCGGCAAGGGGGGGGGGACACTTGACTCTACCCAGAATTAGCACTTTAAAGCTAATTCGCAGACGGACCCCTAAATCCAAAAATGGCCCTGGAAGGCCCATAATATTTTTGAAAGACCTTTTCTATGATACCCCACACTATAGGGTATGTGACAAATAAAAAAATTCATCTTTACGTTACCTGTAGGAGAGGTACCTTAAAAAAATATATTTTCAATGTTTAATTCTATAATTTTGGAGTTTTAATAAATACATAATTATATCCATGCTAAATTACAGCTCTCTAGCACTAAGGGTCCCGGCGCTATGCTTCGGACAGACGAACGGACAGACATACATGACAAAACTATGAAGGTCTCCAAAATTTTTTTCAATATCAGATTCCGTGCATATCCTGAATGTGAGTATTCCTTGATCTTGACATGCAAATATCTTTCCGTCTCGTATCCAAATATACCTGAATTTTTTATCGCCCTGTGCTGAGGCTCTAGCTTGCTAAAATAAGTGGCGATTGTATTTTGTTAGGCGTTCGTTTATATAGAGGTTTCTCGTAGGTCGAGGTACTTTAACCGTCCGATCAACAACCGGGTACCTGGATATCCGTTTCAGTTTCCAAGGTAGAATTTATCAACTTCTCTTAAACCGCCCGGATCCCCCAGAATTGAAGTAGTTTGACATCAAATTTTTCTGTAATTATTCATTCAATAACATAATTAATTATCAAACTTGGTCTCTCCTCCGTTCAATGAACAGGTACCCGGTATTTCCGTTTACGAGTTCAATAGGAGGCAGTACTGCCTCGAAACGCGCATGGGTTTGTTATGCTTATTCTCTTTTCAAACTCGTGCTCAATTCAAGGCACGAGTCCCCCAATTGCGCACAGGTTTGCGAAAAGCATGAGCCCTGATTGGCGTATTTATTTACGTGTTCAATACGAGGCAATACTTGTCTTGATTATGGAAACTAAATGTATAATTTCAGTTCAATTATGTAACAAAATTACACTTCGTCATAAATGTCGACGGAACCCCGCTTCGCGGGGTCCCTATTGCCGCGGGAAAAAAATATACAGACCTAACTTAACCCATTCCGTTTTGGATTCCTATAGCTTTTTTTATTGCGAGGGGCGTCGCCCCCCGAGCCCCCTTGTCCTTTACCCCCCCCCCCTTTCCTCAGCCGGGGGGCTTCGTCCCCCGTGATTCCCTCCGTCGAGGTTTGCGCGCGAACTTCATGCGTAAGTTACATGCATCACCATGAACACGCGTTTATAAGAACAGTTTGCGTCTCAAACCCGTGCGCATTTCGAGGTAAGATAATTATGGAAAAAAGCCGGATTTATACACATTAAAGAGACTGTTTATCAAAGTATTTAGGTAACTTGACTTTTAAACAAATAATAAACAATATCGTTTATAATTTCTTCTATTTAAACAACTCTTAATATAAACAATAGTAAAGATAGTAGATAAAAAACATCATTCTTGTTTTTTATTCTCGTGTTTTTTTTTTATTTCTTTTACACACTGCCATATAAAATTATTAATACATACAAGGTTATTCTTTCTTGATACAAAAACCGATACACTTGTCAAATATTTTCGTCTAAAGAATCTACATAAAAATTTTCAAAGGTGTATGTATCTTGAAAACTCAAAAAGTTACATGCTTGCTGAGTTGCTCCGTTGTCCCCGCGTAAACATGGTCACCGAGCGTGCGGCACGCGTCAATGCAACGTGCTCGCCGCGGTTAACTGTCAACCGTCTTGACGTGTTTAAAAATATTAATTACTATTATTTACAATAATGAATTTAATTATTTTTACCGTTGTAATGCGATTCACACCTCGATTAACGGCGGTCGGAGGCTGGAACTGCCCGTAGTCCCTTAAGCGTTGTGTGGCGGAAAGCATGGTATTCCACGACACTTTTACACCAAATTGCTCATCGTACCGTCGCACTGCCATGGACACATTATCACCGCACACTGCTAACATTCGCACCTTTCTGTGTATGCACATTACTGTATCCTAAACTCATTATCCAATTTTTTTACGCACAATGTTTTTATTATGAGAGACGCTTGAAGCAAAACGCCAGGCTTGACAATCTTAACATTGAAAACCGAGTAACAGCTTATAAGTTAACAAAATTAAGATTGTTAGTAATAGTTTTCCCATTCCATACGTTTTTGTGAACTCTTATTTTATTGTTATTATAACCCAACAAAGTTGAAACTATCCACCAAGACTTAAGATAGCCGGTAATAACGATGTTTTGATTTGGTGTCCAACTTGTAACATTTTTTAAATATGTTTAGGACAAAATATAACATGGTGTAAAAATTATTGCGATCGATTCAGTCACTGATTCTGAACAAAATACTTTCAGGTTTCGCATATAGAAAGAATAATGCTGTATAATATAATTATTGGCACAGTCCTCAGAACGTGGTTATGACAATGTTCATTACAAATAGGATTTCAAACATGATTTTCGAGTTTTGCGGCGTTTCTTAAATTCGCTTTGGAGACAAGCATGGCATACCCCAGTAATCTTTTTCCTTCCGGTTGAATCGAACTGTGTTTGGGGTCTCGATGATTCAGATGCTATTGGCTGCGAATGTGGGTTTATAGCTCGACCTAAAAAACTTTTAATCGCCACTTTCGTTGTGAAATGCCTCATGATTTGTGCATTAAGCGAACGATTTTCGACAAATGGAGTACACAACTCTGCCCAATTGTCGATAAAATAATCGTCTTTCATAAGATTTTTTCGAAAGCACTTTATTATTTTCATAATAAAGAATATATGCTGCAAGGCAAGCAACATCGAGAATATTGTAAAAATATGCCAGTGGCCACCTTTGAGTTGTTTTTTTTTTGTGGTATATCCAGTGGCGTAGCGTGGGCTCCCGCCGCCCAGGGCCAACCGAAAAGGAGAACCCCATCTTACATAGAAACTCAGGGCTAGATAGACAAGACTGAAAATTTCACCACCGCTTTTCTTCTTCAGTTTTCCTTCTTCTATCAGCAACCTGGCCACTAGATTATCATAAGTCTGCTTATCATCAGGCGCAGACTCCCATGCAGACACGAAATGTTTGTATTGGTCCGGACATTAAAACCTTTGTTATTACCAACTTCTCAGATATAGTTTTGCCGAGCTGCTTTAATTGATTCTGCATTTCTTGCACTTTTCATAAAAATGCAGACATTTCCGATTCTGATTTTTGTTCTTAAATACTTAGTAACTTTCGCCACATCTCAGCCGAAGTTTTACATGATAAAATACCATTACATCTTCCGAAATCCTTGTAACCAGCAACGACTAAACTTTCGCATCCTGCGTTACCCATCGAGTGTGCTCGCCTACAATTTCCGGTTTTGTCGTCTTGCCATTTACAATATCGTATAAGCCTTGGCCTCGCAGCAAAACCGTAGTCTGGAATTTCCAGGTATTCCAGTTCATGGAACCCTCCAATATTAATGTCCCCTGCCCGTTTATCACAGGATCCATTGTCCTGGCCTTCCTGGCTCCTGCCCTGTACACAACTTCAACTCGAGAACCAGTTTTCTTCCCGGCAATTTTGTAGCCTTAACGATGAGAACACGCGGCGCTTGCCGCGTCACGTTGATAATAATTTGCCGGTTGACAATTTCTTCTTGCGTACATGCACTTATGCTCTCTTATTACGAGCCTGGGCCCATAACCTGATGCAGGTTTGGTAATTATATACGCAATAATATTGTTTAAACTTTATTAACTGAGGACTGAGGAGACCTTGTTCAAGGAGACGTTATACAAGAAAAAACTTTTTGTACACAGCCATGACATAATAAGAAAGAGAGGGCAATATACTACGTCACATGTTTTTGTCTCATCTATTACGTTGATTATTGTCTCATCTATTCCTTTCTACAATACCACTGTAACTTTTTAGTATATACATAGGTATATATATTATAGTTATACATTACCTGTAATATTTTTAAAGGTAGACATTTTCACTTGTAAGAAAACTTAACCAATACTTAAAATTTAAATTTTTCAATTAATTAAAACATAAAATATTACTTAAGTTTTCTGACAAGGGAAAATGAACAGAGAAATAGAAAGAAAACATTATTTATTTAATCATAAGTATTATATTTAGGATAAGTACATACACATTATAAAATAATTATTTATTTATACCTACTTAATTGTTAATATTCATTTATGCATTATTATATTAATTTTATGCTTTAGTTTCAAATCAGAGGCTTCTTGAGAAAATGACCGGTTTTTCATGATGCAAAATCTTTTGATGCATATAATAAAAACACTATTTGCTATAGCGTCAATATTTTGATTCTTGTGAGTAGCGCATCCTTTAGCAAAATCAATATTTACAGTCTTTTTTATATTCTCAATAATTGTCTTTTTTATAAATTTAAAGCCCGACCAAAAAAATAAAAATCCTGCTGCGGGGGCGCTAAATTTACTATAATTATCGTAACATTAAGTATAGTCGTACACATGCGAATTGGCTAGTGTACAATCCTACTAATATTATAAACGCGAAAGTTTGTTTGTGTGGATGTTTGTTACTCTTTCACGTAAATACTATGAAACTTTACAATAATATAGCTTATACATCAGAATAACACAGGCTACAATTTATGAAGATACTAGCTTCTGCCCGCTACTTCGTCTAAAAGCAAAAAAAGCAAAGCAACAACCCATAATTGTCCCACTGCTGGGCTCGGGGTCTCCTCTCACAATGTGAGGGGTATGGGCCATAGTCTACCACGCTGGCCAAGTGCGGATTGGTAGATTTCACACACCTTTGAGAACTTTATGGAGATCTCTCCGGTGTGCAGGTTTCCTCACGATGTTTTCCTTCACCGAAGCAAGTGATAATTAACTTCTAATACGCACATAATATTTGAAAATCAGAGGATTTGAACTCGGGCCCCTCTGTTCGAGAGACCAACGTTCTAACCGCTAGGCTATCACTGCTTGCTACTTCGTCTGCGTGGACTAATTTTCAATTTCCCCTCGGGAACTACTTAAGGAATCGGGATAAAAGGTAGCTTATGTTCTTTTCCATGTCAAAGGCTGCATGCATGTCAAATTTCATCCAAATCCGTTCAGCCGTAATATTGCATTTCCAACGGGTTTGTCGGGCTATTAGAATTCGAAGTCTATGCGGACGAAGTCGCGGGCGTCCTCTAGTATTTTAATATAGATTATTGATGAAATAAAGTTTAATTTACAAGAGAATAGCATTTATATGTTTTTTATTATGAAATAATCTTTCATAAAAGTTAAACTATAGTCTGGTTAAAATATAAAAAATAAAACCAAGTTATGATTTAATCATTTTAACATAAAGTTAAATAAAATGCGATTCACTTGTAAAAGTTTATTTAATGACATGGCCGAGGTATTTCACCTTATTTCGGGCGAACATGCATTTGGGGCGGTTAGCACGGAGCTTGAAAATTCGAAGCCGGTCTAGCATAGCGCGGAGGCCTCGCAGATGCTGCTCTAAGGTCGCCGAGATCACTATAAGGTCGTCAATGTACCCGAGTATCGAAACATCCTTGAGAGAGGCACCAGAGCGAAATCTGTCTGTTAACCTTTGAAAGGATGCCGGCGCGTTCCTTAACCCAAACGGCATCTGTTTAAATCTAAATAGACCAAATGCCGTAACAAATGCAGTTTTGTCACGGTCTGACTCCCTGACTGCTACCTGCCAGTACCCCGATTGCAGGTCTATGGTGCTCATGAAACAGCTCTTTCCAGTATACTGAAGTATATCGTCTATGACAGGCAAAGGTTATGAATCGCTTTTTGTAATTGCATTCATTAATCTATAGTCAACGCAGAACTTGAAAGTGCCATCTGGCTTAGGTACCAATAAAGCTGGTGCAGCCCATGCGGACTCACACTCCTCAATTATATCTTCCTTAAACATCTTGTCCAACTGCTCCCTCATAATGTCCTTCTTATGAGGTGTCAATCGATAAGGAGGCATAGAAATCGGGACGTGGTCACCTGTATCAATCCTATGTTCTGCAAAAGGAGTGGGAGGTCCTCCCCCTGAACTGAAAACATCTTCATACTCTTGTAACACCTCAGCAAGACGGCTTCTTTCTGGTGAAGACAGCATAACCCCCTCCTCCTGACGCAGAACATCAGCAGCAGCACATTCCACGTAGTTCCTGCTCCGCTCCGTTCGCAAGGTGTGAAGGACCTGAGGGTAATCAGCCATATACCAAGAGTTTGTACCAAGGTTAATAACCTATAACTAAAAGTGTATCATTGTTTATAGCGTCCGGTAAAATAATAAATGTAGTAAGTATGACACGACTCGCAAGTTTGACCTCAACGTCGGCAAACTTTACAGTGATGTCCCGTACTACCCCGTCAGCTAATTTAATACTCAATGCAGTTTCTCGAAAAGTATAATTTTGCGTTTGAAGCAACGCGTACAAACTCGAACCCGCTATACTACGTTTCGCAGCTATATCTATTAAGCCAGTGCCACTATAACCGTTAATCTCAATATGCAATATCGGACGGCTGACGTCGACACTACTGACTACTACGGAAAATGCGTTCAACTCTATTTGCTTTACATTACATGACTTTGATTCATTATACATTGCTGCCTTAGAAGTATTACAAACATCAGCTGTTTGCGTTACATTGCAAAATGTTGATTCGGTGTACATTGCTGTATCCGACCTATCATAAGCATTAGTTGGCGTTACATTGCAAAATGTTGTTTCGGTGTACATTGCTGTATCCGAACTATCACCATTCTCAAAGGTATCATTGGAAAGCAAATCGCATGAGTAGAAGGAGTCTTTATTGCAACTTTCACACTGTGCACGAATAACACCGATTGCACCACAGCCGTAACCCTTCACTGGTGCTTTCTTAGGACACTGCGCACGAGAATGTCCACTCTTACGGCAATAAACACAAAAAAGTTTACCTTTTTGTCCATTCCCGCTTTGTAAAGCGGGGGCCGACGACGACGTACTCACTGGGAAGACGCTCGACGCAGTCGCGCCAACCGCGGTCGGTGCGGGGGCTGGGCTACACGGCGAGGCGCGCGCGTGCCACGCGCCGCCGCCGCCGCCGCCGCCGCCGCCGCCGCCGCTGTCCGTTGAATTTGGCGCGCAAACGGGTTATGCACGGGGGCGCTCGCACGCGGTTGTTGTATGGCTGTCGCTGAAGTATGAGTATCTGCCAATGTGTCTTCTAGAGCCTTGGACTTCTCCGAAAGCATATTCAAAGTATGACACGTTTCTCTGGACAAACGTTTCCTTATTGCGCGGTTCAGGAGGCCGTAGATTATATCTATGCAGGCGCGCTCCTCTAGCTTATACGGTAACCAAGCGAGGAGGGCGCGAATATGCGCAATAAATGTTTCGGCCCGCTCGCTCTCTTGCTCTTGGCTGAATATCTCTCTGAATATTTTATGTGGAGGCCTCGGAACTCCATACATCGCCCGTAGGCGCACGAGCGCATCAGCCCAGGTGGTGAAGGAGTGTTTTATTCCCCGGAACCACACTGCTGCCTTACCTTCCAACAGCATAGGTAGACCCTTCAGCGCGTGCTCGTCGCTTACGTACGTGCATTCTTTATATATGATGATCGCATCAATGAATGCCTCGAGCACGTTAGGGTCCTGGGCTGCCCCACTGAATCTCGCTGTACATTTAGCAAAGTTACCACCGCCATGCGTCGCCGTCGCCCACCCGGGCGCGGGTGACGCCGCTATCGTCGCCGATGACGGAGAAGGACTGGAATCCGAATGCGGGGACTGCGCCTCCACGAGGGCTTTAACGAGCTGACGGGTTGAGTCCGCCTGCGCCCGAGTCCGCCTCCATCCACGTGGACATCATTTCCTTCATCTTGCTCGGTCCACCATCAGCTTCGAAGTCACTGTCGTTGCCGCCACTTTTCCTCACACGACAAGGCATACCGACAATTATTCGTACAGGTACACCGACGACAGTTACATACGAAAACCACGGCTAGCACTACACACACACCAAAAATGGACTCGCCCGTTTTTAGGGTTCCGTAGCCGAATGGCAAAAAACGGAACCCTTATAGATTCGTCATGTCTGTCTGTCTGTCTGTCTGTCTGTCTGTCTGTCTGTCCGTCCGTATGTCACAGCCACTTTTTTCCGAAACTATAAGAGCTATACTGTTGAAACTTGGTAAGTAGATGTATTCTGTGAACCGCATTAAGATTTTCACACAAAAATAGAAAGAAAACAATAAATTTTGAGGGTTCCCCATACTTAGAACTGAAACTCAAAAATGTTTTTTTCATCAAACCCATACGTGTGGGGTATCTATGGATAGGTCTTCAAAAATGATATTGAGATTTCTAATATCATTTTTTTCTAAACTGAATAGTTTGCGCGAGAGACACTTCCAAAGTGGTAAAATGTGTGTCCCCCCCCCTGTAACTTCTAAAATAAGAGAATGATAAAACTAAAAAAAATATATGATGTACATTACCATGCAAACTTCCAACGAAAATTGGTTTGAACGAGATCTAGTAAGTAGTTTTTTTTAATACGTCATAAATCGTAAACCACAAAAAACATTGATCAAAGTTACAACGAACTAAAAGAACTTTTATATTATGTTATTTGCTGCTACGGAACCCTTCATGGGCGAGTCCGACTCGCACTTGGCCCTTTTTTTGGTATCGCCCAGGCGCCCGCGTAAGTAATAACGACGCGCGCGCGGTTTGGGCGGGAACGCGGCACAGGATCCTTTGGCCCTATAGTTGGGCGTCCAATTTAACATAAAGTTAAATGAAATGCGATTCACTTGTAAAAGTTTATTTAACACACAGTAATCACATACACATTAGACTAAATCTTTAACTTAGAGCTGATTGCGTGTCCGAGCGTCGAACGTGGTAACAATCGCGAAAGCTTCCAGCCGACTGACTAGCGGCGCGGGCGCGGGGGGACGTGTACCATTCGCGAACGCCGAACGGTTTCAATAATTGCGTTCTTTAAGCCGCGTTTACGTCTCGTTTAAGGGTGCGTTACATTATTAATTATTTATTCATAATCAAAGTCAGAATCGAAATATTCAACTGATTCATAACACATTTCATGATCTTCATGATCAGATTGTATTGGTTCAATTCCTGATATATCGGACTCATTGTCAGATGTACAACTGGATGTTTCAGTATCACTGCCGCCAACATTTATAATAAATTGTTCGATTTCTCGATCAATTACCGGTCCCTTGAATCTATATTCCTCTTCTATTTTGTAGGTATGCTCACAGCAATTATTCCAAGTACTGGCATTACCTATATATATATACAATACAGTTTATATAGACAATAATAATAATGAGTACAAATAAAATATTTAATTTTATATTAAATGATCAGATTGTATTGGTTCAATTCCTGATATATCGGACTCATTGTCAGATGTACAACTGGATGTTTCAGTATCACTGCCGCCAACATTTATAATAAATTGTTCGATTTCTGGATCAATTACCGGTCCCCTGCATCTATATTCCTCATCTATTTTGTAGGTATGCTCACAGCAATGAGGATCCGTAACGTTTTTAGCTGAGAATGCAGATTTATAGAGCTAAGAAATCCTTAACATACAGTGAAAAAATTTTTGTTCTACGACAAAAATTGACGAAGTTATGACCAAATTACTTACAAAGTTCACTGCGTGGCTGTGACGTCACGATATCGGTCGCCGCCAGTTAGCCGCTGGCAGCGATACGGCGCGCAATACTTTGTTTGGATAATTGTGACTTTGAAACAAATTAAGTGTCCCATTTGTGCCTAATTCACCTTTTAACTATGTATCAGTATTGTATAGTGCTTAACTCGTTAGAATCCGCGTGGCGGCGGTACCTTTGAGTTCGAACGTGCATCCACGTTCCCGGTAACCGACGCATTAAACGTTCAAACACTTCTATGAAAACGCCAAAAAAAACTATTTTTTAACGTGTCGAAAAACTCAAAACTTCGTAGAAAATGGTATTCCGTTGTAAAAAGACAATATATGATTTATCTTCAATAGTAACTGAGCTGGGAACTATATCTTTAACTTATATAAATTTCGTAGTTGTATCTATATAGCCAGCTGTGGTTGGGCTCCGTAACATTTTTTTTTCAGTGGCAGATGGCTCCTCGCTGCGTCTATGGAGCCACATCAAAAATGCTAAGCTATGTTTGCAGCCTCCCTTTTGAGCAGCACAGTCATGGAAATCTACTTTCTCTACCGTTCAGCAGCAATACGCTTTACTTTTTAGGGTTCCGAAGTAAAATCGGAAGTATCGGAACCCTTGTAGTTTCGTCATGTCCGTCCGTCTGTCTGTAATTTTGCATGGATATACATATGTACACATTTATTAAAACTCCAGAATCGTGGAATAAAATACTGAAAAACTTTTGTTCAGGGTACCTCCCCTACAGGTGTGAGGATGAAATTTTTTATTCGTCGCGTACCCCGTAGTGTGGGATATCGTTGAAAAGGTCTTCGAAAAATATTATGGGTCTTCTAGGACCATGTTTGGATTTAGGGGTGCGTTTGCGAAATATTTGCCTTTATAGTGCTAATTTTGGTCGAGCCCCTACTACTACTCAAAGGATGATTTGTAACGATGAGTGCAAGGGAAATAAAAGCGGCCAAGTGCGAGTCGGACTCGCCCATGAAGGGTTCCGTAGCAGCAAGTAACATAATGAAAGGTAATTTGCGGTTTACGATTTATGACGTATTAAAAAAACTATAATAATAATAATAATAATAATAAACTTTATTTATTTCTCACCACAAACAGCAAACATACAAAGGGGTTCATACAGATAGAAAGATTTTTACAAATGATGTTTGTGGGAGCTGGTGCTTGAGCTAGGTATTTAAATACCTGTGTTACAAGACACCAGGCCCCAACCTCTTGTAAGGTAGCTTATATATCATATTATTACAATACAAAAACAGGACAACAATCATATCTGATATGTGTAACCGAGGTGAGTAAGGTAACAATAAAAAAAAAAAAACTTAGGTAATACTTATTAAGATAAACTTATTATTATATTGTGTTGCTTATAGGGTTGATGCCGTATGAATATGTGTGTTTGTGTGTGTGTGTGTGTGTGTGTTCGTGTGTATGTGTGGTGTAGTGTTAGTTTGTGTAATAAATATATTTAAAATATAAATATGTATTTTGATCTTTATATATTTTTTATATATGAACATAATATACTATATAAATTAGATATACATAATTATATTATATTATATTATTATATACGTCTCTGCAAAAACTTTTCGGTTTCTTCATAGTTTAGGTTATTTAGAAATTTCTTTAATATTGCTTTGCAATTATATTGGTTTAACTCATGAATTGAAAGGATACGATTAAATTTATTATAAAGAAAGGGGCCAAGGAAAAGAAAAAATCTATGTGCAAAAATAGTGTTATAAATGTTATTCGGTGCAATTATTTTGTTTCGTTTAGTTAAGTTATTTTGGTAGGGAGTAATGGAGCGTTGCCTTAGGATAATAGCTAAAAAGAAGAGTTGACGAACCGTTAGAACATTCAAGGACTGATAAAGTGTAAATGTTGGATAAAAAATTGATTTACCGGTGGAAACTTTAAGAACAGATCTTTGTGCACGCTCGAGAGTGATGAGGTGAGATTTCGCAGCTCCACCCCAAATTGAAATACAATACTGAAGGAGAGATTGGCATAATGCAAAGTATACCATTTTCATTATGTAATAATTAGCTGCATTGCGAAGTTTCTTAATAATGTAATTTAGTTTACGAACTCTCCCAGACAATATATTGATATAGGGTTCAAAGGTCAAATTGGAGTCAAGAACAATACCAAGATATTTAATGGTAGTGGTACATTTAATAATCTGTTCATAATCTTTATTAATTGTAGTGTTCGCGGTTTTAGCAACTAATTTAAATTCTTCAGGGTTGGGAAGCGTTGACTTTTTAATAGAAAAGGTAAGGTATTGCGTTTTATTCAAATTGAGTGTAAGAATATTTTTATTTAGCCATTCACAAACAATATTGAATCCTTTTTGGGCATTATTAAGTGTATCTAACCATGTTGAGCCTTTAAGAACTATAACAGTATCATCTGCATATGATATTATTCTTCCATCATGAATTCGAAGGTTACAAAGGTCATTAATATAGACGAGGAATAGAGTTGGTCAAAGTATACTACCTTGGGGTACGCCATAATAAACTATTTGTTCAGAACTAGTAAATTCATTTATTTTGACTCTTTGTATTCTTTTTGATAAATAACTTTTAAGAATATCTAATTGATTTCCTCTAATGCCTAATGATTCAAGCTTATTAAAAAGTATTGGGTGATAAACAGTGTCAAATGCTTTTCGTAAGTCCAGGAATATAGCCATAGATTTATAACCCTTATCCAGATCTGAAACAATATGATCTATTAGCTCATGAATAGCATCCGCAGTAGACCTCTTCCTACGAAAACCAAATTGATACTTAGATAAAAGATTGTGGGATTCTAAATATTTAATAAGTCTATTATTTATAATACGTTCTAATATCTTAGACAAAGCAGTTAGAATAGATATGGGCCTATAATTATCAACATTTCCCTTTTCACCGGTCTTGAATATAGGATGTATTACTGCAATTTTGAGAGCGTCAGGAAAGACACCCTGAGAAAGACACAGGTTAAATATGTAAGTTAAAGGCGAAAGTAGAAATTTTTTATGTATTTTAAGAAAATTGGAGGAAATACCGTCCCACCCAACAGCAGTGCAAGACTTTAATGAATCAATAATTTTGCCTATCTCTGTCTCGTCTGTTTCCAATAATACGAATGAGCTTAGTACTGTATTACCTTTAGATTGATTAGAATTCATAATATCAACGCTTAACATTTTTTTAGCTAAGGTACTACCAATATTTGCAAAATAATTATTAATCGTATCCAGTGATTGTTCCACAGTTGTTTTTATTTTTAGTAATTGCGAAGCTTGGGTTCTAGTTTTATTTGTATTGGTAACATCTTTTATAGTATTCCAAAGCTGCTTAGAATTATTGCCAGCTTTATTGAATTCACTTCTTTCATAGTTCAGTTTTGCTTTCTTAAGTAGATTGTTGCAAAAGTTGCGATATCTAGTGTAAGTTAATTTTATCATATCATTAGTAGGATTCTTTTTCATTTTTTTATGCAATTTATCCCGGTTGCGCATACATCTAAGCAGCCCCGGAGTAATCCAAGGTTTAATTATTCGTTGCTTACATGGTACTTTCACCATTTTTGTATGAGATATTAATTCTGTTCTTAGCAAATCAATAAAATAATTTAAGGCTATGTTAGGATCAATAGTAAGGTATATTTTATCAAAATTTATGTTTTTAATGCTTTGAAAAAGTCCATCTTTGTCAACTATATGTACGAGTTTTTTCTTTAAGGGTGCTATATTAGTTTGAATAGATAACATAACGGAATAATGATCTGTTACTGTCGACTCGATTACTAAAATTTGCGTTGCGTATATTGTTCTAAGTATACAATGATCAAGGCAAGTAAGCCCATGTGTCGGTAGTGTATGACCGGGGATAAGTCCGTGGAAACTAGTAATATCCAGATAATCGTTAGCGAAGGCAGAATTATTTCCATCGGCTATGTCGATATTTATGTCTCCAACTAAATATATGTTTTTAAAAGTTTTAAGCGTAGCCAAAAGTTTTTCTAATGAATTAATAAAAGTTGTAGGATTATAAAATGAGGGAGGCCGATAAATGGCAATAATGGCAATTTCGTTTTTAATTTTTATTAACAAGCAGTTTGATTCTAATAGGCAAGGTTCCTCAATGTTGGTTTGTTGAATTATTTTATTATTTATGTATACTGTGACACCGTCATTTTGGTTGTAGTTATCAGTAGTAATAAAACTAGTGTATGAACTCAAAGAAGGAGTCATAGGGTTGCACATAAGCCAACACTCAGTAAGAATTATTACGTCGTAGGTTATATCAGTCCTCTGCAAGAGACATAGAAAACTTGAAAAATTAGCCTTCACACTACGAATGTTTTGTGTTAAAATATTTAAGTTGTTACGGTGGTCATTTATATATTTTGTACAATCATCTGGATCAGACATACGAGACTCTGAGATTATGGTCTCATCTATATTGCTAATATATTCATTTATACAAGCCATTTTTTAAATGAAGAAAAACAAAAAAAAGGCAGCATCAACAATACACGCTTATAGCCCTTGATATTAACGAAAGGTATATTATACAATAATATAAACAAATAATAGCTACAGAAAACTTGTACAGTTGTGCATAATAATGCAATGTCCATAAACAATCAGAGACCATCCATATGCATACATACATAAATAGAAAATTATGTTATTGCTATAAATATTTATGTTAAATAAATAACCCAATGTACATAATAATAACCGTGGTAATAACCGTAATGTATATTTAAACTGATTTAGTGGAAAAATACCATAAATCAATGGACAAGTGTTAATCTTAACTAAGGGAAAAATATATTTGTTAAGTGGACTCAGAAATGATGAGGTATTTATAACATGGCCTTTCAAATGGTACAAAATAATTATTGCGAGGTAATAACATACACTGAAGAATTGCATTCGGGTTAGAATAATACCATTTACCAAGGAATTTGCTATATTGTAGCATTTGTGGTACTTGTGTACTATACTAAGTTTAAGCAAAATAACCGAGTTGGGAGTTTGTAAAAAACTAAGGTGTATGTAAATCTGTAGTAGAATATATATTAATAATCCATAATACAATAAACCATATATTGTAGCATAGGTCAGTATAAGGAAATGTAGGTTATGTGGGTATATTATTATTATGTAATAGTTATGGGTAATTGTGTTTCTGTAATGTGTGGTTTTAATATGATAGTGTATATTGTATAGTGTATAATGTATTGTAAGTAGTATGTAAAGTAAGTATTTATAAAGTACATTTATTTTAAAGTAACGCTTAGTAAAAGAATTGCCTATTTGCTCAATAACCCAATATGGTTTTAAGATAATGTATGCAATTATTACATATCTTAGACAGAATATAATAGGATAATAATATAAGGAGAAAGAAAAATCAAGTTTACAGCCATCCAGTCAAGAGTTCTTACGGTTTTTTAATTGCTCAATTTGGGATTCATCTGTTATGTATATAGGCTTCATTCCTTCTTCTTTTCGTAGTAATACTTTAGAGTTAATAATCCAACAATATTTGAAGTCTCCGGTCTTGACAAGTTCGCGAGCCAGATAGTATAACCTCTTCATTTTAAACGTCAACTGTTCGACGATGTAAATTTGTTGTGGCTGACCAGTATGGCCTATAGTCGATGTATTTAATTTGTTACTCCTTTTTCGTTCATTATATAATTTAAACTGCTTCAGGATTTTATTTTTCAATATTACAGATGACAGGGTGACGAGAATGGTTTTGTTATCCGATTTTGATGGCAGTCGACGTATATCATAAAAGTCCGAAGAATAATGGTTCACTTCAATTGTATCAAACACTTTGTCCACAATATCTATTAAGTCCTCTTGAGTGAGACTCACGACTTTTGGTTGAAGGGATATTCCGTATCTCTAAGGAATTTAGGCAAGACTTACGCAGTAGTTCCTCGTTATGTATTTCTAGTTGATTTATGCGCTGATTATGTACACTGTGGTTATGTTCCAGACGTTCGACGTTATTTTTCATCGTTTCAAATTGATCTGAGAGATAGTTCAATGATTTTTCTATTTCATGATTGGTATTTTGTACATCCGTCAACTTAGAACTCATTTCCAAAATAGTTGATTGTAAATTCTTATATTGTGCGTCGTGTTCATCTTTCCAGGTCGAAAACAATTTGAAAATTTTATCCTCTAGTTGTTTCATGCTGTCAGAACAATCACAGTGCTCCAGTAACCTTTTATTGCGGTTTTTTTGCCTCCTTTCTCTCATTGAATTTAGGTCGGAGTCGGATCCATAGGACAAGGTATCTTTTGGCGAGGTACTTTCCATTATGGTGTATAGGCATATACGTACACCGAGCGTCGATATAAAATATATTTAAGATTTTGCAAGATATATCGGTTACAATTATTTATTTTCACAATGTGGCTCGCTTGCACCGCGAGCGAGACAAACAACCGTTCAACGGCTACGTACACAGGTGCGAGTGGGATAGAAGTCAGAGTCGCGTGTTATTCACTTCACAATTGCACTCGTTTGAATTAAAATATGATGACTACTTATAAACCGGATTAGCGCGTAAACAAGCTATGCACACGTCTGCACTGAGCGGCGTCCAAGAGGGGAGAGGATAAACTACTAGATAAACTACTAGAAACTACTTACTAGATCTCGTTCAAACCAATTTTCGGTAGAAGTTTGCATGGTAATGAAATGAAATCATACATTTTTTTAAAGCTTAGAAGTTACAGGGGGGACACACATTTTACCACTTTGGAAGTGTCTCTCACGCAAACTATTCAGTTTAGAAAAAAATGATATTAGAAATTATATGCTGAAATTATATATATATATATATATATATATATATATATATATATATACAGGGTGAGTTGGAAAGGTATAATGATACTTATGTATATTTACACATAAGATACATTGTAAATTTACAGCATATCATTTTGGGATTTTACGTATTTGTTTTGATTTTGTGAAAATAAATAAATTTAATGAAAGTATCAAATAAATAATGCCACGCATACGCTAGTAGTAAAAGTTCATTGGCCGCGCGCGTAGTAGGTATCAGCTGTGCCTCAGCACCACGTCGCCGCGCCGCGCCGCCCCGAGCCGCGCGACCCGCGTCGACCAACTTTTCCTTCATACTTTTATCGGCTTAGGACGATCAAAAAAACCATGAAATATCAGAAAATTGAACAACATACCTAGTAAATTATTATTTTAAAGTGAAACATAATAATTTATTAGGTTGGTACCTACTTAATTAACTTAAAGAAAGTAATTAATATTGTATTCTTGGCGTTATTTTAAAAGTTGGAATCACGATATTTACGTTTGATTATTTACATAAAATACGAACTAAACTTACCCACTAAGTGTATTTTAATAATAGTTTAGCCCGGCGCGGGCGCAAATTGTCTTTTAAGTTTTCTTAACACTAACCTATTCGATTTAACGACCATAAAAGCACTTATAATTTACATACATACATACATACTTATAATTTAGATACCACCTCCCAGTTAGTCTGTCCTCGATGATAGGATCCGATAGCACAGTCATTTATGTAGGAACTGTTCGTTTGAGAATGGTAAAGGATCGTTCCTCCTTGTTCTTGGCGTGATTATTTTCACTCGTTTAACAAATAAATCGCAACACCAATAATTATTAAAATCGCAAACACTGCTGCGCTCACGGCGGAACAACTGTTTGTGTACTGTGTATGTGTACCTACCTACATTGCTTTCGCACGGCAACGCGGCAGACGCGGGGCGGGGCGGGGCGGGGCGGGGCGGGGCGGGGCGGGGGGGGGAGGCCGAAGCGAGCGGTTTTTGGCCTTTGTCGGTACGTTATTTACGACGGCGGCACGGGCGCCCGAGCGGTTTCATAGAACGGCGAAAAAGCATTGCGAAACGTTCATTTATCGCATAGGGCGCGAAAGGCGTAAGCTAGGCTAGTAGTTCAATGACCACGCGCGTTCTATCAGCTGTGCCCCGCCCCGCGCGCGTCGCATCCCGCAGCGCGCTACGCTATCCCGTAACTTTTCATTCATATTTTTATCGCTTAGGACGATTAAAATGAAATAAAATATCAGAATGTGCAATTGCACAATGACCTGCAAAATTATTATTTTAAAGTGAAACATGACATGATAAGGTAGGTAAGTAACTTAATGTAGGTAGCTTATGTAATGTAGGTAACTTATGTAATGTAGGTAAGTAGGTAGGTAGCTTATGTAATGTAGGTAACTTAATGTAGGTAGGTAAGTAACTTAATAGCGGGGCCCGGATAGCTGTCGAGTCCACCATGAAGTATCTGGGATTGGTGCTCGACAGCCGATGGGAATTTGGGCCCCACTTCAGGCGACTGGCGCCCAAGCTGATGGGCGCAGCGGGCGCGCTTTCAACATTGCTTCCCAACTTGGGGGGCCCGAGTGCCTCCTGTAGGCAGTTGTACGTGGGAATCGTGCGGTCCATGGCCCTGTATGGGGCCCCTGTGTGGGCGACGGACATGACGGCCAGCACTCTCGCCGTTCTACGCAAACCGCAGAGGGCGATGGCCGTCAGAGTCGTCCGCGGGTATCGCACGATTTCCTACGAGGCGGCTTGCGTCCTGGCCGGATCCCCGCCCTGGGACCTAGAGGCGAAAGTACTCGCGTCATTATACCGATGGCGCGAGGAAGAGCGGGCTTCTGCGCCCTACCGCCGACCTCGCTACCATCGAGGCGATCCGGCCAGTACTCGACGACTGGCTCGGGAGAAGTCCCCGCCCCCCTATTCAATGGACCCGAGTCGCAGGCGCGCGCGGGTGTCAGCGCGCGCCTCTGAGGCGATGCACGGGGTAGTTCAACACCTCACTACCCCGTGCAGGAGACGAGGCCCGGGCAGACCCGGCCAGCACCAGTGTGGGGCTGCGGAAGAATTTGGATTCCCGCGGCCCCGCGCGCACGTGCGAGGAGACACCGGGGTTGTTTTAGCCGGTAAGAGTCCGGCACGCCCCTCCGCCTTTCCCCAAGCGGAGGTAGTCCATGAGGATTTCCCCCCGTAAAAAAAAAGGTAAGTAACTTAAAACTTAATAATACTTAATCTTGGCGTAGGTATTTAAAAAGTTGGAATTACGATATTAACAACAATTGGCTATTTACATTAAACTATGAATTAAACTTACCCAATTAATTATTCAAAGTTTCCACCTCCGTTTAATTAATCGGTACATTAATAGGTATTGTTCATTTGAGAACGGTAAACGACTGCTCTTTCTTCTTCTTGGCATGATTTAAAATCACTAGTTTAACTAAAAATTGTCAATGTAAACAATACGATTAATTAACCGACTTTTTGTTTAATTGCTTTCGGACGGCCAGACGCAAGGGAGCGTCTCACCCCGCTCCCCCGGAAGGCCCCGGAAGGCCCGGCCGGGCGAACGCCGGCGCATACGTACGTAGTAAGTAAGGACGGCGCGCCGTCCGGCGGCCGGCGGCGGCGGCGCGGTGCCATAAAACGATAAAACCGAGCTTCGGGAATAGCGGCGAATACAAAGCATTGCGAAATTCATTCATGTATCGTATAGCGCGCGCGACTAAAATGATACTTTTAACTATTATTTAAAATATTAATTTTATTATGTTTTTTTTTCTTTTTGTAAAACATCTTAATATTAATTCAAAGTAATTAATAAGGTAGTCTGTGTCACATAACGTGATAAGGTTCGTATTTTTTTTACGATTTAGATTCGTAAAATTTTATGCTAGTTCATCTCAGTTGCCTCTTCGGAAACTATGGTTTTTTTTTTCGAGACACCTTTTGGAATCATCCTGTATATATCGGCGCGGCGTATAAATGATTAAATGTGATCGATTTGAATAATTGCTACTTAAACGATTATTATTGTAAATTGAGCGGGTAACACCGAATAGAGTTGTATGTGTCATGGCGACGTCTGGCAACCCTGGCAGAGGCCATTCGTGATGTGATGCCGGTCGCATGAGTATGTACAAAACTATTGGCTCATATTTCTACAATCTTCTATTATTTTGTGTTGTATAGTGTTACAGTGTTAATTGTAATAAAATGATTGTAATACGATATCTCTGTGACTAATCCTTTCAAGAAAATACCTCACTATCTGTACTGTGACATAACCTAAGAATATCAGAGGATGGAATACATCTCGGTCTCGGCGCTCCGTTATATATATATATAAATGGATGTTGCTAAGCGCTAAACTCGAGAACGGCTCGACCGATTCGGCAAAAATTTTTTGTGTATGTTCCTTGGAGTCCACGGAAGGTTTTTATAATATTAAAAAAAAAAAAAAAAAAAAAAAAAAAAAAAAAAAAAAACGCGCGGACAATATTAAAACAATACGGGAACGGGAATAATGGCTAACCGCTATATCGTCGCCGATCAACTGCAGATAAAAGAAGGTCAACAGTTGTAAAAGTAAATCAACAAAATATCGAAATTGATAATCGTTGCATTGTTCCTTCTTCACCAATCCTATCAAAGACTTTCAAGGCGCACATCAATGTTGAATCTTGCCATTCCGTAAAATCTATAAAATACATTTGCAAATATGTAACGAAAGGAAGTGATATGGCTGTGATTGGAGTTAGTGCTGAAATTTCTATTGATGAAGTTAACCAATACCAAATGGGCCGTTACGTTAGTATTAATGAAGCAATTTTGCGCATTTTTAGGGTTCCGTAGCCGAATGGCAAAAAACAGAACCCTTATAGATTCGTCATGTCTGTCTGTCTGTCTGTCTGTCTGTCTGTCTGTCCGTCCGTATGTCACAGCCACTTTTTTCCGAAACTATAAGAGCTATACTGTTGAAACTTGGTGAGTAGATGTATTTTGTGAACCGCATTAAGATTTTCACACAAAAATAGAAAAAAAACACTAAATTTTGGGGGTTCCCCATACTTAGAACTGAAACTCAAAAATGTTTTTTTCATCAAACCCATACGTGTGGGGTATCTATGGATAGGTCTTCAAAAATGATATTGAGGTTTCTAACATCATTTTTTTCTAAACTGAATAGTTTGCGCGAGATACACTTCCAAAGTAGTAAAATGTGTGTCCCCCACCCTGTAACTTCTAAAATAAGCGAATGATAAAACTAAAAAAAATATATGATGTACATTACCATGAAAACTTCCAACGAAAATTGGTTTGAATGATATTTAGTAAGTAGTTTTTTTTTAATACGTCATAAATCGTAAACCGCAAAAAACATTGATCAAAGTTACAACGAACTACAAGAACTTTTATATTATGTTACTTGCTGCTACGGAACCCTTCATGAGCGAGTCCGACTCGCACTTGGCCGCTTTTTTTTCTCTTCCCATTATATATGTGACGATATCTTGCATCAAATGCGCACTAGAAAAGGGAATATACATTAACAATACACAGAAGAAATTTACAACGAGGCATTGATAATAGTTAAGGACATGTGCTTGATGATGTCAAACAAAGTATCATCTCAATTAGGCATGACCATGCCTAATCGCTCAATGCACGACGTTGCTTTAAGGGAATCAGAATAAATGTTCCGCTGTTGAACCAACAACAAAAATTTGTAAATGATGGAAATGGAGGAATTTACTATTTGGACGCTCCAGGTGGTACATCTTCATCTGGAATTGCAGCCACGTTATTGAAAGGCGGTCGAACAGCCGATTCAGTGCTAAAATTTCCATTGAATATTCAAAGCAATGAAACTTCGACCTCCAACATTTCGAAGAACACAGCAATGGCAAAGGTTTTGCAGCAATGTAAGTTGATAGTGTGGGATGGATGCACGATAGCACATAAAAAGTATTTGGAGGCATTAGGTAGAACTATGGAAGATCTACGAAACAATCGAAACCGATTTGGTGGAGCGATGATTTTATTAGCAGGAGATTTCCGTCAAACATTACCAGTGATTCCTCGGTAAACGCCAGCGGATGAACTCAATGCATATTCAAAGTCCTCCATTTTGTGGAAATACGTAAAGATACTAAATTGAAACAAGAATATACGTATACGATAGCAAAATGATCAATCTGGACAAATATTTTCAAAGCAACTCATTGACCTTGGTAATGGCAAAATCCCTTTTAATGATTCGACTGGCTGCATTATATTTTTGTCAGTTTACTGAAACAACAATCGAGCTCATACAAAACGTGTTCCCAAACGTCTCTCAAAATTACAAAGATCATTTGTGGCTGAGCGAACGTGCTATATTAGCTGCCAAAATTACGGATATAGATGAAATAAACTTCAAAATTCAAAATGAAATTGCCAGTGAATTAAAGACATACAAATTTCACATACAGTTGATTAGGCAACTAATCAAGATGATGTCGTCAACTATCCACCAGAATCGTTAAATTTTCCGGGATTGACACCTCATAATCTTCAATGGAAATTAGGATTGGTAGTCATAATGTTAAGAAATATTAAATATTAACTTATTTTTGTAAGTAATCGTCGTTTATTGTTGAGATATAAATAACGTGATCACTCGGAAAAATTTATTTAATTTCTACTATTAATTTTTGACAGAACGAAGTCTGTCCGGGCAGCTAGTATATATATAAAATTATATGCTGTTTATTTATCTACATGTACGGTTATCATCAGAAGTAGCTTAACATTTTAGTACCTTGTTACATATTTCTTGAATTTGTCATAATGTTGTTCGGAAACCGTCGAAACAGTTACTATTATAAAGTACTATAATGTTAAGCTGTTTCTGAGGCTGACTGTTGGTAGGTAGGTACTTATTAGGAATCTTTAGGTCTAACTTCTAAGCTGTGTACATATGTATATCCATGCAAAATTACAGACGGACGGACGGACATGACGAAACTACAAGGGTTCCGATACTTCCGATTTTACTTCGGAACCCTAAAAAGTAAAGCGTATTGCTGCTGAATGGTAGAGAAGGTGGATTTCCATGACTGTGCTGCTCAAAAGGGAGGCTGCAAACATAGCGTAGCATTTTTGATGTGGCTCCATAGACGCAGCGAGGAGCCATCTGCCACTGAAAAAAAATGTTACGGAGCCCAACCACAGCTGGCTATATAGATACAACTACGAAATTTATATAAGTTAAAGATATGGTTCCCAGCTCAGTTACTATTGAAGATAAATCATATATTGTCTTTTTACAACGGAATACCATTTTCTACGAAGTTTTGAGTTTTTCGGCACGTTAAAAAATAGTTTTTTTTGGCGTTTTCATAGAAGTGTTTGAACGTTTAAGCACTATACAATACTGATACATAGTTAAAAGGTGAATTAGACACAAATGGGACACTTAATTTGTTTCAAAGTCACAATTATCCAAACAAAACATTGCGCGCCGTATCGCTGCCAGCGGCTAACTGGCGGCGACCGATATCGTGACGTCACACGCGCCCGCGTAGTTTGAATTTTAGCGGCCGGAACGGCAATGTTTATTACTTAATATCTTCGTAAGTAATGGTCCGATTTGGATGATTCAAAAAGATATATCATTCATATGCCATAAAGAATCGCGTGGATACTAGTTCTATAGAATTTGCTATAACTTTACTGATCCTCATTATTCCAAGTACTGGCATTACCTATATAAATACAATACAGTTTATATAGACAATAATAATTATGAGTACAAATAAAATATTTAATTTTATATTAAATGAAATGATGAAATATCTGATATTTACCTCAAAACAGTCTTTTACAAGCTGCAGGAACGTGATATTATCTAAACCAACATTCTTTGTGGCAACCTTCCCTTTTACTATGCCCCATATCATTTCTATTGGGTTCATGCCACAATGATAGGGAGGCAGTCTTACAATTTTGTGACCATAATCCTGTACTAAATTATCAATCTCGTATATTGGGTCAGGTTTATTTTGTTTTACTAAAACCAACAAAGTACTTTTGGTGGCATTGGCAGGGTAGTCAATATTATTGGATGTAAGCCATTCTGCAATTTCATGTTTTCTATTAATCGAGCTTGGAGGTTTGTTAATTTGGCTAGAATGATATCTAGCATTGTCCATGACTATACGGGTGGGTTCATTTAAATTCGGTATTAATTTATCCAATACCCATTTTTTGAAATTAACTTTATTCATAGCATCATGAAAATCTTCTTTTTTTTTACTTTATCATTATAAATTAATAAAGCATTCGAGACGAACCCAGTCTTGCCACCACAATGAACAATTACGTATCTTTTGCCTTTAGCCACAGATTTAGATACGCCGGGCTCATTTTCACTTTGCCAACATTTTGCATGATTAAGCGAAGTATGACTATAACTTTCATTGAGATATACAGGGTGGGCCATTAGGGTGTTGGCAATTTCAAAATTAAATTAAAAAAAACTTCGAAACGTACAATATTTTTATTTGTATTTTAGAAAAATAGAAGAAATGGAATTTTTAAGACTTAAAAATAATGTTGTCCAAATGGTGTCCCTCGACTGCTTGGCACTCTTGAAAGCGAAGACGCAGGTTTTGGAAAATTCGCTTAAATGTTGTTCTCGGTATATTGTTTATTTCCCGAATAGTGTTCCCTTTCAGCTGCTTCAAATCGCTTGGATTATTCTCGTAGACCACCGATTTGAGGTAACCCCAAAGAAAATAATCGCATGGAGAGAGATCGGGGCTGCGTGGTGGCCATTCAATATCTCCCCTTTTGGAAATGAGTTTTCCGGGGAAAACGTTTTTCAGAAGGTTTATGGACACCCTAGCCGTATGGCATGTGGCCCCATCTTGTTGAAACCACATCCTAGACATATTGCCTTGAAATTCTTGCAAAGCTGGCTCAAGAAAACCTCTTATCATGTCGCAATAATTGTTGGCTCTAACCGTCGTCGCTTGCCCTCTGTCGTCCTCAAAAAAGTATGGGCCAATAATTCCGGTTGCCGTTATTGCAGCCCACACGACAAGCTTAGGGCTGTGAAGTGGACGTTCATGTAAGCGTCGGGGATTTGTCTCGGACCAGAACCGACAATTCTGTTTGTTCACGGTACCATTGAGTTGAAAATTCGCCTCATCACTGAATATCACGTTGTGAAAATTATTGAACTGGTCGAGCATCACATTGACCAAGTTTAGTCGATTGTTGGCATCATCTGGTTTTAATTCTTGGACTAGCTGAATCTTATAAGCCTTCAAATGCAAATCACGCTTTAAAATTCGTCTCAAAGTCGTTCTTTTGATATCTAATGCCTGGCTTCTCTTACGGGTTGACTGTTGCGGATTTCGCTGCACTGAAACACGAACTTGCTCCAGAATTTCTGCCGTTCTTACCGAAACCGGGCGACCACGAGACGTTATTGTTACCGTCGATCCGGTTGTTTCGAACATTCGTATCCATTTGCGTATCACATTAGCGCTTGGAACTTCACTTAAATCGCGCAAACCGTGTTCATGTCGATACAATCGTCGTGCAGTAATCACAGATTTTTTGTTTTCATAATACGCTCGAACACAAAATGCACGCTGCGCACCCGTGTACGGCTCCATGGCGACTAAATTTCCGCGAAGCGACGCGGCTAGCAAAGTATCTCCCCGCCACCCCGCGCCCTGCGTTCCTGAGAAATTAACGAATGTAATCGCCAACACCCTTAAGGCCCATCCTGCACAACTTCCATTAATGGAAATAGTAAAGTTTGTTTTTCAAACATGTTATATTCAGATTCGATTACTTAATAAAAACCTATGAGATTGTTGGAAAAGAGGCTTCATTTGTTCGATATTTCGAATTCTTGTCTCAAGGATTTGGCGCCCCCATGGAACTCATTAATCTACCACGTTTCATGTTCCGTGTGTCAGGAATTTTTCCACCCGTTATAAGTGCAAACAAAGAACTATGACTGGTTTTGCACCGACTGAATTAAAATGCTCGTGCAGCTGTCATCCTGCCATATCTCAGTTCATGCGAAAGACTGCTTTCATGTTAGTCCCAAGTATATTTTTTTATATTATTGATGTCAACATCACTTAATATAATTTTGCCCAAAAATAATTATATTATATCACAGGATCTTTCTTTATATTTCAACACTAATTTGTGCATAGACATACTTTCTAGTTGATCAGAAACATAGTCATTTTGATATTTGATTATTTCACAGTCTTCTTTTCTTACCCTCCTGTAAAAACTTTTACAATACTTCTGTATTTGATGGCAAGCTCGATAATTCCTTGGCAGTTATATATTTTAGGGTAGTCCCAACCCTGAAAAGTTTGGATTTTATCCAATAGCATTCAATGAACATAGAGGATGGATCTTTACTTCTGCGACCTTCTGGACCCTCATTAGGAAAGCTGTGGCATGTTTGCAGCCTCCTTGTGAGTCCACACAACCATGACATTCTATCGACTTCACTGCCTCTTCCTGTTCGTCTACTACCAAAGTCACTCGATACAACTTTGCATGAATTTTATTTTCTTAAAATACTTGTACAAAATGGCATCAGACACATCAAGTCTTTGTATTTAACTTCACTTTCAGAAGGTTAAACCCATTATTCAAAATCTTAGTTTTTTCCCAAGGCCCATCATAATTTTCTCTGTGCAGTATCACATGAGCATGTTCAGAAATCATCACTTCTCTATGTTTCTGAAGGGATATCTAACATTTTTTCATTAATTTTCCAGTCAGTGATTTGTTCCAATCTCTTACAACTTCTCCTGTAGCAATTTCAACAATTTTAAAAGGTGATGGTTTCGCTCTTAAAATTTTAAGCAATCCATACCAAAATTTTAAACCTGCTCCGCGCCACCGCTATTTAGCCGTGACTACATCCAAATCGGTCGAAATATCGGCCTACAATATATATGAGGCATATAAAACCAAACTTGGCAATCTCTACATTATCTAAGTGACAAACAAATAGAAATGAGTGGTTCAAACAAATTTTAGGCTATTACTAATACAATTTATGATTATTTACGTGAAGTAGCACCAGTTTAACATAATGTCAGTCATTTTACAGTCAGTAACTTCAAATACCCATAGTAATAGGCTAAACGTGATTAGAGATTGCCGAATTTGATATAACTGTGGGGAGACTGCCGAGTTTAATATAATTAGCTCTGGAGAAAACCGGTTTTGTTATGGCAAAAAATCATTGTACTGCGACACGATCGATATTGATACTTTAGGGTAAAAAATAATAATAAAGCTCAAGTTGGGGCGGTTCATCGAATCCAAAGTTAAAGTTGGTGCAAGGAAACTTGGTGTCCTTGCGAAGGTCCGGCGGTACTTTACACCGAAACAACTGTTAACGTTATACAAAGCTCAGGTTCGGCCGTGTGTGGAGTACTGTTCTCACATTTGGGCAGGTGCAGCCAAATGTCACCTTTCTGCTTTGGATTCGATGGAGAGGCGTGCAAAGAGGCTCATTGGTGACCCAGATCTGGTATGGAATAGGCTTTTATTAAGTTAATGCGCTCACCATCCTAGACCACATCTCCACTTACCATCAGGTGGGATTGTGGTCAAGCATTAGCTTATTGTAAGTAAAAAAAAAGTAAGGGAATATGAAATTGTTTTTTATTAAGAAAATAACTTAAACCCTTAAGCTAGGACTGTCTTCCTGTGGTTCACAAAAACATTATTTATTGTAGTACTGTTTTCTGCTACAGAGTTTTGTTCGTAAAGTGTTTTATAAAAAAATAGCGCCTCCACTTGTTCCCATTCGTTACCACAGTGGGTGTTTAGTAATTTCTTCACGTCAGTGACTTTGTTGACCTTTATTTGGCACTTAGAAATATATCTTTCGCCAGTTTGTTTTTTCGTGTCACTTTTTATACACCCCTTCACTGATCCTTTAATTTACGTTATCTTCTATTAAAACATTTCCAGGTTGTTAGACTGAGCTATATAAAATATTTTGCATTTTTTGAACTGGAAATGTCAAGTTCCGACGTGTTTTATAATTGAAAACACCACTTTTAAAATCATAGACTTGACATTCTATACCACAGTACTCCACTCGCTTACAATATTTAAATACTCATCAGGTTGTACTATTGTTTCGCGTTTTTGAACTTGTTTCTCGATTTGGGCGAATACTCTATCTGGTGGGATAAACGAATGTCCTACAACGTTAATAGGTGCAGATTCTGACAACCATTTGTAGTATTGTAGTCAAGCATTAACTTATAAAGTATAAAAAAAAATTGGAACCTAAACATATAATAGAGTTCTTATTTTGGCCTCCACAGCCATCTGCAATCAATCTTACTGTTTGAATTCCAGTTAAGTCAGTGTTAATCAGTATATGGTATACTGCAGAGTGCAGACGTGAGAATAGGACATTTTGCGAATAGGACATTCTGCGAATAGGACGATCGGACATTGTGCGTGTAGTGTTTAGAGGGTCAATAATACACACATTTTACTCTGTAATAGGTGAGGTAGGTATATGCTAAGCGCACGTCTGCACACCGCCCTAGCACGCAGCCACGCTGCAGACTGATTGGAAGTCAGTCAGTGACTGACCGCTGCGCATATACACTACATCCCTTCTTTATTTTATAATAAATAATAATTGATTACAACTGTTCGTTAGCAAATAATATATTGCAACATTGACATAGATCTGACAATAATAAATTATTCAATATCCAACTTTTATTTTCTTTGTGTTATTTATTATCATTATTGTTGTACAACATGTATTTCCCATTTCTGTACATCGTTTTCACCATCAGAAACTCACACCACTATGTGAGTGCAGGGTTAAAGTTTGGTGTCAATCTGTTAGCCTCAGTTACTTATTATTCATCGATATATTTTTCTGTAGCTAATTTAGAATCTTGTAGCTCCCTTAGTACTGTCCTCATAATATGGTTTCCCTCTTTTCTTTAATTGAATTATAGACCTGTCAATTTCTGTCTCTCACATTACTGTCATTGTTAGAGTGAAAGGTATTTTACTGGAAGTGATTGGAAGCTTCATAAAAAAAATTGATGTTATTCTCGCATTTCACTAAATACAACTCTGTAGATCATAATTATATTTTTAACAAATGTCAAATGTAGCATTGAAAGTAGATTAGCCCAAGCCATTTACCACAGTCGTCTACTTCAATTATCAAAAGTAACAACATAACTTCTGAAAAATCTTGAGTAAGTCCCTCTATTGCCAAGGCTCACCCAGCCGATATGCATATATTATCCATTTAGTGTCATATGTGTGCATCATATGTGTGCAATATGCATCACCCATACACACCCCAAACTTCACTTCTTCAACTTCATAACTTTCTTTCTCGAGATGGAGACTGATCTCGTATTGTTCAGTATCATGATTACCTATTTATAAGTACTCGACTGGTGCATGACTTACAGGTATTTCCCTAACGCTATCTTGTTTTCTTCAAGACTAAGTGAGAACAAAACTCTTAAATTATTTATAGAATTAACTTTTGCTATTTTGACCTATCGTGATATTACTTTCCAATTTTTTCTTGAGGGTACTTCATTTATATTGAAGGTAGGTCACAAAACTTGAAGGTAATTTGTAATTTTCAAACGTTTTTCTTAAGAATTTTGAGTCATTCAACTAGACATAATTCATGATGTCAATATAATATCTAAAGTTCATACAACTCGCTCAGCGCATTATAAGAACTCAACTTTAAACAATTTTCCTATGTGACATTGTTATTTCCATCTCGTGTCACTAAGAAATAAAAACTATTTGCCAGCCATTCATTTAATGCCAAGCTATTTAATTCTACCACCAGCATTTACACTGTGAAAGTCACAGACAATTTTTGAGGGTACTTCATTTCATGATAAGATAAGGGGTAAATCTTGAGAATTTGAGTCAATGAACAAGACTTAATTCATGATATCAGTATGATTGTCTACAGTTCAAACAACTCACTCCACGCATTATAAGGGTCAACTTTAAACAATTTTCCTATGTGACATTATTATTTTCATTTATTGTCAGTAAGGAATTCAAACCATTGGCAACCCATTCATTTAATGCTAAGCTATTTTGCTCTACCAGTATTTACACTGTTAAAAGTCACAAGGGTATTTAGAATAGTACCAGTAGAATCTCTAATAATCTTAAAAATAGTTGCTTGTGAAACTACGATCACAGCTGACCAATTTATTGTCTCTTTAATTATCATGTGAACTTGAGTATTCTCTTCATTATCTTAACTCTTGATTCACTATCAGTTTAGTCAGTTAAGTTATGATTCTCTGGGAATTTGCGTTTGCTTCCCAGGGGAGTTTCAGTCGTTGACAAGCACTCTGTGTGAGGATGCTTTGTGAGATGGTGGTCCTGCGTGCACGGTTACACCCACTTACACATATGTACATTCGGCTTAGTAATGTGGCCACTCCAGCTTCTAGATGGAGATCTAGTGCTTTCAGCTTCCACAACATTAACGTCACTTTAAACTTGATAGATCTGTAATACAGAAATATAAGACCGATGACGAGCCTCGGACTGTACTGCTTTAGAGATAAATCTCTAAAGTTGCTACTTAGCACTGTCATTCAACTAGAAATAAGTTTTTTTTCTTTGCTAAGTCTGACATAATTAAATCGAACCACTTTGTTAACGCATATTCAATAATTACAGTATGAACCTTGCCCTTGATAGGTATTGTTTTTGTATAATGTCGTGAAAAGTATGTAAACTGATAAAATAACCTTTTGGTCATTAGCCATCACTTGATGACGCTAGTTAACTATTTATGTCAATTTTACATGAAAAGAGCGCAGAGAAACACCTAAGGTGTTGTCATTTTGCAGATGGTTCAAGTTGGATGAATATTAGTAGTATGTTGTATCTACGTAAAATAGTTGATTACAACGTCGTGTTTTATTGGACTACCTCAATATACTGAAATTTTATTTCTCAGTGTCTCATTGTCTCTTTACTATGGAGACAAAATCATAACCTTGACATATAATATTTACCTTTATTCTTCGACAGCTCAAAAAGATTAATATTTACATTGCAAGTAAAGATATTACATGGAAATACTACGATCTTCTGAGTCTGTAATTGCTTGTTGCCACATGGATGAATCTTTATTTTTTCAATAATAATAATATATCCAATAAATTATTGTGGACTATATTATATAAGAATTGCAAAAATTTAATATAATTATCATAAAAGCCGAGTCCGTTACCATGGACTCATAACTGCTGTCGTTTGTCATATTTTGTCATAATCTGCTCACATATGTGATATGTTCACATATTACATATTATACTCGTCTGTAACGAATTATTATAAAATAATGAATCGTCAAAGACGGAACTATGTCATTGTACATTTCATACATGGTCAGATTCAAAATTACTTCAAAAGAAGTTATGGAATGTTAACACATGAATGGAATAAAATATACCATACCAATAATCACTGTCTTACTTTTATTCCTTACATAATACTTGAATTCTGATGCCACATCATCTCTTTACTTGGTATTTGTAATTCATATTGATTGAGGTAACTTTCTGAAAACCTGCAATTTGTTATTTCATCCCACGATTTCATATCAGTGAAATGGGACCGATTATGATCGGAATCATCTCCATCAGGCATCTCGAATGGGTGTCTTATGAATCATATCCAACAGACATCTTTGGCTTTCAATGACATTTATAACGACATATCCATAAAATATTAATTTGTAAATATTTGCAGCCACTGTGTATGCATGGCTTTTTACAAATGTAACGTTATTACAAGTGTAACATGATTGCGTAGCCTTAAACATTGGTTTATAATATTTGCGGGCACCTTGTATGCATGGCTTTTTACAAATGTAACAGTAACATGACTGCGTAGCCTTAAAACATTGATTTATAATATTTGCAGGCACCATGTATGCATGGTTTTTTACTAATGTAACAGTAACATGATTGCGTAGTCTTAAAACATTGATTTATAATATTTGCAGGCACCGTCTATGCATGGCTTTTTACTAATGTAACAGTAACATGACTGCGTAGCCTTAAAACATTGATTTATAATATTTGCGAGAACCGTGTATGCATGGCTTTTTACTAATGTAACAGTAATACGACTGCGTAGCTTTAAAACATTGATTTATAATTGACAGTATATATTACGGTATATTATATACCACTTGTATACAGAATACATTACAGTATAATGTATAATGCTCAATCACCTCGAATGACTTGCCATAGCAGTAATTCAAAACATCGATTAGTTTGGCTTCTTCCTCAGAATTCCAAGTCAAGTACCTACTCCATACCTTAATTTATTTTATGATAATTATGGTAAATACCCAATAAATTGAAAACTTTTTTTTCCATTTTTTTTTTAGCTATAAAAGCGTTACAATATCTCTGACATTTTAGACTGAACTTTAGTATTCCACATACTCATCCATCCTTAAATTTTAATATACCTTTTAGGAAATACTCATTATATTGAATAACTTCCGCAAACACTATATTTTAATGTCTTATAATTTGGCTGAACATAAAAATGTTCCACGTCACTTTACCCAGAACTTTGATTTTTCTTCTCGAAACAGTCATCCTTGAGCCATTACGAAAATTTTTGAATGAAACAGTGAAATCGGTTAAGCTATCAAGAAATACTAAAGTTCATTTTTATTTATACAAACAAGAAGATAAGTATATTACAATAATAACGTGCTTTTTTCGAGCATTTTTTTTTTGTACACAAGGTATAGCATTCTCCTTACGAGTCTTGTTTAAATTTGCGTGCCCCTTTCAGGCCTTATTGTACTCAAGGTACATTAACAAGCTCCTTACGAGTCTTGTTTAAATTTGCGTGCCCCTTACAGACCTTTTTGTACTCAAGGTACATTAAAAAGCTCCTTACGAGTCTTGTTTAAATTTGCGTGCCCCTTGCAGGCCTTATTGTACTCAAGGTACATTAACAAGCTCCTTACGAGTCTTGTTTCAATTTGCGTGCCTCTTGTAGGCCTTTTTGTACTCAAGGTACATTTACAAGCTCCTTACGAGTCTTGTTTCAAATTGCGTGCCCCTTGCAGGCCTTTTTGTACTCAAAGTACATTAACAAGCTCCTTACGAGTCTTGTTTCAATTTGCGTGCCCCTTGCAGGCCTTTTTGTACTCAATGTACAGTAACAAGCTCCTTACGAGTCTTGTTTCAATTTGCGTGCCTCTTGTAGGCCTTTTTGTACTCAAGGTACATTAACAAGCTTCTTACGAGTCTTGTTTCAATTTGCGTGCCCAATCCGGACTTAATACTTGTAACGGGACAAGTGGGATAGACCCGTACAACCTGCGTGAACCTTGACGTAGCTACAATTATCAATAATTATATTTAATTTAATATTGGCTTTAGCGATAAAAATATTAACATATATAATGCTTCAATATTGCTACGTAATACGGATTTTAAGGTATAATAAACTTTTTACATATTACGTGCATATGCATAACACATTGTTTGTAGCTACTTTACAGGTTCTTTCTTAATATGGTTGTATAGGCAATGATCTTTAAGTGAACTGTATTGGCGTGACCACGGAACACAGATTCAAGGGCGTGACTATAATAATAATATTCAACTGCTAATTAATTAGCAAAATTACGTCTAAAACTTGTTTAGATAATCATAATCTTTTGAATTCATGGTAGAACGGTATTTGAATTGTGAAAACATTAACCACAGCATTATATTAATAAGTGGGGTAGATTCTCAATCGTTTCTTTCCAAGTTATTGTAAGGGTAACGTCGAGTTTCACGTTTTTATTAAATACCCACCAAATACAAACAAAACTTAGGATATTGTTATTGTGATGCGGTAGCTTTATTTGAAATAAGGAACGAAATAAATTACTCTTTCACATACTACAATTTCCTACAGCAATATCATAGGAAATTTATGGTCTATTTGAAATAGTTACTTGAGGCATGGCCCTTTGTGAACAAAATGATTTGCATGGCCTTCGAAGTATTTAATTAGTTTTGATGCTTAGACAACCATTTTCTGTACAAATATGGCAGTGGTACTTTAAGTTGCCGAGTTATTAAAACGTTAACACTCAAATAATTATTACTTAAGTGCACGGAATTAGGTATACCCACGTATAAATTATGTGGTTGTAATGTAATAATACACTTTACTTACTTAAATGCGAATATAACAGAACATATTCGTAACGAATTTGCCTGCCCGAACGTATGCAAGCAAGGGCATTACTCCTTCTTTTTCTTCCAACAATTTTTGGTAATTCCTTATTATTTTTACCGTCGTCGCCACTTGTAGTGTTTAGAGGGTCGATAATACACACATTTTACTCTGTAATAGGTGAGGTAGGTATATGCTAAGCGCACGTCTGCACACCGCCCTAGCACGCAGCCACGCTGCAGACTGATTGGAAGTCAGTCAGTGACTGACCGCTGCGCATATACACTACAGTGCGAATGGGACATTTTGCGCCTAAACTGATATTTCGTTATTATTATATTCGATATTGTGTTAATTTAGATTTAGAGCTGCCTTCAACAACTGCACAGTTTTATTGTATATATACATCTGGCGTAAATTATATGTGCTTTGGTCCGGAATTTTCGGTGAAAACATCTTTTTTGGCAATCAAATGTTAAAGTTTTCAGACCGAGCCTTTCTTCCTTCACCAAGCCAAAAAAGCGTTTGTTTTTAAATTATGTTTTTTTTTTTTAACTCTATGAGACTGTAGTTTTATTGGGTCTTTCTCAACTTAATTTATTTCTAAAAGTTGTAGGCACGTTGAGCAGACGTCTGTTCTAGGACTGAAAAACTCCTTTAAAAACCTGTGTTCGTCAACTTGAAAGAAGTTTACGAATGTCATGACTGCTTCTATTTTACAACTAAATGTGTGCTAAATTAAGTGCGATTTATGGTCGCCTCCCCTAGATTCCTTTACTGGTTCTCCTGTTTCGAAAAACTTCCTCATAACATACTAATTCTATGTTTCGTTACGTGTAATATATTAAGAAATGCTTTTTCACAAATGTACTTATTATTTTTCGGTCTTTTTCTTTTTGTAGATATTGGCTGTTCAGCACTTGATTTAGAACGCATCTTGTGTTTCTTTTTCTTTATATTTATAAAATGCACGATGAAAAGCTCTGCACTGAAAAAACTTCTTGTCATGTCCACACTCAGGTCTAGCAGGTAAGGCATGAGGAGAGTACTACACATGGAAGACAAAGACGCCTAGAAACTTCTGTAAAATCACCAACTGGTACCTTTTAAACATTTTGTTTGGTTGTTTACCATTGATAAAATAAACCTTGCGAGTTTCTTGTTGGTTCTTCTCGTACACTTTCCGAACCAATGGTAGCTTCACTTTCATTAATGAAAAGTAAATTGACGTTTTAAAGAACTTTCTTGACACCTTTTATTGAATAAACATATTTTGATTTTGGTTCTTTTTTAAATAGTGAAGTTAAAAAAAATCTACCAGAAAGTATCAAAATAGTTCAAGCAAATTTTTCTTCCACTTCTTTGGCTCAGACTTACGCTTTCTCATATATTTCGTGGTACATGGAGAAGCCATTTTCGCCATAATATGATTTTCTTTTAAAAGTTTTATTAATTATGAGAAAAAACAATAAAATTATGGCTAAAACTGGACGACAAACACAGACAAAATCACACGCACTGCTATATTAAATCTCCAAACATGGCGTCCTCATACTGTCCTGTGATTGGCTATCGTGGATATTGCCAGCTCTGAAAGGAGGTGGCCAACATCTGTATGGGCGTTTGCCCCACTTGTGAAGTATAATGTACACATTTTATTTTTACCTTACATTAAAGCTTACACTATCTACTTTAATAATTTTATCAATAAAAATCTGTAGAACTCGGGATTCTCCTTTTACGAGCACTTTTAGCTCTTGTAGGTTGACATTCTGCAAAACATAAGTAATCGTGGAAAAGTGTTTTAAAGAGAGATTTTTATATTAAATAAATACTATTTATCTTTTGGATAATTCATTTATTTATTTATTTTACTTTAATTATGATATTATTAAGTATTTAATTATATAGGTACATTTAGTACACATATATAAAAATTGAGGAATTTAAACAATAGTGTCAAACAAGGTAAATAAGGTGATGCATTGGCTGATTATCTGGTGTACCCATCTACTTGTTCTTTATTCAAGATCAGCAGTAATTAATAGAGAATCTAAAAATGATGCAGGGGCTTCTATGTGATCTTGGTGACGTGTCCACCCCAAATACCAAACTAATGTCATCACGTGAAAATGCCATACCTCTGCTGCAGTGATCCATTCTACGATTATGGGCAAACGTCCATACAGATGTTTGCTACCTCCTTTAATTGATGAACAGTGGTGTGCGTGAACTTCAGCATGGTATAATTTTTATTTGGTCCTGCACGGGAATCACAAAATATAACAAGGTCTCTTATTGATTTGTACATCTGTTAAGTAATAAAATTAAATAAAAAAGAAACAAATTCATCTTTTTGGCGCATGTTTCTGGATAACAATAAAAATAAGATTCTCCAGTCCCCAGATTATGTATATTAAAGGTGTACATAGACAATTATTGTCTTTTATAATAAACATCATTAGTTGCAATGGAAAGTTTTCCGGGAGTTTTGCCACCTCGTATATTTGCCGCTCGCACCACCATATTGGAAAAATGTCGCCTTATAACAGTTTTTCGGTAATATCTCCTTTCTTATTATTTTTTTATTAAGTCTTGCATTTCTCTTTTTATGTCCATAGTAATATCTTCTACCCTAATCTTATTATTGCCCGGAGGTTTTCTTCTTTTGTTTCTTGCCGTTATCTATACCGCGTGTTCTTGAAATCAAAATAAATATTTCAGGGGGGCGTTCACCTCGCGATTCTCAGGCCGAATAAACAAAAAAAAAATTAAAACACCCTTAAATCACAGAGATAATAATATCAACCTAAATACGAAAAATCTCAAAACGTATGGACGCTCTAGCAGCGCATCGAACTCGCGATATAGGTGAATAACTTGTACCTATGATTCGTTTTCCCTTAAATACTTAAACCCTGGATTAGGACAGGCAAAAATAGGTATCTACCTACTAAGCAAATATTTAACATAAAATAGGCATCGCAAACATTTAATACAAAATTGATGTACTTCTGGCATACCTTAAAAAATTTAATTGTTTTTAAAAACTCACGGACTAGGACCATATAGTGTGCAGGCGCTCCGTCGTGTTGATAATACATAGAGATAAATGAACGGCACATCGTCTAACATTCATTTCATCCACCACACTTGTTAAAATACCTAATAAATCATTCATGATTCACTATCAAATCTTCCGTCAATAAAGTACGGACCTAATAAACAGTTGTTTAAAACACCGGTCCTCACACTGACACTAAAACGGTTGTTAAACAACTTGTTTAACAAATAAAATAAATCGCAATACCAGTAATTAATATCGCACGCAACTGCGCTCACGACGCGCGACGGTACGGCTGTTTGTGTACATTGCTTTCGTACGGCAAGACGCGGGGGGCGTGACAGCCGAAGCGAGCGGCGCGGTGCGGCAAAGGCCTTTGTGAACATCTACCGCGCAGGCGTTCACAAAGGTACCGCACCTTTGGCGGCAACGTACTAACGACCGCGACGGTGCCATAAAGCTTAACTTCGTTAATAGCGGTGAATAGAAAGCATTGCGAAATTCATTCATGTATCGTAAAATAAGGTCGCTGCTTTCTCGAGCGCAGTGTCTATGATTAATGTATTTTATAGGGTTATTTGGGTAAAAATTAAGGTCAGATTTTTTTACGTATTCGGGCTGAGAATCGTGAGCTGAACGCCCCCCTGAAAAAATTATTTCAATTTCAAGGACACGCTGTATATAAATTACGTGTCACAGTATTTTTCCGCGATGGACTCCTAAACTACTTAACCGATTTTAATCAAATTTGCACACCGTGTGCAGTTTGATCCAACTTGAAAGATAGCATAGCTTACATCTCTTAAGGCACACGGAAGGTTTTAATAAAAAAAAACTTTTGACAGAACGTAGTCTGTCCGGGCAGCTAGTAAATTATATTTCCTACCTAACAATGTCAAACTCAGCATGCATTAAGTATATGATTATTTTCAGAAACAGATAGAAACGGTCTGGAAGTGCCTGTGTCTTCAAGTGGCAAATGTAATCTGCATAAACATTCCCATCTACATCCACAATCCAATCCTGAGGGACTTAAAAAGTTGCAGGATACAGGTTCATCAGACTTAAATGACAATAATGTCCTAAGTAAGGCCCCCCAGTTAGAACCAGTGAACACTCCGTCAACGTCAGAAGATGTCCTGTCGGAACTTGAAGGTTCTCGTAAGAGGTGGGAGGTACAAGAAGGACCAGCATATTGTGTTACAATTGATGATGTTCGAAGAGCTATTAATGCATTGGTGACAAGTAAGGATGTGGTTAAAAGTGAGTTCGTTTGCTTTTGAAGTAATTTCGCTAAGTTGGAATTCAGAATGATACTGCTTTCTTAGTAAATGGTTATTTAAATAAAATTTTGGTTAAATAACCATTTACTAAGAAAGCAGTATCATTCTATTTAACCAAATAGAAATCGATTTTAAGATATTACCGAAGCATATATACATACTGACACCTGATGTTAGTAATTAGATACAAAAGAAAACCTTAAAACCTTTAAAGTTCTTAGAAATAATTTGATCGCTAAAAACATGTTTTACTGAACCGACCAGATGTCGGTAAAGTAAAAATAAATAGATTTAAAGATAACAAATAAAATAAGGAAAATTTTGTGTTTATCATTAAACTTATCCGAAAATTTATTTTATAGGTTTGCCGACGTCAAACGATGAATCTAATTTGAATCACATTAAGTTGAATAATAAAAACCTAAGTGATCGAGGCAACAGAAAGCTATCTGTAAATTATCAGGTTCCTAATGAAAAATCTCATAATGCACAGCAATCACACATATCTTTTGAGGATGGTCAAAATAGGAATAACGATCATAATTCAAGGACTGTACACCCTCAGGGTGCTAATTTGAAAGTTCAGAATGCACAGCCCCCACTCCTGTATTCTAAAGATGATCAAATCCAAATCGTGCCTGGATACTATTCACATATTCCATCGACCCCATATAGTAATCCCCTACTAGCCTTGGCAAAATTCACAGAAAATATTAGTCCAGTGACGGGGCAAGCAGTAACTATCAATAACAGGAATATTCGAAATGAAACCTTCGGCCAACATCACGAAATAATTCCACATCTTCCGTTGATGCGCGAGGCTTCGCAAAGAAAACTAAATTCAACAGTTAATAACCCGCCGAGTGAGTATACGCGTAAAGTTAGTATTGTTGTATTACAGTACTGTAGATCGTTAATGTTTGTCCATGTTTCGCCGACACAGCACGGGCCGACATCAGTGGACATAATTCTATTTGTAATGCACGCTGTCTTATTTTAAAAGAACAACACTGAAAGGTCGTTCTTGGTGCCGTAAAACTATTCGAAATATGGTATATATGAATATGTAGGTACACTCGTCTGTTTTTTAATGATGCTTATTTAAGTTACATAAGAATAATATGTAACTTAAATAAGCATCATTGATACATTGATAAAGTATTTTATTTACAAAAAATTGGCGTTTGCTTTCAGGTGATAAAAGTGAAACCAAAAGTATGGTTGAAGATAACTCACCTATAATTAAAATAAATGGCAAAGTGATTGTGAACAGAGAACAGCAATATAAAAATGAATCAATTTTTTTAGACATAGATAATTTTTTGGAAACCGAGAAAACTATTCACAATTTAAAAGTCATATTGGAATGCACGAGTGCTACTCTAATTGAAACGAGAGATAATACAGTCTACAGGTGTTTTTTCTGCAAAGATCACCTTCCAAGCCCATTACATTTAAAAATACATACCCTAAACCATATACAGGAAACAAAAAACATATACAATGCGGATAAAATTATTGATATATACCAAACGTTTGACGTTAAGTTAGATATAACACGTTTAATTTGTAAAATTTGTAAGAATGAAATTGAGACTATTAATGCAGCAATATTACATTTAAAGAATGTTCATAGGAAAGGTATGTATAAAATGGGATTCATGACAGATAACTTACAAACAATGAAACAAATTACAACAAATGAAACTATTAATATTAGATCGTATAAATGCCGTTCCTGCCATAAGAATGTCTTGGACTTAGGGTCACATGCTACTGAACCATCAAATCATTGTAATGGATTATTAAATAGATGTGACGAGCCTGCAGTCACTAATGTTGCCAATGATACTAAGTGCCACACTGGCGAGAAAATCCCTCAGGATACTTCAGTTATTCATATCGGATACGGTATAGATACTACAGACAGGGTACGTGAAGGTTCGACTGGTAAGTATTTTGATGTATTTTCGACAAACAGCTACTCGACTAGTTGGAACGTATACAAATCGACCAGAACGAAAACCGATTGCGCCACACCGACGCAAATATGACATTATACATTGTATAAGAATAGTGAACAGAGTGCCGACACTGTCGACTGCATTTACTGATTATTTTCTGCCGAAAATATTTGTAGTGATTGTTCGACCCGGGTTTTTTGTACTACAAATACTGCCGAATCGAATGCGTCGTGCCAAATGTGTGTGGAGTACCCCTACTTTTTATAATCAACTATTAAGGAATATTTTTGAAGTTATACTTCTTTAAGCGCGTTATGAAATAAATGGAAAATAATGATGAGAGTGAAATTTTAAGAGTTGTAACGCGTAGTTTGACACATAAACGTCGGTCACAAAAAACCGCACGCACGTTTTTAAAAACGATCGTTTTGAAAAAATGATTATTATTATATTTATTAATTATATTGTTTTTTTTAATATTGTTTTTTGAGTATTGTTTTTTTTATATATATTTGTATAAGTTAAACAGGGGAAAGGGAGAGGGAGGGGGAGGGGTAGGGGAGAGAAAGGGGAGGGGATGGGGAGGTTAGGGAGTGATAGAATTATACCCTAACTATTCGTATTTATTATTTATTGATATAAATTAAACTATTATTATATAATACAATGAATACTATAGTTAAATATTTATTTAATGATGCCAAAGAAGTATAACTTCTCACGCGTGTACAAAAGTAGATGCACCCTTTTTATGTATGTATATATTACATGAAACATTCAAAACAATAACGAGGTTGATATTTTACGACTTTGTATAGTGCAAAAAGTTTTTAATAAATAAAATGTTGTTTATAGGTAAAGCTGAAGTATTTTACGATGTATTAACTGAAGGACCTATTATAGGAAATACGTGCAGAGACCAAGAATATCCCATAGAAGAGAGCGTTGAAATGACTGAGGATAATGATCAACGCTCAAATAACATTCAAACGAACGAAAACGGGGAATTACCCATTGCTAACGGCATAAAACTTCACTCAAATCAAACCTTACACACCTTGTACTTTATGATGAAGGAGAAACATATGTACAATATAAGAAGTATATTGGAATGCACGAACGCAACGCTCTTACGACCGGCTGCTGAGCTAAGTTGCTTATGTTACTTCTGCGATGATTATTTTAAAAACCCGTCGGAATTAAAGAAACACGCATTAAATACACATTCGATTATAAAGGAGTCGTTTTTTAAAGAGATAGGAATTTCTCAATTCCTGTTTTTGCTCGATATCACGGACCTTTGCTGTAAACTCTGCAACGAATGTATTGTTTCCCTTGAGAGGTTAATCTCTCATTTGAATGATGTCCACAACAAAACATTGTTTGACGATATCAAGAATCAAATACTTCCCTTTGTATTTGGCAACAATTTGTTTATATGTGGCGTGTGCTTCAGGAGTTTCACGAGCCAGCGAGCTCTTTTCACCCACATACATACTCATTACAAATATTATAAATGTAATAAATGCGATTTGGCTTATGTTAGTTCCGGTTTATTAGAACGCCACAAACGATGTTGCGTTCTTACCTGTGGCACCTGTCACGCGGTGTTCCGATCTAAATTTGCACTGGAAATTCATGAACAGTCTCATGAACCATCGGAATACCACGGTGCTCTTTGTAACACAAAATTGCCTCTCGCAGAAGATCATGTCAGTTCTGAGAATATAAATAATACTAATCGGAGTATCAAACCTGCAAATATAAGTGTCGGATCTACAAATATACCTGCCGAATCTCAAAATATGACCATGGAAACTCCTCAAACGTGTCATGTCTGTGATAAGCTTTTCCAGACTAGCAATGCTCTATCCAAACACGTTCAAAAATGTGTAGTGAATCGCCGTTCGGGTAAGGACAATTATGATCATTTTACTATTGCTATAACTGACTGACGATAGACGGGATGGATTCATTATTTTTTTATGGAAATAGCCGTCGAACGAAATGACAAAGACATTAGAAACACCAAAGACATCACGAGTTATGCCGGTCAAGGCCTAAATTGTAGGAATAATAATCTTAAGTTCGTTTTCTCATAAAGTATGGCATTTTGATCAAAACAACATAATGTAATATTATAGTTAAGAATTACTAAAAACATTTCAGCTAATTTATTTGAAACTTAGAGTTTGCACCTAGTCGATAAGCCGAAAATATCGGGCCCTCAGTTCAGACGGTATAAGAAAATTCGCATCCATTTTACCTTTCAGCCGTTACTTTTTATGTCATTATTTCTTTTTAACTAAATAATTCATAGTTATGTTCAACTCCGAAGTGTTCAAGGCACATTTATGTATTTCTTCTTTTAAACCTATGTTTAACCAGGGTTCTCAGTTCAAAAACTCAGTTGAGAATTCTTAACAAACAACTTAATGAAATTCTAAAATAAAATTATTGACACAATGATAGTACTTTCTGCAGATTTATACCATCCCACTTTATGCATGCTTCTGAAGTTCTAAACTGAGGGTCAAAGACATTTTCGCCCATAACAGCTTTGATTCACATTTATAAAATTGATGTGTGTTTGCTTTAAATTTTAACTAATTTTAACTAAATCTATTTATATAAAACACAAAAAATTATTGTACGGATGTCCTTTATAGACTCTGAAACCATTCAAACTACTATAACAATGCGTTAGGCACATGTGGTCCATTGATAAAGTCTATTTTCCACTTTTCCCATATAACAATTCGAAGAAAATATTTAAAGATGGCGCATCAACGTCAACACAAAAACACTGATCTGTCTCATAAGATTTTTTTTTAACGTATTGAAACACCCTGGGTGTCCAGTAATTCCCTGTAAAACTCAATTTGATACGCCAAAAAAGTAGGCCCTCTAATTCTTTACTTTTTTAGCAATTTAACCGAGATAACTGTTTTCCTTCAAAAATTGATCATTATTATTATTTTCAAAAACCTATTTTAAAACAATTCAAGCAATAACGCTTCAAGCTGTCATGGCGTCTAGAATGACGTCACGAAGTGCAAAATAAAACAAACCGTGAATTGCAATTAAAACAATAAACGCTGATATTTTTATAATAGATATTTTTCCTTGTTTTAGAAATGAATTCCACGTTCTACAAGTATTGTATGGTGCCTGAGTGTAAAAACACAAGTAAGATGACACCAAATAAATTGTTTGTAAGAGTTCCAAACAATAAACAAACGCGAGAAAAGTGGTTAACCCTTGCACAGAGGCATGATGCCCATAGCTTGTCTGTACATTCAAGAATGTATTTTTGTGAAGATCATTTTAATGTAAGTATTAGAATTAATATAAATTTTATAGAATTAATATAAATGCCGCTGCCCTCATAAAATAAACTTTATGTAATTAATTTTGCTTGTTGGTTTGGCACTGTCTCAAAATTATTTATTTACTGTTAATTTAGGATCCTAATTTATTATACTAAATGCTTTATTTTATTTTTCCTTTTCAGTTTTTTTTTTTCGTTGTTTTTTGTTAAAAAGTAATTATCTATTTGCTCATCGACGGTTACAAAAAAGTTTTAAGGTTTTATTACAATACTCGATACTATTACGTACGGCTTTATTACAATACGGGTACTGGTGAAAAAATTATGCATTGATTCTTTTGTACTGAACAATAAACTTACAAATTGGACAGCATCAATATATCGTCACTTCTGTATGTTAATCTATGTCCGCCGTACTTTCGGCTGGCGTTGTCATGCCGCCATATTTATTTTGTTAGAGAAATATTGAAATTAAACAAAATGCAATAAATCATGATTACTTGTGGTATATTATTCCATGAATTTTATTTATTTTACTTGTCTAATTAGTGCATTGACGCATAATACACGAAGGCACTTTAACGCTGTTTGTCAAATCTCAAGCACTATGAAAGCGTGCGTATCGACAGAGTATTGACAGAGCGACTACGAGCAGACCGGTAAATCTGGGGGCACGGCAGTGCCCCCGCCAAGTCGAGCAAAAAAGCGGCACGGCCGTACCATCCTTTTCTCGAAGCAATTCAGGCCATTTTCGACCCCCTATAACTTCGTTGTGGATAAAGCTAGAAGCCTGAATTTTTAGTAACCAAGCAGGCATTGTATAAACACGGTATATTTCAAATTTCATTCAATTTGCACCAGTAGTTTAAGAATTATAACTAGTCAAAGTTTCTTAATTTCGTCACTCACTGACTGACTGACCGATCATCAAAACTCTAAGGCACTTCTAGCAGACATAGAAGCTTCAAATTTGGAACACAATTAGTGTTTAGTGTATAGATCAAGGAAAAACTAAAAAATTTTGCAATTTCGGTCTAGTTTTCTAGATACATCAACTGCATAAATAACTTTGTAATCCCATATAAATATATAGGATTACAAAGTTACATTTGCAGTTAATGAATTACTGTACCTGTATAACAAAGTAACATCTGCAGTGAATGAATCAGTGTACCTGTATATAATATAATGGAATAATAGGTGTAGATAGGTACCTAGATATAATTATGTTCAAAGGTAACTTGTAAAAGGAAAAAAAGTAGAACTATCTACAAAAAGAAATGAGATGCCATCAAAAACAAAACTTGTAAAAAAAACCAAGTCTCGCAACTCAGTTCTTCTACCGTAAAAAGTTGTGAGATCCATGTAATACCAAGTCGGTTAATTTATTCAGTTCCTACTTAAGGGTCCTTCTGTCTTAAGTTATCACGTAATTAGCTAACCTAACAAGTAACAACATCTTATAGTGACCATATTATCAATATTAAAAACTTTTATGTTTTAAATAAATAGATTGACTTGGCAATCGCACTAAACAATCAAATTTAATATAATATGTAGTTATTACTTGTGAGATATATTGTGTTTTCATGCGATGGCCAAGTCGATCTATTTATTTAAAACATAAAAGATTTTTAATATTGATAATATGGTCACTATAAGATGTTGTTACTTGTTAGGTTAGCTAATTACGTGATAACTTAAGACAGAAGGACCCTTAAGTAGGAACTGAATAAATTAACCGACTTGGTATTACATGGATCTCACAACTTTTTACGGTAGAAGAACTGAGTTGCGAGACTTGGTTTTTTTTACAAGTTTTGTTTTTGATGGCATTAGCATATCTTAGGCTAGTAACATATCTACCATTTTTTACATTATAATATCACTGCCTGCTGTCAAAAAAGTTATCATGATATACCTTTTTGAAATCCTTATGCTGAGCTCTTTAATGTGGTACACATATTGTATTACATATTAGATTTATTTTTAATTTATTGATACTTCAAACAATTGCATCTCACAGCCACCATATTTGTTTTTTTTTATTTCACTTTTCCCTTATCTAAGAACACTTGAGTTATCAGGACGAATCTAACGATATCTTAATTATACCTACATATAAATCTGTTCAGCGGTTTGGAAGATACGAACGAGGTAATAAAGAATACTACATACATACATACAAGATACACGCGAAAAACATGACCCTTCCTAGCAGTTTTTTTGGGTATATAATGATGAATTTCCAGTATCTTCTAACTATATTTAATAATTAAATACTTAGATAGGTAATACTTTGTTTATTGAGGTATTTGAGGTTAAGCTGGTTCTGACTTATTTAGTTTAATGTTATATTATATAACTTATATACAAGTTTATTTTATTCTTCTAGTTACCAAACGATATGACGAACTATATGGAATACTATATCATGGGGAAAGTATCAAAAATGCACATGAAACCAGCTTGCATTCCTACGAAATTTGAGTGCCAAGACCGAAGAAAACGGACAAGCTGCAGCACAGAACGGCCATACATTTTGGAGAAACGAAAAATGATGAGTAGGTATTGCAATAACAACGTACTTAATAATAACATCCGTAATAGTAACAATATCAATATGTTGTTTATAGGTGAAGCTGAAGTACTTAACGACGTAGTAGCTGAAGAACCTACAATAGCAAATATGTCTACAATCCAAGAATATTCCATAGAAGAGAGCGTTGAAATGACTGAGAATAATGACCATTGCTCAAATAACATTCGAACTAACGAACAGGAGGAATCACAAATTGCCAACGACAAAGTACTTAACTCAAGTACAGATCATTGTGTAACAACGAAGGATAAACACATTTACAATATAAAAACTATATTAGAATGCACGAACTCAACCCTCATACGAATTAGTGGCAATATAGGTTGTACGTGTTATTTTTGCAATCTTTATTTTAAAAACCCATTGGAATTAAAGATACACGCGCTAAATACACATACGGTTATAAAGGAGTCCTATTTTAGTATTACGTCATTATCGCAAAATCTTTTTTTGCTCGATATCACCGATCTTCGCTGTATAATCTGCAGCGATAATATTCCTTCCCTTGAGAGCGTAATCACTCACTTGAATGATGTCCACGACAAAAAGTTGTTTGTTGATATCAAGAACCAAATACTTCCCTTTAAATTTTACTGCAATTTGTTAATATGTAGCGTGTGTTCCATGAAATTCACGAACCACCGAAAGCTAATTCCACATTTACATACTCATTACATAACTTATACATGTGATAAATGTCATTCGGATTATGCGTACCCCCATGCACTTAGTCACTGGAGTACATGCCATTGTACTACCTGTGGCGTCTGCTTTATGGTATTCAGAAATAAACTGGCATTGAAAGAACACGTAAATAAGTGCCATGAACCATCGGAGTACACACGTGCTATGGGCTACAATAATTCTAAGAATAATGGTGCCAAGAAACTTTCTCTGGCCAAAAAAGGTAATATAAGTTCTGAAAATCCGAGTGTTGGACCTACAAATGTCAGTGTCGAACCAATAAGCATAAGAATTAATCCTCAAAACATAATGAAACCAATGGATCCGCCGGTATCTTATGATCCCATCGCAGTCAGGACGAATGTGGTGTCAGGGGAGAGTCTTGATATTAAAATGGAAGAAATTGATGCAGGGCCATCTACTATTGAAGCTGGAAGCGTGCTGAGTACTGTGAGGCAAACTGTCAAAGTGACTGAAAGTAAGTTTATGCCTCAGATACTTAATATCTAGTTTGTAGCACAGGAGCATGTGCAATGCAGTTAAGGTGCAGGTGAAAGGGGGCGAGGTCTAAGCGTGTGTGCGTGTGCTCGTGTATTCAATTAAAAATGTATGCAAATGTGCTGATAGCTAGCTTATATATTTATTTATTTATTTGTTTATCATGCTAGCCGTGAACGAAGTCCCTTAATGCCGAACTGGAAAGGGAAAATTATCTACAAGATACAATGGTTACAACATTTAGATAATTTGCCACCCGCTTAGCTATACTTTGATATAAGGTTGAGCCTAAAAATTTTCTTTCCAGTGACCGCGCAGGCAAGTGATGGTAAACTTTCTCAGTATTGTGGTGAGACAAGCAACGAATCTATGAATAATAATTTTGAACACAATAAACAGATACTTGTTTTAAAATGTGGCACTTGTGGTGGTGGCTTTTGGGACAAGAAATGGACGGATATTCACGCGAAGTGGGTGCACAATGACAATATGGATGTCGAGAACATGCTGCTGCAAGATACTAATACAGCAAGATACTTCGGTAAGTTTTAGGTATTGGCACAGAAAACATAATATTAGGTGCCTATTAGTACAGAAGATTCACTCTTAGTGACTCTTGCTCCGACACAATAAAGTGTAATTCAGGTCGCACAACGCTAATCGTCAACAGTTATATTCATCCAGACGTTGCCTCTCTTTCTAATCATCACTCTTATCCTCTCTGACAACGCCAATTTTGTCAATTTTTTGTATATTACGAATGTATGACTCGGTCAGCGCGGCGCGGCGGCGTGTGGCAGCCCTTCTGAAATTGGCCCGACACGTCGAACGTGGCACGTTTTTGTAACATCATACCAAAAGTATTTTAGCCGTATTGGGGTGGCTTAGAATACTAACCCCAATCCCACGCCGGATGGGTGTCGTAAGAGGCGACTAAATCCGGCCCACTAGTGGTAGGGATTATATTGTTAATATTGATTTTAAATTTAATTGTTAATTAATACTATTATTATTTCTCCATGGGGTTCGCCTGGATAGCTACCACCCTTGAGCTTGAGTTAGCCGCCAAACGACTCGTCGTGTTCCGGCTGGGGGCTTGAGAACCAGTTCTTTCTTTCTTTTTTCTTCAGGCAACGCATCAGTGATTTCTTTGGTGTTGCTGATGTCCATGGGCGACGATAGCCACTTACCATCAGGTGGATCGTCAGCTCGTTTGCCGGCTATTTCAATAATAATAAAAAGTGCGGAGTGCGCCTGGCCTGGTATTGATTACTTGGTTTGACGAATTTAAGTTCCATAAAGAAAATGTTCTTTAATCTGTCAACAATTCAGTAAGGTTTAAGGAGGCTGTTCAGACTAATCTAAAGCGTTTCCTACTAATAAAAGGTTTTTGGAGTTAGGTAAACAGCTATAAAATAAACTAATGTTAAGTATTGCCTTTAAAGTAATGTTAAGTATGGACTTCCTCAACCAGTAAATGAGTCAACCAGTTAGTGCGAGTCGTATTTAAATTTCCAATAGAGGAAGGATCCTCTATTCAACTCTTCTTCAAAGAAATTAAAAAATTTTAGAGATATTTGTTTACCTATATCAAAATGCGAAATACTTCTATAATTGAACTGCACTTTAGTTGATCGATCTCCAATTAAAGAATTAGTATTTCCCTGCCTGGACCAGTGATAGGTGATAGGTTCAAATATAAAAGTACAAAGGTTCCTCCTATAGCGCAGAGAAGCACTAAAAAATATTTTTTTGAAAATTCATTCCCTGGGGCTAAATAGCTTAGGTAGTTACTATGAAAATAGTACCCATTAAATATTTTCTTTTCAGATCGCTCAGACGAATGCCGCAATTTATCAGAACCGTTTAAGCACTTTTTTAACATCAGTCTTCTATTGAGACATACGAACGCAACGTTAATATTTTCACAAGAAGTTTTCGGGTGTATATGTTACTTTTGCGTGAGACACTACAAAACTCCATCCATACTTAAGCAGCATTCGACAGACGAGCATAAACCTATACCCTATAGGCAAGTTTACAGAAGCTATTACTTACGTAATATTGATAAAATTGATATCACGGGTCTACGTTGTAAGCTTTGTAATAGTGGTTTTAAGATTCTTGAGACAATTAAAACACATTTAGAAAAGTTTCACGACTTACATTTCTACTTTGAATCGGAGACCCGAACCGTTCCCGTGCTATTCAATAATTCGACACCTCTATGCTGTTACTGCGGAGTAGAATTCGATAATTGCCAAACACTGGCATATCATGTTATGAGGAATCATTATAGAAAATACATTTGCGAAACATGTGGCCTGGGCTTTGTCACTAAGAAACAAATTATACGTCACACGCAAGTTTACAATGGAGTTCACGGTATCTTCAAATGTGAGGTATGTTTGGAGCCATTCGACGACAATAAAACGCTGAAAGAGCACGCAAATATATTACATGATAAAATATTACAAGACAGTTTCAGCAACGAAGTGCACAGGTCTCGCAATAGTTGCAAAGGTCGAAAGAGCATTTACAAGGTACATAATGCTGGTTTTAGAAATAATCCCAAACGACCTACAAATGCCCTTGACAGTTTAGGCCTAGAAAATGTTACTGTGAATGAATTTGTTAACGCTGGTATAAAAAATGAAAATGATACAGCTTTGTCTACCGAAAGAATATATTGTACGAATAGTGCACCATCCAACACAGGTAAGTCCATTAAATTCCAAATCTGACTATGCACTTTTATGGAACTAGTAAAAATTAAAAAAAAAAAACCCGCTTGCCATCGAAAAAGCGATCACAATGTACCTTTTTGAAATCCTTATGGTAAATTCTTTAATTTGATATCCATATCGATTTTTCGATTTTTTTTGATAATTCAAATAATGTCATCTCACAGCCACCATATTTGTTTACTTTTAATGTCACTTATCTGAGAACATTTGGGTTATCAACACGAATCTAACGATATCTTAATTATATAATATAATATACCGTTCAGCGGTTTGGAAGATATGAAGAAATAAAAAATATTATTTGCATACATAATACATACATACATACAAGATAAGCGCGAAAAACATAACCCTTCCTGGCAGTCGGTTATTAAGGCCATTGAGTTCGTTCTTTGTCCTCATGTTATGGTACCTTCAAATGAAACCAGTAACATACTCGATTTATAAGTCGTAGAATTAGTATAACATGAGAAGAATGAAGATCTTAAGGCGTATACTACCAGAGCTGACCTACTTATACTTAACTGTAGCACTCGGCACCAAGTTTTAATACTTTAGCTTGACAAGGCTACACATGCTAACCATCTCACTAATTCTACCAATGTTTTTCTTATAGGTGAAGCAATTACTGCTGGAAGTGAAAAGATGGTTGTGAACGGACCTCAAATGACAAGTGTCAAATCTCAAAATATAGGTATCGCACCTCATAACATATGTATGGAAATAACAAAAAAATGCGACGCGTGCAATATGGTGTTTATGACATGGGATGCCCTCTCTGTCCATGTTAAGGAGTGCCCTTCGTTTGCAAACTGTTTCTCAGGTAAAGGTCTTGTCATATATGTCAGTAGTTTGCAAGTTTGCTAGCGTTCCGAGAACGGTGATTTCTTGATTATTTCGTAATTTTATTTCGTTCTTGAACAATTTTATAAGTTAATATTTTGTACAATACATTAAATATTCTACGTTTAAAGTGATTAAAATTGTAAATTCATTTTAAAGTTCATATTTTGTGAATTTTCGGATAAATAATAACAAATTATGGCAGGAAGTGACACAGACTCTGAATATGAAAGTGGTGCTCCAAGACCATCAACTAAGAAGAAATTACGTACGGAAATTGTGCATAAAAAGTGTGTGACAACATATTCGAGGCAAGATTTTAAACCTAGTGAGAGCAAATCAACTGATAATGAATCACGAAGGTGAGTGCGTATCTCATACTATACTCTAATACTGTTCTCTCATAATATACTCATACTTTGCTGGCTTCGTAGCGTCATATGCAGCGTTCCCTTTTCCTTGTCTATTTTCTCCCTTTACTAATACGCGGCACTTTACTTTCGACATGGGAGCGCGTTTGATTCTCTGTCCTTTTCTTGTCTCTCTCTCTCTCTTTCTCCTTGTTACTCTTCCGTATTTCGGTCTCGCGTTTCTACAATTTACTTCATCAAATTTTTAAAATAGGCTTACATAAAATTTAAGTTGATGATGAAAATCCCACTATAGATCATGTACAAGAACCGAGACAAATTATACGAGTTAGGTAAATTACTTTTTATTTTATTTTTATAATCATTCATGATTCTAATAATAATTTACTATACCAAACTACAATGATGAAATTATAGGTTGAATAAAGCGCCAAAAACTTCTACAGAACGTGGTCGAGAATTCAGGGCACGAAAAGCACTGCTTAAACAACAAAGTAAGCAAGAACAAGAACCAGATGCAATAGTTGACATTGCTACAGAAGATATTCGAAGTGCTGGTCCATCAGAAGATAATCAAGTCCCTGAAGCCTCTGAAATAAGGACAATAGAAAAAAGAGCAAAGTCTGCAGAAGCCACACGGCGATGGAGAGAGAGAAAAAAAGGCGTTAGTGAGTCATCAAATAAACAGGCGAAAACTGCAGCTCAACGCATGCGAGAATATCGGGAGAGAAAAAAATTGTAAATATTAATTTATTTATCAAACGTATGCTAGTGAAGGCTCGTAAAATTCTTATTTGTATTTTCTTACTTAGAGCATTATTTTTTTAATTTTATATAATCAGCTTATGTACTATTACAATATTTTACAGTCTGTCAAACTGAGAGCCAGTTTGTCGGCAGTAGTTCTCGTGGATTATTTCAAAGTACAATATTATCTTTATAACTTAAATGACAATGATAAAGTGGTACATATTTTACTATGTTAATATAATATAATTCTATGCATATATACAGTAGCATGTATTTATTTAATTATATATATATGTTGTATATATTTGTATGATATGTTATATATGTAATGTATCTGTGTGCATGTGCATATGAATAAGACGTTAAAGGGCATTCCGTCGCTGTGTCTATAGTCCCTCCGATGATTAGCATCCGGAAGACTACGGACAGAGGGACAGGTAATGTTTTCGCAATATTGTTTTGAATGTGACTTTATTATTGTTGTTTATTATATTCTGTTAGTTATTTGAACATGTGACACGGCAACTCGTTTATAAGGACAGGTGTTATCCACCGTCTTTCTCGCCTCCCGTAATAATTATTTATTTTAGGTAGAATTAATTTAGGATATTTCGATGCGCGGATTTGGTATGTGTGGTCTCTTTCCTGTTTGTAGTCCGATTTGTTGTATTGTTCCATCATAATATTCATTTTTACTTTCAGGTCTATCGAGAATATGTCACAAATTTTAAACAGTTTTTCATATTCTTTGTTGAGCGTTTTTTTAAATGTTTTTACCACTAGGAGTTTTAGAAGTCTATACTAAACGCAAAGACTCGTGGCAGGCGGAGTAACAAAACATGCAAAAGAGACGGCGCACATCATTTTCTCTCTCGCATTTGCACTGTTTATGGAAATTAGGTGTTTCGCATCTCTGTGCCTGTGTGACGTCATCCATAAACAGTGCAAGTGCGAGAGAGAAAATGATGTGCGCCGTCTCTTTTGCACGTTTTATTACTTCGCCTGCCACGAGTCTTTGCGTTTAGTATAAGTGGAGATTATTTATTGAGATACACAGGAAAGGTGAGACCATACGCACCCAACCGGTAAGATATTACCGCATCAGCCAGTGTGTACATTAAGCCCCTACTGATCGTATATTGTAGATTTTTCATGTTACATAAGACTGATCGTAGTTTATGTCAGACATTATTCACGTGCACATTTCATCTAAACTTACTGTAATTAGTTAGTCCTACATATTTAAGTCGATACAAATCAAATTCTAGTTGGGCACACAAACAATTACTTTAATTTTTGTGTAGGCATTCATGTGTGCACTATTATCTTGACATGTACGTTTTTACTTTTATTATATGGAGACATTATTGACACACACTTCTTATTAAAATTAATTAAAATCCCATTGTCGTGGGCCCACATAACCACGCTATCGAAGTCAGCCAGTTGGAACCCCAAATTTTATGTCACCTAATTTACAATCAGCACCTCAGAAACGGACCTTTAATTGACGTTCTTTCAAATATTCTTCGAACCAGGTATTGATTGGCCCCGCTATTCCACTTTCTTGCATGGACTGCAATAAACCGACATGATCAAGGGTATCAAAGGCCTTCTTGAAGTCAATAAATATGGCAAATACATACTTTTAATGATTTAATGAATTATTTACACTATCAACAAATCTAGTTAAAGCGCTGTAGCCGTGCTCCTATTAAGGCGGAAGCCGTGTTGGACGTCATTAATTGTAGTTTTCCAAAAAAGCTGTGGTTTGGTCACGGACCTAAGAAAAATACGGACGTAATCCCAAGAACAAATTCAGTGAAGCACCCATAGTAATACCAACTCTCTATTCATACAAGTACACACACCCACACATTGACACTTCACTGCTTCAATCGCGAATCAAAAATTACGCACACATGGTAAGCGGGCGGCCATTGCTATGCTTCACTCTCGATTAGACGAGGTTACGTCCGTCTTTTTTTCAGGTCCGTGGATTTGGTTTACAATTATTTTTTCAACAATTTTATTTATTACTTTTAAAATAGCAATTAGCCTGTAATTTGTAAACTCCTCATGGGAGCCCTGATTGTAAATCGGTCTTATAATGGCTAGTTTTAGTTCCTCCGTATACACTCCTAGTTGGACACTCAATTATGGCAATATTTATTTTTATTTCTTTGATATCCCTAGCTAACCCTGATACCATCTGATCCCGGCGTCGTATTTCATTTTCAGGTGAAGATGATATAGTAAGTCGAAATAAAAAGGCTAAACGGCTACTCTTAGCATCGCGAAAGTAGCGATATACCAACATGAAAACGGTCGCGATATAAAGCCCTTTCCTGCTTTGTCACCCGACGCCACGGCCGAGTATCAATACTGTCAGACACGTCAGTAGCAATACTGTTCGCCAAGAAGCCTATATTACCTGGAAATGACCTGGAGGCGACGCTTCGAAGAAGTACCTGAACATGGATCACGTGCAGTTGGGTCATTTGACATCTGTGCCCTATCATTATAATTTCTTCCCGTGAAGCCTCCTGCACTATCTATCACAATTTTACAATTAGACCCCCAATTTTACCATTTAAGACCAATTTTACAATTACACCCCTTAAAAAAATAAATTTTTATGTTACTTCTTGATTCCTAAAGGCGAATAATATTCAGAAAGAAGTATTGTTTTTTTTTTAATGTTCTTACTAAATTTAGCATGTGGTATGAGTGAATTTATTTTGTAAGCCCTAAAAACGTGTAGTAAGAGCGGACTTCGAAGTATTCTCTATGGAAAGTGTTCAAAGTGAATGTGAATATTTAAAAAAGAACCAATATTTTACAAGCTTCCACTAGTACCTTTCAGTCCACGATGAGTTAAGTTTAAACTTTATTAGTTTTAATTATTAAACGCTTTAATTAGTTGTAATTTATTATAAATAATATAATGATCTATTAAATGTGTAAGCTTTAAATGGTTTTAATAGACAACTATGGTACAAAAATTTGCTTTTATGTATTTTAAGTCCCTTTTAAAACAAGTTATCGTGTACTGTTTGTTGACCCTAATAAACTGAAAAAAAAAACAATTCTTTAAGGCCTCTTTGAATTTTACGACACCACATTTTGAAAATTACCGACGCTTGTTGGTCACTAGAGAGTGTGATATTAAGCTGCCCCCTGTAGGCTTGCGGCCCTGTATCCATGATATGGCGGTAGCTACGCCCCTGTCCGGACGCGCAAAGACACGCATTACCACCAAGTTTAATTCTGTCGGTACTCATGGTGGTAGGATATTTTAAGCGCCTGGCTAGTTACATACCTACCAACGTACCAGCAATCAACCGTGAAATATTTTTAAATTGGCATATTGGGGCAGCTTAGAATACTAACCCCAACCCCACACCGGATGGGTTTCGTAAAAGGCGACTAAATCCGGCCCGCTGGTGGTAGGGCCATCGAGGGATTATATTGGTAATTTTGTTTTTAGTTGTTAATTAATACTATTATTATTTCTACGTTGTTTTCGCCTGGATAGCTACCACCCTTGAGCATGAGTCAGCCCCAAACTACTCTTGTTCCGGCTGGGGGCTTGAGAGCCAGTTCTTTCTTTCTTTTTCTTCGCTCTTTCTTGGCCGGCAACGCATCAGTGATGCCTTTGGTGTTGCTGATGTCCATGAGCGGCGATAGCCACTTACCATCGGGTGGATCGTCGGCTCGTTTGCCGGCTGTTTCTATTAAAAAAACGCAGTCAATGCTATCTTGCTATTTAATAACGCTTTCAATACGATGAATACATCTGCATGAGTATCCACTATTCGCTAAGTATATATGTACAAAAAGTTAAGACTCCTCGGCGCGGCGCCGCTGTAGATTCCACATAGTTACGACATAGTACAAATAATAGAGACTCCGATTTCCGAATTAAAGACTTGGGTTGGCAACACTACTCGTGATGAATTGTGATGTGTCAAAGTCAAATGTCATTTGAATCCGTTTAGCTTGACAAGTTTACACTGTCAATGTCATGTCATGATCAATCTGCAATCGCTTAGAATCCTTTTACTTTCATTCTCAAAACATAATTTGTGTTTTTAATTTTAAAAGTTAAATTTAAAAGCAAGGAATATGATAATTTGAATTGAATTTAAACACTCCGCCATCCGCAAATGTTTGAGAAGTAGCGATAATGTTTCCTCAAACACCATCTTAAATTGCTCGAATGAGCTTTGCTGAAAATAAATGTTAAATCTGAATGTGAAATAATTTTCAGCTCTTAAGTAAGTTTTCTATGTTTATGATGCCATTATTATTATACTACGGATCTTTATCACTTATTCATGTTGTCGCAATGTAATATGGTTTCACTTTATTCGATGTAAAATGCGCCGCGTTGCGGTGCGTCGATGTATGCACGAAGCTTTATTTTAACGAATTTATTTCTTTTTCTTTCGAGCAGAGTAATTTCTGTGGACCCTATCGACCTTATTATTTTATTTATTTTATACATTTACCTCTCCAAGATGAAACATAGGGCAAAACTTAATTCTAATAGCATTGTCTACCAGTCAACCCTGAGTGGATGTGGATACTGCTGTCCATATGGACAGAAGTTATAACAATTTCTTTCTTTGTACTTTTTCGTCGTGTCTAGTTATGCCCTTTGGAATAGTCAGTGAGTCTTTTAAGGTTAACATTATTCTTCAATATAACTGATTTTTGATGCAGAAAGTTACTGATGCAAAAAAAATTAATAAATAACATCCTTGAAAGGTATAGTTTATTTTTATTTGGTCTAAATTTGAGCTAATTCAGTGAAGAACTATTCGAGATTTTGAAGTGTACACAAACCAATTTCACATTTTATATAATAATAGCTGCCCGGACAGACTTAGTTCTGTCAAAGTTTTTTTTTATTAAAACCTTCCGTCTATGCTATCTTTCAAGTTGGATCAAACTGCACATAGCGTGCAAATTTGATTAACATTGGCTAAGTAGTTTAGGAGTCCATTGCAGACAAACAATGTGACATGTAATTTATGTATACTAAGATATATATATTACTTTAATATTATTTAACAGATAGCACCAGCTCCAGTTTACTTTAAACAGATGAAAATGTTTCTGAAAATTCAATTTTGATAAATTTTCATTAATTTTATTTATTAGCCTTGATATCCTTGATATATAAAATAAAAATTTCCTATATTTTTCATTAATTTATACATGTTTCTGTTTCAGGTTTTTGCAGCAGCTAAGAACACAATGAAAAAATATTATGGGATTGAAAGATAAAGTATATCACAGGATAACACAGCAGGAAAAATTGTGTGTTGACTTTAGAAATGAAGATATTTTTGAAATATGGATTTGCGTTATTAACATATTTATCTGACAGCTGTAAGTTTCTTCATGTTTTTACATATATAAATACCATAGAGTGTCCCATAAATAGCAAGAAGTCTCTAAATAAAACAGTGATACATTGAAGTATTGTATAATGTACCTACCTACTGAAGTACCAGAACAGATATTGCGCATCCCTGTTCTCTTTTCAAAAGCCATTGAAACTATAGCCAATTGGCTGCAGTTAATTGTGCACACATTCGCAGTGTCGGTTATATTAATACTAGTACAGGAGCCATATTAGAGGCGTTTCTGGATCCATCTACTTACTGGATAAAAATTGTCTTATATCAAATATAATATGTAAAGAAAAGTATCGTAAATGGGTTGCCTAAAAAAAAAGTTCAAGGCTATATACAGAGTGGAAAAAAATGTGGTTGGAGGAAAAGTAACTTGAATATTAATGATGGCTTTTACTGGAAGGAAACATTCCTTTATTTTCACGAATAAGTAAAACTGCATTCAAAGATTTTTGATTAATCACCTGCTTGAGCCTGGAATCGAACCTGTAAAATAGGAAAAAAACAACCTGTATTTTATGATACCCATTGATTAATTTCTTTTAAGCAACATAGTATTTTAAAGGAAGACCAAGAAAAATATGAGTTAATTGAAAATTTATATAGATTACCACCCTGTACGTAGATTAATGATAATGTAGCTGTATATTTTTTTAGGCAACCCATTCGCGATACTTTACATAAGATATTTGATATAAAACAATTTTTATCCGGTAAACAGATGTGTGCAGTAACCCTTCTAATACGGCTCTTAGACTATACGCTGTAATATATAGTTTAATGCAGCGATATCGTGGTCTAAAATGACATTGATACGATGCGTTATCGCAACGTAAAAAATTCTGTCTTCGGAAAATTCATCGAAAACAATTCATCGAATGACAATTCTTTGACTCGCAATTCGTCAAATTAAAAAATATAAGGACAACTTCAATCGAAAACACAAATTTGTCGAAACGTTTGCGTTAGTGGCAGAAACGAAATGCTGCAAAACCGACTCCACTCTTACCCCTAGAGTGTAATGTAAACCCGCGTAGGCGCGGAGGGGCGAGGCGGCCCGCGAGCTGAGGAGCAGGTGGTTTTAAAGCTCGCCGCTGAGGCTGGCAGGCTGACAGAAACTGTAGTTGCTGCATGCTGCATCATGTGTCCTTAGTGCTGCCTTTTAAGCTACGCATGCATTGATTTCGGATACGTCGGATGATTACACTCTACTTTGTAAATTATGTTATTTATAGGTGTACCAGGATCTCATGGCATTTTTGACAAGCAGAAAAAATGGTTTTTAATATGGCAATGAAAATTATTAAAACTATATCAAATTGTCAAGTCAAAAAAAAGAGTTGTATGGATTTTTATTCTTTTTGAAAATGATGATTATTTTCGACTTAATACCGAAAAAAATCTTTACGATCACAAACCAGAAATATTATTTTCAATGTTTATCGAGAAACATGTGAGAAAAAAGGTGTATTTAAACGACAATCTACAATATTAATATTATCCATCTCGTAGGATTGACTCGTTTTGATACTTTGTTTTCTTGATTATATTTTCTTAGTAATTAATCTAATTATGATTTCTTTATATGTAAATAGATTTGCAAATGATATTAAAATAAATGAAATGAAGAATACAGTTATTGTTACAAATTAAAGCTTGCAAAAATGTTGTATAATTATATGACATGAAAATTTATATCATGCAAGTTCACATCACTGAAATGTAGGAGGAGCAATTCATTATTATTATCTATTTATTCTCTTCATCAAAAATACCAATATATAATACCTATACAGAGGGAAAATTTTAAACTGTTGTAGCATAAATTACCTAGTCACTCTTATAATCCATTATGATATTAAAAATTAATGTGCTTAATTTAACATTATCTTTTATAAAGGTAATAAACCAGACTTTTAATGTAACCTATTATGAAACTAACACTATGATAAAAATATCAATGATCAAGAAGTTTTATTCAAATTTCCCCAACGCTGGGGAGTGTTGCGTCTCCAATTTTAATTACCCCATTTTGCCATCAGATGCTGGTACACCTATAAAACAAAATTTTAATAAAGTATATTTAAAATATTTATCTTCGTACCTTTGATGATTGCAGAGCTTCAAAATGGAGTGTGATGAGAAAAAGAATATTCACATTGGTGTCGGTAATACTGGTGATGGTGATACCGATGTTGACGCACAGGTCCAAAATGAAAAGGTATTTATAATGATCTGTCTAAGCCTTTTTTTTTCATTTCAATGGCCAAAAGACCACTCTCTGGTAAATTACTGCCATCTTTGGTCTGTTTATACCAAAGGAATTTTAGCATTATTATTAATGAGACGAATTTCCAAGTTTTTTTTAATTATCAAAAATTACTTTTATATTTTATAAAGTAGCATAATTCTATCATATTTACAATGTAGCATAATGATTTTTTTTCAGGAGAGATGCACGTGTTGCTTGCGCACAGATAATTTAAGGAGTCTTTGGCGGGAATTTTCTTATGGTGGCGTGACTGAGATCTATGGATCCATGTTGATGGAATGCTTTGCATTACCTGTAAGTAAAGTTATTGTCTATACCCTTAGAATAAAAAAGTTCTATGTTTACTTCCGTTTTGGGCGGCCGTTACCAGTCCCACGCCGGATGGATGTCGTATAGAAAGAAATCAGACCTGCTGGTGGTAGGGCCCCTTGCAGTGATTTTATTGGTAATACCTAATAGTTTATTAATACCGTTATTATTATTTATTATTGTTTCTCCGTGGGGTCCGCCTGGGTAGCTACCACCCACTTGCTTGAGTCAATCGTCGTGAAATAAAAATCTTTTTGTCTGGTAACACTTTGGTGATACCTCTGGTGTTTTATTAGAGAGCACTTACCATCAGTGTGCTTAGTACAAGTTTTATTTGACATAACGGTGGCGTAAAGTAAACGCACGTAAACTAAAATTTGTATGGAACCGAAGCAGAGCCATGTAGCGGCAGTGAAGAGAAAGCTTTAGTCCCATACAAATTTTTGTAAACGTGCGTTATGTCAAGTAAAACTCGCAATAAGTACACTGCTATCTTGTCTGCTTGATTGTCGACTAGCTATATTAAAAAAATATCACTGTCATTACAGTGGGACATTCCATCAGAACCAGATGAGAGCACAGACCAGATCTGCGTGCGGTGTATAGCGAGGCTGAGAGATGCCGTCAGCTTCAAGTCAGAGGTGCTGGTGTCCGCGAAGATTTTGAGTCATCGAGAGCTTGGTAAGGTTTAGTGTAATTATATTGGGATAGTCTAAGGGCATTTTTTCTATAGATTTAATATTTTTTCCATACTTCGATTAAGGCGCACTTAAATTGAATGGGGAGAACTCAAAAACTTTTAAAAAATATATTGTGTTTGTTTTTCTGTCCCGACCAGAATATCGTGGCACGGGATTGGCGCCTTATTACTCATTTATTATTAAATACACAATATTTAAGGGGAGGTTTGCTTACAATCAAGTGCCCTTCCAAATTAACTCCAGACCTTTTCTCCCTCAGAAACGAAGATAAAACAGGAGATAGTAATAGATGTGAACATCGATATGGGGCTGCAGCCCGAGTACCTCAACGTAGGGTATGATGTGGATGATGACCGTGACCTCACGGGCACGGAGCTGGTCACAGTCGACGGGATTCATGATGTGAAACCTGGTGATCCTATAGGTAAGTCAGTACTTTAACATTTTGCGAATTAGATATTATACCTACATAGTGTGTTTCATATAAGTCTGTGCTTCGCTATTATGTTGGTAGCATTGAAGTTAATGTTTCTGTAATTTCAAAAAACATAATTACTACTAACTAGGTAGTATGGAGTATAGAGGAAAGGAGAGCAATCTCATATGAAGGGAAAGTTGAAAAAGTGTCTAGCTGTTTACTGAAAATAGAATAAGTTCCAATACCTACCACCATCCTGCGACAATAGCGCTGGCGTCGCAATAAGTACGATATGAGCATAGCTGTTGACGCTGTTGTAGACGGAGCTGCGGAGTGAAGTTTTCTGAGTTCAATAAAATTTCTTCATGCCACCCGTTATTGGACACGTTTTTATGGATACTTTTCATACACAGAGATGGCTCTCCTTACCTCTATACTCCATGCTAGGTAGATAAGATAATAAGCGTAGTTGTCACGTTCCTCAAAGGTAAAAAATCACATTATGTGTTACATTAATACTTTTGAAACACTTATTTCAATGCTAACAACGTAATAGCCAAGTGCAGACTTATGACAAAGTGTGGGTGAATGGGACATTCTGTGCCTAAACTGAAACATTGATACTACTTTTGGTGTTGCTAATATCTTTGGATGACGGTGATCGCCGACGATCAGACGGGTCGTTTGTTGACTATTTACATGAAATAATGTCGTTAGTGAAGCGTGAAATATCTAGACTGTAATTGTTCACGCCATATTTCTCAGAACCTTTCATTATAACTAGGTCTTCATTCTAACCATAATAACTTAAACTAAGTACATAATAAATTCCTAATCAACACGAAGGGCTAAGGAGTTAGTCAACTTTATTATTTCTACAATTCATTGGAGAAGTTTCATGATGTGGAAAATACTATAATATATTTAATATAATGTAATCTTACTCACGTACCAATTCCAGATATAATCAAGATGGAAGCGATGCCAATAGAGCCAGCGAGGTGTAAACGCGTGCGGACCTCACCTCGACGGAGCACGCGGCCGAGAGAGGCTATACCCAAGAAGTACAAACGGTACACAGAGGAGCAGGTTCAGAAGGCCGTAGACGCGGTTAGGGGGAAGACCATGTCGCAGAACAAGGCTTCCAAAACCTTCAAGGTGCCTGGCAGAGTCCTGTCTAGGGCCTTAAAGAGTAAGTGTTGACTGGATTGAAAATCCATTTTACCTACGCACAAGTCGAACGCACTAGAGTACACGCACGCCCTTACACACACAAACAAATTAAGTATGAGCACAGTCACACAGCAACAGTTATTTATTATACGATATGTTTTTTAAACTTGATCAAACGAAATGTGCTGATATAAGACAAGAAATTATCGATAAAAATTCAAAAATTATGGACTTTAATTTTTTGTTTAACGTAAACCAAATTTTTTTGGTTTTAGTTTTTTTTATGGGAATAGCCGGCAAACGAGTTGACGGTCCATCTGATGTTAAGTGGTTATCGTCGCCCATGAATATCAGCAACACCAAAGGAATCACTGATGCGTTGCCGGCCAAGAAAGAGAGAAGAAAAAGAAATAAAGAACTAGCTCAAAAGCCCCCAGGGAACACGACGACTCGTTTAGCGGCTGACTCAAACTCAAGGGTAGTAGCTATCCAGGCGAACCCAATGGAGAAATAATAATTAAAATCAATATTAACAATTAAAATCAATATTACTGATGTAATCCCTCGAGAGGCCCTACCACCAGCGGGCTAGATTTAGTCGCCTCTTACGATACCCATCTGGCGTGGGATTGGGGGTAGTGAATTAGCTGCAAAATAGTGTCATTTGAAAGCTAGAAAAGATAAAACATATTATAACAGTGCAATAGGTAATATAAATAAATTAAGCGTTTGTGAATAAAGTCGTTAAGTCTTAAAATTATAGCAATAGGTGATAAAATTGCAGGTAATCAGGAAAATGGCGGCGATAACAAAACAGATTCCAAGGCACGCAAGCCTCGTCCTCGCAAGTCCCCCAAAGAGAAGAAGAGGCAGCTGTATCCAGAACAGAATCTTCTGCAAGCCTTCGAGGATGTGTGGAACAAGCGGATGACGCAGACGCAAGCTTCCAAGTTCTACAACGTTCCTAGATCCACCATCTTTGATTTAATCAGTAGTAAGTAACCTACCAGCGACCGGCTCGCCGACCGGCAACCGACACCTCAGTTACATTTTTGTGCGGATACCCACGTTAGCCAATTTATATCTTTGTTGTTTTTGTGTTCTATTTTAATTGTTACATGAACTTAATATACATTGGTTTGTTATAATACTCATCTTGCTTGTAGTTCTTACACTACAAACGTGTTTAGTGTAAATCTAAAATATATTGTCTAAATGTAAGGCCACCATACAAAGCCTTGCATTAACAAGATTATTATTACTTAACTATATTAAAATAGGTTTATAATCTTAAGATCAAAATGAAATAATATAGGTATATTGTGTTTGTTTAAAGAGGCGCTATTAGCCTACGTAACGTTTCCTATATTTACGATTGTATTTGCAATATTTGTCAGTTGTTGTAAATATATACTGTGAACTATTTATATAAATAAAGACCTTTTAAAAACAAAAAAAACTGTAGTAAGTAATGGTACGGGACAGCTACGCGACGCGATCTGTTGTAATGTACTCACGCACACTCATTTGTGTCTTATGTACATTACAACCTGATCGCGTCGCGTCCGACCAGCATGGTAATCTAGTCCCGCACGCTTTTTACGATTTTTAGGTCTAGGTCTAGGCCTAATCGCAATGACACAACCGAATGTAGTTAGCAGGTCGCATTTCTGTTGAATAGGAATCTAAAACGGAATTATTACAAAAATAAAACGTCTTTACAGAAAACCTCGGCAAACCACGAAGAGGCGTGAGAACGAAAGCGAAAGAAGGTCCACAGGAAATGGAGAAGCACACGACGAACATTCTCACCATCATGGAGAACTCGAACGCGACGCCGATCCGTTGCCATGGCGACGGAGGGTACATGTGCTGCTTCTGCGACCACCAATATCAGAAGCCGAGCGACCTAAAGAACCATACATTATTAAGTCATGACTTCAAGACGAAGAAAACTATTACCAAAGGAAAACGACCGTCTTCATACTTCGTAAAGCTGGACATATCCTACCTGAAATGCACTATTTGCAACTCTGATATGGCGACCCTAGAAAAATTAATAGGACACCTAATAAATGACCATCAGAAACCAATGTACACGGATATCAAAAATCAGATCCTGCCGTTCAGATTCGAGAGTGCGGAATTGCAGTGTACAGTGTGTTCCAATGTATACAACAAGTTTAAGTTATTGCTAGAACATTTGAACGTGCATTACAAGAACTATGTCTGTGAAGAGTGCAACGCCGGATTCGTGTCGCGAATGATCCTCCACAACCATATTAGAGGACATAAGACCGGTGTCTTTACATGTGATGTTTGCCTCCGAGTGTATTCAACGCTCCGTAAACTAACTTACCACAAGAACTTAGTGCATACACATTCCTACTTAGTGAGCAAGTGCGGTTATTGTCATCAGAAATTCAAATCGTATCACCGTAAGCGGGAACATTTGATAGCGGTACACAATGTTGAACCGGAGACTTACACTTGTAAAGCTTGTAATAGGGTCTTCAATAGTCAAGCGTCTTTAAGAGTGCATAGGAAACGGGATCATTTGATGGAGAGGAAGTTTAAGTGTACGGAGTGTGATATGGAATTCTTTGCACGAGCTGAATTGAACGCTCATATGTTGAAGCATTCAGGACTGAGAGAGTTCCAGTGTGATGTGTGTCAGAAGTTGTTTAAGAGGAAGTTCACCCTAACAGAACATATGCGGATACATGAGAATAACTGCAGGTTTAAGTGTGAACAATGCCGGGTAGGGTTCGTGCAGAAGTGTAGCTGGAGGGGACATATGCGGAACAAACATGGGGTCATTATTTGAAGATTGTCGTGGGCTTTGGTGGGGTTATGATGTGGTATGTTTCAATAACCCCACTTCATTGATTAGTATCCTCGTTATTTAATACTATTATTCTATTGTGCAAATCTATACTTCTATACTAATATATAAAGAGGAAAGATTTGATTTTTTGTTTGCATTGAATAGGCTCCGAAACTACTGAACCGATTTCAAAAATTCTTTCACTGTTGGGAAGCTACACTATCCCCGAGTAATATAGGCTATATTATATTTTCAAAAAAATTAGGGATCCTTAATAAAACTCCAATAATGTAACCCAAGATGTAAAAAAAATAAGAAAACCGAAGCAAAGCGAGGGTGGTTACTCGTGCAATATAAAGATGTGTAAATAATTATGTTAAATATTTTGATAGGTTTGTGAATATATTATGTTAAGTAAATATGATATTTTAGACATACTTACTCTTTTTGTTCTTCTACAAGTAGAATTACTATGTAAATATTTGTTACCTACTTAAATTCATTGAAGTATAATAATATACTAAAGTAACAGAACAGACATCGCAAACAATTTGTGTCACGCGGGGAGATTCTATTTTCAAAACCAAGGAACACAGACACAAGTGGAAATGGTACAAGTGTTGATTAGTATGGGAACCGTGCTAGCCAAAGAAACATAAGGAAATCCATAATCGTATTATTTACAACTAAGAAACTCACATTTTAATTGGTTGTTACTTGTCAACTACAAATAGTCTAAGAAACTCGCTGTTTATAGTTGAAAATGCACCTTAAACTTTGATGTTAATTCTTATTTTTCCATGTCTTATTCAGTGACCTTAGAACCTTTATCAATTATGATCATAATACTTTTCAAGTTTATCTATCCACCGCTAGATGGCAGTATTCTGCGTTACAAGTAATATATACTTAACTTCTTTACTAATAAGATTGACAATACAATATCATACAATGTCAATCTTATGGAAAATAATTAAATAATTCCATCTACTGAACGCTAGATGTCGTGACTGGAGTCTACAATAGATTGAATAGCAACCTTACAAAGTATAGCGATAAGTTACATTTTTGGTTAACAACATCATACTGTGTTTGGTTTAGGCTTAGAGATGTGCGTTGTGCTTTTTGCCGCGTTATCGATATTTATATTGAAACTGGTACTGTCCGAGTGTCCGACATCATAAGATGTAGACCCGTCATATTGGTACTTAAACTTCTTGTTTTTGTACTGCCTATGTGAACACTTGATCATTATTTTGAAAGCTTATATCTCAAACACACGGATCTAAAAAAAGACGGACGTGATCCCAACAAGAAATTCAGTGAAGCACCCATAGTAATACCAACTCTCTATTCGTACAAGTACACATACCCACACATTTACACCATACTGCGTCAATCGCGAATCAAAAATTACGCACACATGGAAAGCTGGCGGCCATTGCTATGCTTCACTCTCGATTAGACAAGGTTACGTCAGTCTTTTTTTCAGGTCCGTGCTCAAACATTACGAGGCGTACACGTGACCGTAGCAATTTTTATCAACCTTAGCTATCTAATCAGTCACGGAATACCAAGCCTAGGCATTTTTAGCAACGAAAATAAATATACTTTAATTATTATGTCGATAAGTGAAATTTCAATGAAGCTAAACGAAGCTACCAAAATAATGCTGATATGAACTGGGATGCATTTCAACCTTAACATTATACAAATAAGGTAAATTTATTTTCTTGGAATTACATTTCTTAGACATGCTGTGCCAGTCACGCGCATGCGCTTATATTCCTCGTCAGGATCCTAGATTATGTACCAATGATTTCAAATAAAAAAATTCATTCATATTAATTTTATACATTTTTATGATACAACACAATACTTTATTGCACACCAAATAGCAGAACTGTACATACATATGACACATATCCCTAAAATAAAAAAAAAGAATATTATTACTATAATAAAATTGTAATATTCATATTATGAAATACTTTTAACTAAAAATAAAATTACAAAACTGCCGATATTCATATATTTGTACCCCATCCCTGCCCGAGTAGCAGAAAATGTTCTAGAAAACAATAGCCGAGTAGCAATATTATCTAAAACATAAAACGAACCTTATTGCCAAGTGGCTTTTTGATCATAAATTATATTATTTCCTTTATTTATGTGTTTTGAATTTGAATTATTACAAAATAAATTAAAAACTAGGCTTATTTGTGGTATAAAACATGGCCATTAAATAAATTCATTGCTCGCTATTATTCCTGCCCTGCAAAATTGCACATTAAGGCATATTTACGTAATTTAAGACAAATTTTATTTTACGTAATGCACAACCGACGCAGCTCAGTGACAGTTGAGTTATGCCGGCAAGTATGCGGAGCTCCTCTTAATGTTAGTCGCTGTGCCACGCCCACATCGCACTTCCACTGGTGTCTGTGTTCCGTGTTCAAAACAGAGCCCCCTTCTCTTTTCAAAATCGACTGAATACACTGAAAACAGTTGCCAATTGGCTACAGTTAATTGCGTAAACATCGGGTTCGCGGTGTCGGTTCTCTACGCTAGTAATAGTTGAATGTTTAAAATGTGATATTTTAGGTGAATTTTATGGCCACCTTCATGATCTCTTCCTGATTCATTGATGCAATGATTATGAATGTATTGTGAAAAGTTAGAACATAATGCGAGTTAAATATCTTTATATTTGTTTAATTTATTGTTGTGCATTCTCAAGGGTATGCGTTGTCTGCTCTTCGCCAACGTGGCGGAGTATAACGTATGCAGTAGCGTAGCGTGGGGGGGGCCGGGGGGGCCCTGGCCCCGGGCGGCACATGAAGAGAGGGCGGCAAGCCACTCGATTTATAAATAAAAAAAATATGTATTAAAATTAATTATTTTTTAATGTAAATTGTGTTATGAAAAAATGAAGAAAAGTGCATTTTTAATTAATAAAAAAATGTTTTAAATAATATGGGGGTGGCAAATTTTCGGACGGCCCCGGGCGGCGGGAGCCTACGCTACGCCACTGAACGTATGTGCCAAGGACGTGTAGAATAACTCGTATAGCAGTTATACAAGCTTTGTATTTTTTTATAATAAAGAGGGCAGGGTAGAGGGCGACACTGGATAGTCACGTGAGAGTCGTAGACGAGAATGTTACCCTGGCTTCCCTGGTTAATGGTGTCGTAACGAGCTATACAAGTCAACTATATTTCTAAATACTATATTCTTGTACCACTACAGACACAATTCAATACTATTGACTACCCTCGTCTTGACTTCCATTATCAACTGTCATTTCACAATAAATAAATGAAATAAATAAAGTTAATTGTTTTTCTGTTCTGCTCTCAGCCTAAGTAAGCCTACATAGTAACCTAGACGTGGGTTGTCAAACAATGAAAAAGAAGTATTTCAACTTCGTAGGATGAGAGAAACCAGTTTTAGATAATTGAACATGCAAGATTTGATACAATTATGTACATGCTAACGAACTAACGAACAAATTCTGTGAATTAATTAAAAGCATGTAAATAGCAGTGTCTAAACGTTAGTGTAACGAAATCCGGCCCGCTGGTGGTAGGTATTGTTAAGTAATACCATTATTACTATTATTATTTTTCCACGTGCTTCGCCTGGATAGCGATAGCCCCTTGAGCATGAGTCAGCCGCTAAACGACTCGTCGTGTTCAGGCTGGGGGCTTGAGAGCCAGTTCTTTCTTTTTCTTCTCTCTTTCTTGGCCGGCAACGCAGCAGTGATTCCTTTGGTGCTGCTGATGTCAATGGGTGACGATAGCCACTTACCATCAGATGGATCGTCAGCTCGTTTGCCGGCTATTTCCACAAAAAAAGAAGACTTCCTACCCAGTTTTTCCAAAGAACAAAGTAAATATTATTAATTGGCAACACCAGTATCTAACTTGTCCATGATTATGTCAAATCCATGGATATATTACTCTGACTGGATATATAACTTCGTATTGGTACCTGAAGATTAATGTTCCGTAAATTGAGCGTCTCCTGGAAAGTGGTTTTAAGTTACTTTTACGTTCCAGTGTTGTTAAACCAAAAAGGAAACCACTTATAGTTTCGTCATGTCTATCCGTCCGTTAGTGCTAGGAAGCTGTAATTTGGCATGGATGTTCATATTAATTAAATGTACAAAGTGGTAGAATAAAATCTTAAAAAAAAATCTTGGTACCCCTAGCGCCCGGCATAGTGAATCACAAAATAAATACCTACAACAAAGAGGGACGTGCAATACTCTAGTTTTTTAAGGTTGATATTCCGCAATGATATCGATACTTGCATTTGTGAGCCTTTGGTCTATCGGTGGATTAGTTACCTACTAAAACTAAACAATTACAAAAATACTATTTACCTTATGAAATAGCCGGCAAACGAGTTGACGATCCACCTGATAACAATAAAAATAATATTTTTGTCTCTGTCTTTCCAAAGTCTAGCTAGATACAAAATCTACTGATTTTGTAACTGGCGATCTCGCTCACAGAACAATATTACTCCTTAGTCTCGCTCTGTCAAATGTATGGGAGAATCTACTTTGTTCCAACCTCTATTTTCTGTAAACAGCTGGACACTTTTTCATCTTTCCCTTCATATGAGATGGCCCTCCTTCTACCTCAATACTCCATGGTTTATAGAAGACTCCATGGACGCCATGTTGTTTTATGTGATACAGTGCGACCAACTTATCTGTGAACTGAGGGAGGGCGCTGTCGAACGCATTGGACCAATCACTGGGACGCAATTCGAGACGTAGTAAATGTCAATGTCATTCATTGACATTAACACAAAGAACTTCAGAATAGTTCCAATTTTCGCCATTTCACAGATAAGTTGGGCGCACTGTATGTCAATATTTTTTATTGTCAGTAAATTAGTAATGTCAGTTAACAATTCAATCACATCAATCAAGATTTAAGACTGTCAAGTCAACAAAATCAATGTTTTGTATCACTCAATAATTAGAGAAGAAATATTCAAGTTTAATTTATTCTAAATTAATTATAATTATGAACGGAAACACCACAAATTGGGGAAGCTATGGCCAGTGCAGATTCTGCAAGACAGATGGCAACCACCGGTACATTACGAAAGAGTACAAATACCAGGGTGTCAGCGAAGTTTATTACGATCTGGTTCAAGAATGTTTTAATTTATACGTAAGTGTAATTATAATACCAGCAATTTTTTAAAAATCAAGTGTAAAAGTTCATATTCAGGCAGGATTTTCGAATTCCCAAAACGAAGGAAGATCTATTTCTCTTCATCTCTCATAAACATTAAAAATGAAAAAAATACTGTTTGATTTGGTCTAATTGTAGTTTTTACATAAGTTAATGCTTGAGTACAATCCCATCTGAAGACAACTGGCATTATAGTAAAAAAAATGAGAGGTGTCAAGGGACACCCGGATGGAACGAAGTTCCTTGCAGTCAGTACTAGGATAGCAAAAACATGCAGCAAGTGTGCCAAAACAAATCTGGGGTATTAAATTTCTCATTGGCTTTGTTCACCTAGTAGCAATTAATTAAAGCGAGTAGGTACTAGGCGACCAGAAGTCTTCGATGTTGCAACATCAGTGACACCGTACATGCCACAGTATGTACTATCTTATTCACTCTTCGGTATTTAGCATAAGCACAACAGGGACGTCTATATCACGATCATGCACATTAAGCTATTATTGCCATTTCTCCCGTCATGCCAATCAATATGCGGAAGAGCGACAGTGATAGAACAACAGCCTACAACAACCTAACAGCCACATACTATGGTTGTACAGTATCACTGATGTCGCAACATCGAAGACTTCTGGTCGTCTAGTACCTACTCGCATAATTAATTGCTACTAAGTGAACAAAGCCGATGAGAAATTTAATACCCCAGATTTGTTTTGGCACACTCACTTGCATGTTTTTGCTATCCTAGTACTTAATAAGTGTTATAACGACGGCAAAAAATGTCGTTAAAACTTTTCCTCTTAATTTTTTCCGTCTAGCCCCCTTTCGCAATGCGCGATAAGGAAGTTTGTTCCAAAACTATTCCAATTTTTTTAGCTGTAATTGTAAAGCTAGTGGCTTGTTTATGGTGTATACTTCCTATAATCCATATTATGGTGTTGGAGTGTAGTGTATTGGTAGAAAACGAACAACAAGTACTCTATCAATCCATCCATTTGTTCTTAAGAAGTCAATTGCTGTTGTCCACACTAGTTGTCCCTATCTTACAAAATCTTCTTTGAACATTAAAAAAATATAATATTTGTAACAACTGAAAGTAAATAAGTAATAAAAGATACACACTGAAAGTAATAATACTGTCTGTTGCATTTACATCATATTTTTTGTATTTTAATTATATGTATATTTACATAATGTGTCTGTTGGACACTACTGGTCAGTTACGTTACTAGCTTACTGGGTTGTTAAGGGTTAAGCTGTGCTATATTTATGTTGTTTATTCGTCGATTAAAATATTATTCAGATTCAGAAACAGATATGTATAACTGTATGCTAAAATATTATAATGCAATATGTTGTGATGTGCCAGTTGCAAAGAGAAAACTAGTGAGTTACTTTGTGTCTTGCAGCTGTAGGCTTAAGTATACTCCATTTTTTTAGGTGAGTTCTATTTGCATGGAGTATAGAGGTAAGGAGAGCCATCTCATATGAGGGGAAAGTTGAAAGTGTCCAGCTGTTTACTGAAAATATAATTAGTTCCAGTACCTACCACCATCCTGCGACAATAGCATTGGCGTCGCAATAAGTACGATATGAACATAGCTGTTGACGCTGTTGTAGACATAGCTGTGGAGTGAAGTTTGCCGAGTTCAATAAAATTTATCCTAGGCTACCATACGCCACCTGATGCATTTTTACGGACACTTTTCATACACAGATATGGCTCTCGTTTCCTCTATACTCCATACTTATTTAGTATACAATCTTAATGTCCTTTTATCGTAATTTGTAACTTGAAAATAAGGTTGACACACAAAAGAATTTAAAGACAAATAAAATATTTATTTTAAAAGTAATTTCTATTTAGGTACTGTTAATTTATTTTTAAACTATTTGTTCTTTAAAAATAAGCGCTAAGATTGTTTACCAAATAAGACTTCTAAAACAACTAACACACTCATACCCCCGCCATGTGTTATTACCTGTGTCGCGGGTGGCATGGACGACACATATAACATCATAATCACACCCAAGACTTGAGTACAAATATTTAACTGTCATATACATAAAGCCGGGAATCGAACTCGGGACCCCTCGCTTCGCAGGCAGGGTCGCTACCAACTAAAACCAAATACTTTATTCCCCAGCTGTCCACAAGCGCTAGAATGAGCTCCTTGATATGTAACACGTGTGTGGACCGGCTGCGGGAGTCCATGAACTTCCGCAAGCTGGTGCTGGCCTCCGAGACACAGCTCATTGATGTGCTTGACGAGAAGAACTCCATTTTCTTGAGCAGTGAGTATTAAAAATGATATTACTAAAATATTTACTGGCAAAATAAGAAGAACTACATTACGGCAGTCATGCAACCAGTCAAATTATTTGGTTGCTCAATTTGTCCTTACATCTATAAAGTCCGGTTTACACGTATTAAGTAGTTAAGTAGATAAGTAAATTTTAACTAAATTTTAAGTGAATAATTTTTAGTGTCCGTCCACACGTAATAATTTAGTAAAGCTCTTTAGTTCATACAATTCTACTTAACTACTTAAGCATTTTACTAAATTTTAACTTAAAAGTGCCTGTGCACACGTGTTAAGTGATAAGCCCCGCCCACCTACTTAAAAGAAAATAGAAAATTTTCTAAATTACTTATCTACTTGATTACTTAACTACTAAATTACTTAACTACTAAATTGTCCGTTTACACATATTAATTTAATTAAAATTTAGTTAACTACTTAACTACTTAATACGTGTAAACCGAACATAACTGTCCTACTACTGGGCTATGTTAAGTACATATATAATACAGAAATCTCAGTTATTTAGGTCTTTACATGGAATAAGAGTGTTTGAGAGCCTCAGGAGTTTGTGTTGTGTTGTGTGTGCGTTTGTTGTTGCACAATGGTTACACTTTTTATCCATGGGATCTCTTACCATAAGGTTTGTCTACTGAAAAAATATCACTTGCTACAGTTAAGGACTGCTTTGCAAGGAAATCAGCGCACCTCAGATTACTCTAATTTTCTTAAGTGTGTTTAGACATTTTCAAATTTACCGTTTCAGTGGAGGAACCGGCTCATGAAGTACCAATGGAGATCAAGTCAGAACCGCCGGCGGTGGTGAAGAAGGAGACGGATGACGAGGACGGTGATGACGACTGGAACGAGCCCGCCACCGACACCAACGATATCATCAGCGATAATGATGAATATGATGAAGAGGGTGAGGGTTTCTTCTAACACTTACTTTTTACTTGCTGTGACATAGTGCTTGTAGCGATGTACCCTATCTATTGGGTTAGAATATTATACTAACCCCAATCCCTTGCCGGATGGGTGTCGTAAGAGGCGACTAAATCTGACCCGCCTGGGTAAAGCCCCTCGGAGGGATTATATTGGTAATAGTATTTTAAATTTTAATAGTTAATTAATACCATTATTACTATTATTATTTCTCCATGGGGCTCGCCTGGATAGCTTCTCCCTTTTGATTGAGTCAGTCGCCAAACTACTCGTCGTGTTTCGGCTGGGGGCTTGAGAGCCAGTTCTTTATTTTTCTTCTTTCTTCTATGGGCGACGACAGCCACTTACCATCAGTCGGATCGTCAGCTCATTTGCCGGCTATTTCCAAAGTAATGATGATGTTTTATATTAATATTCCTTCACTACGCGCAGACGCAACGCCCCTCATCAAGGTGCAGGCTGCGATGACGGACGAGGAGCGGCTCCTGGCGCGCTTCCCGCAGCTGCCGCCGCTGCCAACGCGACGCGAGCTGCGGTTCATCTGCAGGGAGTTCGCCATACAGCTGGACAACTTGCGAGGTGAGTTGACGTTGATTGATACTTTATATTAATGGATGAGAACGCCCATGGACGTATTAGATCAGCCCACGGGCGGGCAAACCCCTCAGACCCCCTGCTAATGCATAATAAGTAAGCATTTTCATGGACAAAAGTGGGTTCGTACTGATAAGTATGCAAAGCTTCCGTTTTAATTGGGCGGCTTAGAATACTAACAACAATCATGCCCAATGGGTGTTGTAAGAGGAGACTAAATCCGGCCCGCTGGTAAATAATATTGATTTTAATTGTTTATTAATACCATAATTAGGTACTATTATTACTTCTCCATGGGGGTGGTTGAGTCAGCCACCAAACGAATCGTCGTGTTCCGTCTGGGGGCTTGAGAGCTGGTTCTTTCTTTTTCTTCTCTTACTTGGCCGGCAATGCATCAGTGATTCCTTTGGTGTTGCTGATATCTATGGACGATAACCACTTAATAACAGATGGATTGTCAGCTTGTCAGTTATTTCCATAAAAAAAAACACGTGTTTTAGTCGAGTCTTATTTGGTAAATAATTTTAGCACTATTTTTAATTGAGATATTAATGTATGTTTGTTTAAAAAAAATTTACAGCAATTAGTTTAAAAAAAAATTACAGCAATTAGTTTAAAAATTAATTATATTGTTTAACGCCCCAACTCTAGCGTTTACTTTAATCGCTCTTTAATGAAGAATCACCATACAAATTCTATACTAAAGAGCGATTTAAGTAACCGTTAGTGACTCTGAGTTGGGGCGTAAGTTTTCATTTAGTGTCTGTCTTATGTTAAACTAACAAATAAAGGTAAAAAAAAGCGGCCAAGTGCGAGTCGGACTCGCCCATGAAGGGTTCCGTAGCAGCAAGTAACATAATATAAAAGTTCTTGTAGTTCGTTGTAACTTTGATCAATGTTTTTTGCGGTTTACGATTTATGACGTATTAAAAAAAAAACTACTTACTAGATCTCATTCAAACCAATTTTCGTTGGAAGTTTGCATGGTAATGTACATCATATATTTTTTTTAGTTTTATCATTCTCTTATTTTAGAAGTTACAGGGGGGGGGACACACATTTTACAACTTTGGAAGTGTCTCTCGCGCAAACTATTCAGTTTAGAAAAAAATGATATTAGAAACCTCAATATCATTTTTGAAGACCTATACATAGATACCCCACACGTATGGGTTTGATGAAAAAAACATTTTTGAGTTTCAGTTCTAAGTATGGGGAACCCCCAAAATTTATTGTTTTCTCTCAATTTTTGTGTGAAAATCTTAATGCGGTTTACAGAATACATCTACTCACCAAGTTTCAACAGTATAGCTCTTATAGTTTCGGAAAAAAGTGGCTGTGACATACGGACGGACAGACAGACAGACAGACAGACAGACAGACAGACAGACATGACGAATCTATAAGGGTTCCGTTTTTTGCCATTCGGCTACGGAACCCTAAAAAGACTAAGATTTTTTACTTAATAAGACTCTTCTAAAAAAACTGAGTATGGCAGATGCACTTCCTTGAAAATAATCTTAGTAGTGCCCATGGATGGCTACCACTATACCTGTAAAGTCAACCTTGAAATCAGTAAGGTATGTCGGATGCAATGTTAGTAAATATTTTCCTAAATTGGATCACAAGATCCTTTTTGCTTGACAGTGGATTAGTGGCTATACATCTTACATAGACGACGGTGACCACTTACCATGAGATGACTTGTGTTGCTCAAATAGACTACTGGCCCATGCACAAAAATCATGGGTCATATGAACCACCAGGTGACGTATATAGGACGATATAAGAGCATAAAATAATAAGATTCAGCACTATGCCGTCACTTGTAAACCGTCCAACTGAGTGCTGGTGAGAATTCAAAAGTGCAAGTAGGGTGAGTAAATTTTGGTCATTTGATTCTGTACGGCATTTTTAACCATCGATAGGGCCATGAAAAATAATAAGAAAGCGCGCAGTGCCGTACAAAAAAGGTGGTCCACAAAGTCGGTAAATGTTTTTGATTTGGTGACAATTTTGAGGGTAAATTTGGTCATTTGATTCTGTACGGCATCAGTTTCATACTGTTGCAATACAGCTTCTAATCCATTATTCCGCAACGCCGTACCAACCAAAATTTACTCACCGTACTTGCACTTTTGAATTCTCACCAGCACTCAGTTGGACAGCTTACAAGTGACGGCATAGTGCTGAATCTTATTATTTTATGCTCTTATATCGTCCTATATACGTCACCTGGTGGTTCATATGACCCATGATTTTTGTGCATGGGCCAGTAGTCTAAAATGGTATTTTAAAAATCTGATGCTACTCTGGTAATTATATCGTGGAAGCTATGGGTTATTTTATTTTATACATAACCAAGCCAATGTAGGTTTAATTATAATAAAATTTGGTTGTAAAATATGTCTTTTCTGCTATTGATAATCTCAGGTAGGACAATAAAGGCGCACACCATACAAAGCATGTTCACCGAGGGATACACCAATGCAATGGGTTCTAGAATCTACATCACGGAGAAGATAGCTCACACAACCAATGTCATCACCATTCTGGAGAACTCCAACGCCACCGCCTTCCAGTCCAAAACCAGGTCTGGCTTCCCGTGCCTGTACTGTAGGAAGATATGTGAGACCTTCGAGATCCTGCGGCATCATCAGGACAGCGACGGATGTAAGACCAGCTTGAAGAAGTTGTTAAAGAAGTTCACAGCGGATTGCTTGGTGGTATACGTTTACGTTCAGAATCTGAAGTGTACGTTATGCCACCAGAACATACCGAACTTGAATGAGCTGAAGACGCATTTGACGCGAGTCCACCATAAGGAGATGCATTTAGACTTCGGTGACAGAGTGCTGCCCTTCAAGATGTCTCCGTCCAACGAGTTCGAGTGTCAATGCTGTGGGTGCAACTTCGAGACGTTTGGTGCCATCGAGCGACATATGAACGTGCATTACCGGAACTTCGTCTGCGACCAGTGCGGCGCTGGCTATGTCACGAAGCAACGGCTGAAGGTCCACATGAAGTACACCCACGAGACGGGACGGTTTCCGTGCGAGAGCTGCAAGAAGGTGTACGATACGCGACATAAGTACAGGTCTCACGTGGACTCGGTGCATAAAATGCTGAAGAAGAATAAGTGTCCGAAGTGCCCGGAGAGGTTCGCAGACTTCTTCAATAAGCATAAACATATGGTCGAAGCGCACGGGTTGGCGCCTCTCGTCTACAAGTGTAACGTCTGTGACTCGGTGTTCCGACGACGCTACGGCCTGTCGTTGCACATGAAACGAATGCACTTGGACGTCAGAGATGTCCAGTGTCAGATATGTTCGTACAAGTGCTACACTAATACTGAGCTGAAGATCCACATGGCCAAACACAGTACGGAGAAAACCTACGAGTGCACGGTCTGTAAGAAGTCGTACGCGAGGAACAAGACTCTGAAAGAACACATGCGGATACACAATAATGATAGGAGGTATTCTTGTGTGGTGTGCGGACAGGCGTTTGTTCAGAACTGCAGTTTAAAGGGACATATGAAGACGCATCATCTGGACTATATTAATGTGTTGCATTAAGTGATGTGTTTTTTATTATAGTTGTGTTATGGTTGTGTGAAATTGCATTGGAAGTTTAAGTAAGCATGGACAATTCGGAATAAGTTGTTTCCTCAATTTTCAATTTCGTCTCGACTGAATATACCTAGTTTAAAATGTGTCTTAATCTGATTGTATTTAAGATATATTGATTGGATTTAAAATAATATCAAAAGCAATCATATCTTATATCAGAACGCAGTGTGCTGATTAATATTGCTAATGTTTAAATAATGTGAAAATAATAACCTTCTTTAAATGTGTGCCTACACTCAGCGGGACCCCCTATCCTAAAACGAGTATGTCTAGGATTTAGTTCCAAATTAGTTCTATCAGATTCAGTCAAAATTAGATTTTGTTCCGTCAAAATTAAAGAAGGGCGTTGGTTTTAATTCAACCTCCAGCCAGCAGGACACTTTTCATTTATAGGTCACAGAAACTTCAAATGGGTGTCAAACTTTAGTTCTACTTTCATTTATTACGATCTAACTGAAAACGATGTATTAGCGTAAATAATTTAAAAAATAACCAAGTTCAAAAGAACCTCCAGCCAGCGGCCAACTTTTTTCTATGATGCTATAGGAAAATTAAAAATAAAATTCACATCAATCTTTTCTCTTTGTTTAGTTCCACTCGATTATCGGTTTTAAAGGCTTCTATTTTATCTTTTACCTTTTAACTATTAAAAGATCTTTTAACTATTTTAACTTTTTTAAATTAAAATTTTATCTTTTACCTTTTAATTATTAAAAGATCTTTTAACTATTTTAACTTTTTATATTAAAAGATAAAATAGAAGCCATTAAAACCGATAATTGGGTGGAACTAAACAAAGGGAAAGATTGATGTAAGTTTTTGGTTCCTATAGCATCATAGAAAAAAGTTGGCCGCTGGCTGGAGGTTTTTTGAACCTTGTTATTTTTGAAATTATTTACGCTAATACATCGTTTTCACATAGATCATAATAAATGAAAGTAGAACTAAAGTTTGACACCCATTTCAAGTTTCTGTGACCTATAAATGAAAAGTGTCCCGCTGGCTGGAGGTTGAATTAAAACCAACGCCCTTCTTTCATTTTGACGGAACAAAATCTAATTTTGACTACATTTGATAGAACTAATTTGGAACTAAATCCTAGACATACTCATATCGTTTTAGGATAGGGGGTCCCACTGAGTGTAGGCACTCTTTAAATTACAATTGTACTTTTCATGGCCAACATTCTGTTAGATGCCAAACCCAAAATTGATAAATTAGTAAAATGTGTGAATGTATTCAAAGTGTCTGTGAATAAAATTGATTAATGGCCTTACTAATAATTATTTCTTACAAATAAAGCGATCGCTGCTGTTACGGTTCTTAATCATGTCTTCATCTATAAATCTATGCTGTGTGAAAATTTGTCAATCATGTTGATATATTATATTTGTATGTGTAAAAAGAGGTTTGTGTCTATGTATTTCATTTCACTAGAAAACAGAGTGAGATAAATGAAAACATTGAGCCATTCTACATAAGTATTTTAAATAAAGTGACAAGTATTTGTATTGTATTTAAGTTAACGAATAATTTATTGTAAATGTTCTAGAAATTTAATAATAAATAATGTAATAATTGAGTCTTGGAAAAGCAAATATTATTTTTAACCTTAAATTGCCGTTCCCAATATTTTGTCCCAATATTTCTGGTTAAATTATATTATCGTTGTAAAAGTCAAGGTAACTTCTGAGCAATTAATAGATAGACAGAATATTGGGATCGGCCCTAATGACGATCCAGTAGCCTAGTTGGTGCTGACCCTGCCTCGGAAGCGAGGGATTCGATTCCTGGCCGAGGTATTTATTTATTTATTTATTTATACTATATGAATAAATTCAGCAACTTATTTTACTTATTCAGGTTATAAATTTCAAAAATTACATAGGTTTATCAGACATTTGTAACAATAAATACACAACCACTTACACGCAAACATCGCATACTTAAAATAACAAAGCTAAAATAATATTAGGTTACACCATAGATTGCAAGTACAAAGTTTTGTTACAAAAACTATTTTTGTACATGTACATATCTCTGATCATGCACGTAATTAAAAAAAGGATGTTTTTAAGGCCTACATAAAAAAGGGAAAAACAAAAGAAGTAGTGTTGCCCAAATGCAAGACCAATACGAGACTTAGCCAGTCTTGGTCTTGGTCTTGCGCCAATACACCTGGTCTTGGTCTTGGTATTGGTATTGGTCTTGCAGCAAGAGTCGCAAGTCACCTATTAGCTTATTGCTATTTATTAAACGTTACTTTAGTTCTTAGAACAATGTAACAGAGTAGGTACATTTTGAGCTTGAATTAACATAGCCATAGTAAAGACTAACCAAATTAATAAATGTCTAAACATTTAATGAGAAATTTGAAAACTCAACTGACACAGGAAGGGGTTTGAGAACCCACGACCTAAGCGATCCGTGCCGAAGCTCTAACCAACTGAGCTGTCTGCCGTGTCCCATGGAAGTCAGTCTGTTTCTTAATAAACGTTTACATTTAATAAGCTTACATGTGCTTAAACATGGTTAAGACGTAAAAAAAAAACAAATTAATGACATTAACTTGACTATATTTTAAAGATCAAGTCTAGAAAGAGATTGATATACCCTCACCTTATATTAATTCTTTTGACCAAGAATTAATACAACGTAATACAATTTGGGGCCATCCATAAATTACGTCACACGTTAGGGGGGAGGGAGGGGGTCGATGAAGTGTGACATTGTGTGACAAGGGGTGGGAGGGGGTCCTAAATTTCGTGACGTCACATTTCAAACTCGAATAATTGGTATGTATAGATAAATATTAAAAAACAATTAATAGAAATAAAACTTATTTCGGAACTGCTGTTTTAATTTAATAATTTTTATGTGTAAAATTTCATAATATGTGACGTCACACTAGGGGGGGGGAGGTCTCACAAATGCGACCAGCTGTGACAAGGGGGGGGGGAGGGGTCAAAAAGTCATGAAATTAGTGTGACGTAATTTATGGATGGCCCCTTTACTGAATTTACCATTTATTTAAATAGAAATACAACAAAAATTAAATTACAGAACAGTACACAATAGCTTTGACATTACTGTTACTGTATATTAATTCTTTTAACCAAGAATTAATACAAAGTAACCATCTGGCTGACTCATCACTTAACCTATTTCTATGTTTTCTAATTAATAATTAACCTTTAGAAAATAATCTCTCAGCAGGTACTGAAGTTGCAGGTATGGAAAGAAAATCACGGGCCATCTTCGATAAAGCCGGATACTCTGTCTCATGCGTCCTCCACCACTCTAAAATGTCTTACGAGCTGGCGGTTCTGGGTTTACTTAGGTACTTCTCCAACTCGTCAATAACTAAGCCTTGAAGACATGATCCAGATCCAGATGACGTCGAGGGACATGCATACAGTTTCTCAAAGTCTATTAAGTCTTCTTCTTCATCATATTCACATACTTTCTTTTCATTTCTTGGTCATTCTAGAGATTTATTCACTGAGTGTAAACTTTTATATTCTTTATAAAGTTCATTAAATTTCCGCAGGCTTTCTGTTTTAATTTGCTTTCCCCATAATGTCATGTCAAAAGTCTGAGCCTTGTGCCTTGGGTCTAAAATTAAAGAGGTACAATAAATCCAGTTGCTCTTATAATGTTTAAACATTTTGTCTCGAGCTGCTTGGAAACCCATAATGAGCCTTTCATCCACTTCGGATCGATTAGGTTTCTCATCTAATTGTTTTACCATGGATTCAATTTTATCGAGCAAGAGATTGAATAATACAATAAGGAACGGTAATGTAACATATTTTTCTCCACCAAGTTTCGTTGATAAAAGTTTAAAGTTTATTAGAAACTTATATATTTTTTCGAGTATTTGCCATTCACTATCTGTGATTTGAAAATCATTCAATTCGGTGACAGAAGTGCACAATATGTTAATGCCAGTTCTCACTTTTAAATCATATCCAATCATATCATGTGTGTAATTCCATCTCGTTGGACAGTCAAGTATGGGATTCAGATTTGATGGCATGCCAGCTGCTTCACAAGCAGACTGAAACTTCCTCTTCAATATCTCACTTCTTTTTATTTTACTGGAAATACTGCGTAATTTTGTTACAGCTGTACGTGAGTCAGCAATATTTGGCACATATTCTTCATCTTCCTCAGTTTCGTCTTCGTAGTCTTCATACTGCTGTTCTTATGCGTTACTGTCAGTTTCACGGTGTAATGCTAAGGTCTTTAATAAATCTTGTACACCAAGGTTCAAAATGTGAGCAAAGCACCGGAAATGTTGATTGTATTTAATATATTATTTTTTATTTACTTATTCGGACTGCGTAAATTCCCCCTTCAACGAAAATGCACACATTGTCATTTATATCTGTACTTTACGTCCTCCTATTTTCTGTCTATTTTCTTCTTCAAAATATGTACTAGTACTTTCTTTTATTTTGTTTCATTTGTTTTGTATGTGTCAATTTCTTGTATTATAAATTAAGTCTGTCCACTCCCTTAAATGACACTTAGTCCTAACTGCAAGACCGGAAGAGTCTCGCAGGCTTAGTCTTGTTCTTGCTCAAATCTTGCACGGTCAGTCTTGGTCTTGGTCTTGCAAAAATGCAAGAACAAGACAAGACCAAGACCGATTTTGGGCAACACTAAAAAGAAGTAGACCATTATTGACACATAAATGTTTGTTGTTGGCTCATATGTAGGTGTCTGTGATGTGTTATTTTGTGTATGAACGATTTGACGCTATGATAAACAGTATAATATTATCTACCTTCATTAAACGTCAAAAATAAATATCAGCTCTATCCTATTTCTACCTCAATCCAGAGTGGAGGTGGCCTAACTTACCCACGATGTTCATTCTAAATCTCTACAGTACGTTTCACGTAAGAGTTGCCTTCGCTGGTAGCGCTGGGAACTCTTGCGTAAAACGAGCTATATCTTCAACACGGAAGCCCAATATCACAAAATAGAGACACGGAAGGTAGACTTATACAGTGTGTCCTGCAACTAATTAGCCATAATTTAAGGGCATAAAATGGACCCAGTTACGCAGAAAAGATCCAGCCAACGTTTCATTACTTATGAGTAAATGCAGCTTAAAGTTAGGCAGAGAATAAAAAAATCGTATGATACTGTACCTATTTGAAAGTCAGTAGTGTAGTAGGCCATTACATATACATTATTTTGAAAGTAGTATATTCTACATTTTCATATGAAGAATATCTGTAATTCCTGAAAAACTATGCGTGGATATTTAATGCAAAATACAATATTACAATAATAAACATTGGTTTAATGTGTGGTTCATTTTAGAAGGAAGGAAATTAAAATCTGTACTTATATAAAAACAGTTTAATGAGAAAAACTAATTCAAATTATTGATGCTTTGAGATGAAAAAAATATATATATATAAAAAAATGAATCGGCAATCACTGGTTGGTTTTCCAATTTATTTAAGCAATATCGCTTTCCTCAGCTTCAAACTCTACCTCAAAATCAGGTTCGACACCAAATCCATCAATGTCGTCTTCTACATTATTGTCGTCCATTAGATTTTTGTAGAAGGTGTGAGCATCTCGTGGAATTAAATGCATAAGGCTTTTGATATCGCTCAATTTCGCAGCTGCTATAGGTTTACCATTTGGCCAAAGCATATTCATCATATCTCTGGAAATTAAGCGTTGTCTTCCACGTTGACGTTTTTTCAGATCCACCTCGTCATAATCATCCTCTAAACGTTGTCGCATAAACAAGGAAAACATTGCTTCCTTTTTCAATAAAATTTCTTTAGTTTTAAGCCAGGATATTTTCTCACCAGTAATAGATTTTTTTCTATTAGTGATTGTATTCTCAAGATTTGCTGATCCAAGAAAATCTTTGGCTTCCATTCTGTGCACTTGAAGAGGTTTATTTTTTTTGCAGGTTCTCATTGTGCCAATATAATCTTCAGGTAGGTAAACTCTTTGTTGGTGTTTCAAAGCACATTCTATTTTTCCGAAATCGGTGTCGTTAGGCAAGAAGCTGTGTCCAGACTTTAAAAATCTACTACAAATTTGTTGTAATGTTGGGTGATCATTTAAAAAAGCTTTAAGCATAAGGGTGAGCTTAATGTTCCTATTTTGGCCGCCGCAGGAATCGCTCCACAAAATAAGATTGGTCACTCCTTTTTTCAATCTTTCAGATAGGTGCTTAATAAGACAAGAACCTACTTCTTGGGAGCCTCTCCCAGCTTCACCTTCTACCCAGATGTTACAGTGCCCTTGATCATTTGATCCCGTATGTATCCCCATATTGTACACCCATACCTGCCTCTTATAAAATACAATATTCGTGGGAATGCGTGGAAGTGGCAACGTTTTCTCTAAATCATATGTAATCGTTTCTGTGTAAGGATCAGTTTTTGCGAGGGCCATGTCATTTTTCAGTCGTTTTTTAAGATCTTCTGCGGTTTTAAGATGGGCATTATGTTCCTCTATAATCTTTCTCTTAGCTTCTTCATCCGTAATCAAATTCTTTTTATTTTTGTAAAAGTCGCATTTGTTACAAGTATCTTTATTTAGGGGTTAGGTGCGAAGATTAAATTTGATTAAGAAAATCTGTTTTACTTTTGGTTATGACAAGACATTAATGCCTGCTGAATGTGCTTCTTCAGTGTAGATCTGGTAAATTTTAGAAAATGTCATATCTGATCTTAAAAATTTCGCAGCTCCTACTTTCTCACGACAGTAATGCGAAATGTACGTAGGGTGCTTTTTAACAATACTTATGAAAAAATTTTCGCTTTCCTCATTAATTTTTTTGCCACCTCCATTAATTCCACGTTTGTCCGAAATAGAATCCGACCTCATCTTTTTAAGTGCTGTATCAATCCTTTTTGGAGTTGTGTGAATTGTTTCTACAAACATTTCCCTACATATTGGAATACCTTTCAGGAAATACTGTCGTGAAAATGACCTGTTCTTGGAGATTATTTTTTTTTATTTTTTATTTTTTTTTTAATCTCATTTATTTAACGGACTTTTGTAATTAATTTACATGTCAGTCCGATCGTATTACACAAACTTTACAATTTGATACAATGTATAAATTAATATGTAATACATACATACATTATGCACTACGTTACTAACCTATCACTTGAAGTGACTTACAAACCTGCAAATTCTCTTCATCGCGTCGGAGGTCGGGTTTGCTAAGATGGGATGAAACCTACCTACATCCATTCTATTAAGATTGTAAGCCACTTCAAGTGACTGCCTCTCGATCTGAAACCGAACGCATTCCACCAGTACATGGTGGACGTCTTCCACGACACCACATGTCTCACAGTTGGGACTGTCCGTTTTACCCATTAAAAACGCAATTTTTTTTAATGGCAAGTGACCTGTTCTTACCCTAAGTGCCGTTTTCAAAAGTGTTCTCGACAAGTTTACATTTATAAACCATGGTATATGGGGAGGCTCACACTGAATTGTTCTGTACCAAACTCCCTTCTCAAGTGATCGTTCATTAAAATACTGTTTCCACTTTTTGTAACATATTTTTCTAAAACTAGGTAAAACCTCCGAATACATTGGAAGAATATTATGAGTACTTCCTTCCAAAATTCCTATTTTTGCTATTGCGTCAGCCTCCTCATTACCTTTTAACCCAATGTGTGATGGCACCCACTGCAATTTAATATCTACACCCCGATCACGAAGTTCGCACAATTGTGCCAAGATATTATAGGCGATCGCAACACCCCTCCCGCCAGCTGTGCAGTGTTTTATGTGTTGAAGTGCACTTTTACTGTCACTGCAAATTACAAATTTACGTTCCGTCAGGGTTTTGATATAACCTAAGGCTCTAAAAATAGCCAAAAGTTCCACCGACATTATGGAGACATTACCAACTACTTTGTAACAACCACTAACTTTTGTATAAGTATCGATAAATGAAGCCCCTGCCCCAATGTCACTAATTGAACCATCCGTGTAAATAATATAATAGTCACAATACTTTCTCCTAAGCTCCCTTATAACATCATATTTTATTGTGTTTATATCATAGGCATTCTTTGACCGATTAATACAATCCAAACTTGATAAAATACTTTCATCTGTCTCAATATTACTAACACATGTGTTTAACGAAAACATATCTAAGGGATAGGCACAATAAATCTCCTCATTTTTTACCTCGCCAAAACATGCGGCCAATAATGGCCTTTTCTTAAAACTCCAATAATTATTATTTACTGCTAATGATAAATCTTTTAATATTGTAGCCGTCCCATTATCACCTAATGCCCGAGCCTTCAAGCAGTATTTAATACCTAGATATAGCCTTCTTAAGTGCAGCGGAGGTACACAGAGCTCGCTTTCCATAGAATGTATAGGGGTGCTTCTTATAAATCCACCAATAATCCGCAATGCCTGATTTTGAACCCTGTCTAGTTTAGTCGTATGAATATTGGCACTATTATCGAACAAATAAGATCCATAATCCAACCTACTTCTAACTAAAGAAATATATAATTTACGTATATGTACTTGATGTGTCCCCCAATTAGAACCGGTGACCATTTTAATTAAGTTGAGAATCTTTTGTGTTTTTCCAACAATTTCATTGATATGTCTATTCCATCGCAATGAATTGTCTAACCAAATGCCTAAATATTTGTATACTTCCACGCGATCAATTGTTTTATCATTAAAGTTTAAAGTTAAAATTTGTCTTTTTCTGCCCCTACTAAATATACAAAATTTTGACTTTGAGACAGAAATTTCTAATCCCAGACCATTTAATATATTAGAAAATATGTTTAAGGAATCCTGTATCATATTTATGCTGTCGATTACATTGGAGCCACTTTTATACAACACAAAGTCATCCGCATACTGACAAATATATACAAAGTTAATTTCTTTGCAAATTCTTGCTGTTGTAATATTAAATAAAAGCGGCGAAACGGGATCGCCCTGCGCTAATCCTCTACTTGCATACCTAAGCCTATTACAATCATCCATAATTTGTAAATGTCTACAACTCAAGAAATTCCATAGATACTGGCAGATTCGTTTTCCTACACCAAGGTTATCCAGAATTTCAGTTGTTTTTTCCACCAAAACATTATTGTACGCATTCTCAATATCAAGGAAGCATCCCAAGTAGCAAACTAGTCATATAATACAACTAAAAGACGTATAAGGGTTTTGTTTCAGTTTTGTAGCAACCAAATAATTGTAAAGTGGTATTCAATACGATGCTTTAGTTATATATAATTTAAATCATATAAATACGTCTGGTAAACGTCGTCTCAACGAATTTATATGACGTAATATAAACGTATCTGCCACTACGTTTACATGATAAAGCTTCGAGTCGAGTTAACGTTATAGTCACATAATAGTCAGGAGTTCCTATTTTTGTGTAATTTTGGAAACTTTTATGTAACGCTTAAATAATTAACTGTCCTATAATGATTGTATAATAAACTATTATAAAAAAGTCTTATTAAGATGTTTAGTTCAATCATTATGTAACTTTTAGGCTATAAGTTTATTCTTATATGACTTTTATAATTCATGTAATTATTTAAACGATAATAAGTAACTTTTAAATGACTAAGAAGCCATTTTTAATTTAATTAATAGTTATAGATCTCGGAAAGTGGAAAAGAATTAAGAAAAGTGGTGGTTTTAGAAGAAAAGTAAACAAAAATTATAAATCATTAAAAATATCAAAAATACCTACAATTAACCTGGAAAAAACATTGTCTTGCGGTCCCAATCAAAAAGAAAGTAGCAAAAATCAAGGTGGTTCCGTATATTTTTTAACACTTGGGCAGTACCCAGCATTAGAACCTACCACTTAGGCTATAGGCGATACGACTTAAGCAACCAGGCGCCTAAATCGTACCGAAGGACCTTTTTGGAAAAGTGTTGAAATTTCTATTTCTTTAAAAGATTTCTCATGCTTATGTAAATTCTATGATAGCTTAGTAAATAAACCTAAGTGGATGTATGAGATTTTATTTAATTTGAAATACCCTAAAATACAGCTATTTTCCCTTAGATAAAGTAGTAGCAGAGTAAATAAATTTTAATAATGGCAACATTCTTTTTTCAAAAAGAAGACATTAAAAATTGTTTTTTTCAAAAAATATTTCAAAAATAATTTTTATTATTAAATTAAAAACAATATTCAAAAAAGTAAACAAAAAAACATTTCTAAAAACATCAAAAAAAAATTCAAAAAGAAATTAAAAAAATATGTCGAAAAAATAAAAAAATAATAAAAATGAATATTTTAAATATTTAAAACGAATGGCAACGTATTTATATTTAATATTTATTTCAAAAATTTCCACACGATATATCTGCTACGTCTACGTCACGCCTTGGTAACGCTTTTTCGTGACAGAAAATTCCTAATACCTCTATAAAGAAGTCTCTAAAGAAGTTTCACTTCAAAAACAGAATTACTTATAAAGGTTTTTTTCATATTTTTCTGTTCCATAGAACCCTAATTACAACCGTAATGGTGGACGACAGGACGACATAAGTTGAATAAAATACATGTATATAACCAGTAGTCATATACACGTCGTAAAGCGGTCGCTCAGTGTGTTGATTGCAATATGGCGGAAATTATTAAAGTCAATTCATATATATAATTTTAATATACAATATTAAAACATCAATATTTTGAAGGCCCATTAAAATATGAACAAAGATGTCCATACATATTCTCGAAAAAATTTAATGGCCACTATATCATCACCCTCCTCATCTTCAACCACAATCGACTTTCTTTATATTAAATAAATGAAAATCATGATAACATTTGGCTTAACTTTTTATAAAGTATTTCAAGATGAAAAAATATTGTCCGTTCGCTTAAGAAAACTCATGTAGATGTTGTGTGTTTAACCATAACAGGACTCTTTTGTAATTTTATTTACATCTATATACGGTTAAAGTTATGTAGGAGTATTACTAGACACTATTATAAAACATATTAGTCACACTTGCAACATCTATGTGATTTTTATGCAACGTAATTGACGCCGTTGCGACGACAAAACGACCCTTACACGATGTAAATGTCATATAAGGTGCGCCCAAACCCGCGTTATATAGACGTCTAATATACTGTAATATAACCATTTTGACTGACTGAAAGTTAATCTAAGACGTTCGTTGACCATTTATATAACTTTATTTTGCTACTTGGGATGCTACTGTAGCAATATTATTAGTGAATCCGAGCTGTATCTGCGTCACAATGCGAACCAAACAATCAAGGCACGACTGTCCGCGGCGAAACCCCACCGTGAATGAAGATAACAGGTTATTTCTCTCGACGTACCACTCGAGACGCTTATTGATCATACTGTGCAAGATCTTACAAAAACATGTTAATAATGCAATCGGCCTTTTTTTAACCTCACAGTTTACAGACGTTGTGGACGAACCCTGCTTTGGTATAGGTACTATTTTAATACTTCGCCACTGTACAGGGATGACACCTGTGGATATAATACGATTATACAGATTCAAAAGATATTGTTTTGCAATTATAGGTAGATGATAGATCATCGAATAAGATATATCGTCGCTTCCCGGTGCGGTATCTTTCTTTTTAATGCAATTACACATTTCTTGAAGTGAAAAGTAAGCTTCTACCACTTCATTAGATGACGTATAAACCGGTGCACATGGAACAACGTAATCTGGAGCTAGATTGTGTAATAATTGCTCCTTCTCCTCTTCAGAGACAAAAACTTTTTGAGTTCTATATCCCTTGATCCACCGAAGGCGTTTCCATACATCAGACACTGAAGAGAACTCACTAACATTACTACAAAATTGGTGCCATCCCTCTGACTTAGCCTTATTTATTGCTGTCTTAGATTTTAGTGTTTTTTCTTCTAGTAACTGCAAATTTCGGGGACACGGATTTTTTCTGAAGTTACTCAACGCTAACCTACGCTCTGCTACTAGCTGAGAAAGGAGCGGATCCCAGTACGGCTTTGGATTGAAACGGCTATTGGGATTATTACATACTATTATCATAGGAATAAACTTGTCAGCCGCTTTTACCATACAACCTAATAGGGCCTCGTACATTTCCTGTATATTAAGATCTTCGCTATATGAAACCAAATTATTTTTAATAAAATCCGCATAACCCTCCCAGTTTGCTAGTTTAAAATTTCGCTTTTTGGAACAAGGAATTAAATTTCGATAATTAAATCTTACCTTAATAAAGAGGTGATCACTACCCAGGTTTTCATTCATAACATTCCATTCACAACAAACAGCAATATCTAATGTAACAAAGGAAACATCCGGAGAAGACGACTGAAGTACATTACTGTTAAGTTTAATCCGCGTTGCTTGACCATTATTGAGAGATATATAATTAGATTCATTCATGGAGTCATAAACTTGATTACCACGTATATTACTCTTACTAGACCATACTGGATGATGTGCATTAAAGTCTCCGGCAATTATAGAATTGTTAGGAAACATTGAGAAAATAGAGTTCCAGTCATCCTGTGTAGTAGAAACTGATGGGGCACAATACACGGTGAACTTGAAAGCGTTTTGGAAACGAAGATTTTGAATCATTTATCAATAACAGAAGCTATATATAACGATAATTTAATAATATGTTTTTTTTTTTTTTTTTTTTCATCAAAGTCGATATTCATATCGTTTACAGAGAAAAAGTGAGAACCAGTAGTAGCGCTATTCAATCACACGTAGATACATACTACAAATAGAAATACTACGCGTTTTACTATCAAGTCACATAAAATCGTATTCGCCAATAAAAACAAAGCTACTGAGTTGCGCCGGAGTCGTCCAACCAATGACGGCATTGCAATGAGTCGTATGCCCGTAGACGCATGCGCGGGACTCGCCTGTAATCGTCAGGCGTCCTTGGACCTTGTCTTTCAGTAGGTCAGTGACACCATAACATCGTGACGGCACAGCTGTTGTTAGCGTCAGCGGCGCGCGGAATGAATGATCAGTGCGTTACTACTTTCCAAGTCGATCGATTATAAATGAATATTAAAACTGAAACTTTTTTTTAGTCAACATTACAATTGATTTATCCGTTTTTATTGGTACTATAGATAATTCCAAATCAAAACGTTTCGTTTCCAAAACGCTTTCAAGTTCACCGGGTATACAGATACAATATTTTTCAAACATCCACAATTCAATACTTGTATATGTTACCGGATATCTGTATAATGCTGGTATTCAACACAATTCCTAGGAAATGTGTATAATACCTGGGTCGTTTTGGCAATGTATTAAATTATATGAATATTATCACCATTACATAGTTTGCCTAGGTAATGTATACGTTTCCCAACTACTGTACAGAATACCTGCAGGTCCACCGGCAATGAATATAGTTAGATTTGGGTATGTGTAGTCAACTTGGATGGAGGTTGGAATTAAGAATTTACTTAAAAACACACTCAAAACAAATTATAACCTGCATGAATAGATATTTTTTTATACATTTTAAATCAATGCTTGACCGAAATCACACTTGATGGTAAGGAGAGATGCAGTCTAATGGCTCCTACACTACACTGCTTGCCTACGCAGCTTCGGATTTTTCAAAATTGGTGACAGAACCGACTTAGTCAACCCCGACCCCACGTGGTACTAGTCTGCCCTAACCCTAGAGTGAATGTAAACCCCGGAGGCGCGGAGGGAGGGCGAGCATGGAGTGCCTGCAGTTTGTTACGCAAGGGCGGAGGGGCTGCACTTCCCGCAGCGCCGGAGATGTTTGGAAGCCTTTTTATGTATCAAAAACCCCTAAATTCTCCCTAAAAGTGCATATGTCACCGGAAGATGACTACATATTTGCAAAGCATGCTGTGGTTACCTGTAATTGTAGGAACAGTAAGATTTAATATGATAAGTAACAACTTGTATTGCAAATGATGAAACTGTATCTTATGTTGGTTTACAAACCTAGGTTTATAAACAATATACAACCAAATGAATATTACTCTAACTGAAACGTTCGCTACTTGAAAGTTGGCCTTTTGAAAAGTGTCATTATAAAAGGCAGACCAAACGTACAGTTGGCAACTGTTAGGTTGGGAAATTAAAAAAAAATGTGATAAGTTGGCAAATGATTATTCGGCGAAATAAAATTCCGCGAAACGTTAGTTGGCAAGTGATAATCGGCCAAACAATTTTCGGCGAAAAGGCAGAGAACCGTCTTTTACACACATTACCAACTACGCATGGAGTATTGTATAGAATGCCTGGGCTAAGTATGAAATAAATAATATTCAAAACGTTACCTGAACGTTTTAGATATTCTATACATTGCCTAGGTATTGTATAGAATGCTGAATTATACAGATATCCGGTAACATATACAAACAAGTTCTATACCTGGATTTTGATGCTGATAATTACATACTCTTATCCTAACTGTTTTATGCACAAGAATTGCTACACCGCCATATCCATCACTCCTATCTTTTCGATATATATCATATTGATTAATCCGTACTTGAGTTGTAGATTGTAACCATGTTTCAGAAATTAAAGCTATATGAATCTTTTCCTGTGTTAATAACACGTCAAGTTCATTTATCTTAGGTTTCAAGCTCTGTGCATTCCACTGCACTAGGTTCAAAGAGTGACATTTTAGGGCCTCATCCATCGTCACCTAAAATAGTAATTATTTTACCCAACATACTACCATCTTTGACAAACGTTATAAGAAACTGGAAACACTCCTTAAATATCACACCCCATACACATTGTAGTTTCTCTTCAAAACTTTTTTCAGACATTATAATTTCTTCTAATTTCTTCAATAACCTCCTTAATATATTCATTTCCTTACTTCTTTTTGCCTTTTCAGACGACTTTTCTTCTTCTTCTTGAGAGAACTTCGTCTCCTCTTGAGAGAAGTTCGTCTCCTCTTCCATTGGTTTTGGTTCTTCCTCCTGATAAGTCCAATCTCTTTTAGCCTTCTTATTACTACTTCGAGATTTCTTGCTACCATTTACTACGTGCAGATTTTCTTCCTCTTTCATAGAATTATATCCTTCTTCTTGTACAAGAGGATTCGTTGTTAAAATATTCTTGTACGATTGTGTCTTCTGTGTATCTTTACTTTGTATATTTTGTGCAGACTCATAACCCTCATTTATCTGTGTGTCCTTGTGATAACCATCAAAAAGTTGGCCTATATCATCTTGATTCTTTTTCTTTTCTTCTAAAAAGTAATCCAGCGCTTTTCTATATGTACAGTTTTTTGCACACATTATGTTTCTTATTTCCTTTTCCTTCATGAACACCGGGCATTTTTTATACAATGCCATATGTGGGCCCTTGCAGTTTACACACTTTAGGTTATTTGTCTCACAATTTTTATGATTTCCAGCACATTTAGGGCATATGGTTTTGTTTAATGGGCAAGCCCGCAACAGATGTCCAAACTTCCAACAACCGGAGCATTGACTGACAGGAAACGTATAAGGATCAACTTTGAACCGACACCCGTATCCAAAAACATACGGGGGTAAAGTAGGACCCTTTATACTCAGTCGAATTGACTCACTATCGACCCATTTACCATCGCTATTGAGCCTCTTCATCCTTTTAACAGCAATTATTTCATAGTCACATTTTAGGTTTTCAAGCGCTTCTTTCTCCTCAATGTCTAAGTCTACTTGCCTTACAATGCCAAATGATAAGTTGATTTCATCCACCATATGGCATCTGTAACCCAAAGTTGTCATTTTATCACATCTTAATAACTTCTCGCAGTCCTCCTTCTTATCAAACTCAATTACAACTCTGTACGGACTTTTATATGTGATCTTCATAATGTTTTCAATGTTTTCTGATCTAAGTAATTTTGCCATACCAAATTGTTTAGGTAATATCTCCTTAGACGTTATTGTAACGTGGTATTGTTGAACTTCTGTACTTTCTTCCACTGATGTATTGGGAGTTCTATATTTCGATCGTTTTACCTTTCTAATAACCTTCGTGAACCCCTGATCTATGATCTCTTCATCGTCAACTCTTACCCTCTTCTCCGGCTTAGAACACTCGTCACTATTTTTCTGCTCCATACTTAATACTTGTTGTTCACATTGTTGGTCAGTCACATTCTCCACACATTCATCATCACTTCCACTCGAGTCACAAAACTGGAGGTTCTCCTCCATTATTTCGGGCGGCAAATTCCACCGCACAGTGTTTTTGTATTCGTATACAGCACGCTTGTTTACAATAGACGCGTGCGCTGGCAACGACAACTAGCGCGCCACTGAGTTCTTGGAGATATTTTGTGATTGTGATACGTAGCGTCGTTTGACTGGAACTTCTTTAACAGCAGCTACTATGAACATATTTTGAGCATGATACGACCCTAATTCATAGAATTTCTCAAATTCAGCTTGCCGGTCTTGAAGTGAAATCTTTTCACTACATTTTTTTACACAATTACAGTTAAAATCAATAAAAATCTTAAGGCTTACTTCTTTTTTCTTATAATTAACGTAAGATAAGTTTTTATACTTTCTTTGTTTCCTTTCTTCTCTAGTCATTTGGCCAAATTTTCTTTTTCTTCCTTTTGAAGGCCTCCCATGTGTTTCTTCATCCATAGGCATATCTTCTTCCAGTCGCCTGGGTTCTTCGCCAATAGCAGTAGCCTGTTCCAAATCTACTCTACTACTCATTTCCGGCTGTACACTGGCATCAAAACCGGTTGATATTGCATGTCCCATTTCGGCATTAGGAGATTCATTGTGGATAATTATTGCTTGTTTCGTAATTATAGACGCTGATATGTTCGAGCTGTCGTCACTAGAACATGCTTCAGCAAAACCATCAATTACATAGTTAGGGTCTTGCACGGAATCGTCACTGTCAAAATCTTCACATACTTCTAAAACACTTAATAGTTCTCTAGTTTTTGGAGACATTTCAGGCATTGGTGACGGAAGAGCTGGAATAGTAATTGGAGTTAACGAGGAGAAAGCGGGGGCTTCAATGCTCATCTCCCCTGCCATAAGCGGTGTTGTAGTAGTTGTTGAAGAAACCTCCACCACATCATTATTACCATCATCACAGTTAACTATGTTCATGCGCGGTGTTAAAGGGGAATACGGCGGAACTTCTATGCTCTGGTCACCAACTCCATAGCTGCCCATACTAGACATCTCCGTAGCCGAAAGCGGTTTAGCAATTACTTTAATATGTAATCAAAATATGTAATGAGAAATAATAAGTTAAACTTTTGGCTTAAAGAAACTATCAATTCTAGATTGCTTCGCTTCTTTCTTCTTGCTATCATACAGATCTTGGTAACACTGATAGGCTGCACAAATTTTGTTATTAACGTTGAAACTTCTCTCAAAATTAGGATCATTTTCTTCAAAAATTTTCATGGCATTCTCCAAATTTGCAAAGGCTACGGAAAGTTTTTTAGTGTAAGTTCTTTTACAAGTGAATTCTTCTATGCCGGAAATCGAAACAAATGACGTATGCTTGAGGAATAGTGTCAAAACATTGTTCGACGTAACTTGAAACGACGTAAATCGAAACGACGTAAGTCGAGGACTGCCTGTATATCACTTGAAAGTAACTTTGTTTCCTCACAATAAAAAAATTGAAAAATGAAACCTCACATGAAAAACTTCAAGTTGATTTTCATTTGCCACTAGCGGTCACCCATCCAACTACCGACCGCGCCCGCTGTTGCTTAAGGCTAAGAACTCACGGAGCGATTTTCACCCGCGCCCGCTGCGGTGGCGGAAATTTTAAAAAGTTTCAAAACTCACGAGACCGAAGTTTTGTGCGGTAACGCAGCCGCCGCGGTTGCGATTATCGCCCGCAAACCTGGCGGGCGAATATCGCAAGACGGGCAGTATTTACGATCTCTACCCCCCCCTCCCCCCCGTGCCCACCGCGGTCGCCCGCCAACCGACCGCAGAGCGTGCGGGAGCAACCCGCCGACGCTGCGGCTGACCGCGACCCGCGCGATTCTAAAAGTTGCCCGCCGGTGCAGCGGGCGCCGCGAGTAAACCGCGCCCGCCGCGGGCGTAAACCGCGTCGTGAAATTTGCCGCTCGTTTTTACATACATATCTGCATTCTTCAGGAGCTGCGGGCCCGCTACCGCGGCGCTACTTGCTCCGTGAGTTCTTAGGCTAAGTGGGGAATTCACTAGACAGACATCCCCACGGGCAAGTCTGCAGACAAGCCCGCGGGGCCTCGCTACTATAGGACTGTGCAATGTTTGCTAGTGTAGGGCCGTTGCAGTCAGTCTGGCAGACTTGTCTGTTGCTTGTCCGCGCGATCTCATTTTGTCTGTGGGGGCACAGACATGCCCGTACGTGAGTGGTCACCGCGGGCCGTCTGCTCACAGACCCGAGAGCGACAGCAACGAGTACAGACGTCCCTATCGACGATTTTATTTATTGAACTGTGGAGTACATGTGTATATAAAATGAGTTTTAATGTAAATGAAACAATCTGGACAAAATTCCTAGCGGAATATAGAACATATCCATGTTTATGGAAAATAAAAAGCAAAGAATTAATGAACTCCGAATTACGAAATGCTGCCTACCAAAATTTAATAAATAAATGTGAAGAAATATACCTTGATGCTAATTTAGCTTATGTTAAGAAAATTTATTAAAAAAATTAAAATCAAAAAACGTTGCTGCGTAAAAAAAACTAAAAAGAGAAAAATAAGCCCAGTAGTTTAGAATGTTGTTAAATCGGGACCCATTTTTAAACTAATCAAATCTTGTTTGTTTTTTCCAGCAGCCCTGTAAAATTTAAATGGGTCCCGACTGTAAATCTTTCTATGGTTTACTTGTTCAGTATTACATTTAACGACATTCCAAACTACTGGGGCTATTTTTGTAGTTTTTTTTACGCAGTCGGGTTTTTCGTCTTTTTTTATTATTTTTTTATTTTACACTTTTTAGTTAGGATTCATTGAATTCTATATTCTATAATAGACGAAGAAAATCGCAATGTTTTCATTTCATTAAGGGAGTCAATAAATTAGCGTGAATGGTTGTTTAAACAACTTTAAGTCGTTATAATATATCCTAATAGTCAAACAGTACATATTAATGCAGCACCAGCAATTATAGCGATTTTCCTTCGTTGCGTTGCCATTATATTGTGTACGCACAACACAACTAAACGTTATGCCGCTCCAACACAAACTGATAAGTCTGTGTAGTGTATTGTGGCGACAGACATGCCTGGCCCGACTGCCCGCGGGCAAGTCCGCGTAGTGAATTGCCCGTCTTAACTTTGTCGATCACATAGGATCGACGCAAGCCGCCGGGCTATGAGCGCTTAGAGATAAAAATACAATGAAAATACAAATATTGAGTTAAAAATATAATGTAATCTAAATTATCCGGCCTTATCAAGCTAAAAATAAAATTTAAAAATGGTTACCAAGAATTTTGGTTACAAAAGCCAATCTCGTAATTGTATCCTGGATTGTGGCCGATCGTTCAACGATTTTTGATAGGATTTCCATTGTCATATTTATGTGAACGTGGCTTTAGCGTTGTGTAGTGTTAGTAACTAAAAAGAGAAATCGTTTGCACGTTACCGATCGCGGCGACTTGCGACTGTTCTTGAGAGTCAGTCGGAACCTGATATTAACAAACTTGTTAAAAATCATCAGATTCATCGTTCACATTACATTAGTTTTAAAACAAATGTTGATTATTGGTTAATTTTGAATAGGTAAAACATACCTAGTATTAATATTGTAAAGTTGTATTATTATTTCTCAATGTTGATTATTGTTAATTTTAAATAAAATATACTTTTAATATTGTAAAGTTGCATTATTCTTGCTCTCTCTGGTAAGAAAAGTCTTAGAATCTTTAGAATATAGGTTCAATTAAACTCCAGGCGAGACTAGTATGATATTGAGGTTTTTATAATATCTTAAATCAGGTAAGTTTCTCCATCGTGTAATTTTTCACTTTTAACATTAAAAAGTTCTTCTATTCTATTCGGTACAATTCCTGCAATCGTTTTGCCACGTTTCGTTATTTTCAGTGCATTGCATATATCATTCCTGTAAGAAATTTTGCCTCTGACCAAAATTTTGCTGGTTTTTGTCTTTTTTAAGATGATCCGCTTGGTTTTACTCATCTGAAAGTGTAATTGTTGTGTGCTTTTTAATAACATCCTTACATGCGGTCTTCCAATCGTAAATTGGTATGTCAGTCAGTAACTAAGCGTCGAATGGTAGCATAAGATGCCATTATATCGATATATGTTTCTGGATTAATAATATTTTCTAACCGTCTTATTGTTTTTTCAGTTATTGCAAATACTCGGTCGGGAGGAATGAAGCTATGCCTGGTGACCGGAAAAACTATTTCCACCTCACGAATAAAATTACTTTAAACTAATTTGCCGCGGGACTCCTTTCATGAAAAGAAATCTATATATATTTTTCGTGTGATTGTCTTGCCCATCGAGAAAAAAGCAAGACTGGATTATCGACGGACGGTCTTGAAAATTTGAATTTTTTTTTAATCCAACCCCTTTCATGACAAAACGCCGAAGATCCTCGTGGAGCATTTAGCATGAATTCGGGTTTCATTCTTTTACGAGGGAACACGAATAAGGGAGGCATGTAAGACCCGTCCGCACCAAAGCAGCAAACAAGAGTGACACGCTGGCCTCGTTCAGCAGAAGTTAATAGCCCCACATTTTCTTTCCTTTTGTACCAAGAATACGAGGCATACTTTTTGGTACAGTTGTCAGGCCCGTTTCATCGACATTGAAGATTCGATTGGGTTTCAGTTTATACTATGTTGTTATATCTCTTAATAAATCAAAAAATCGTTTAATTTGAACTTGATTGAAGCCAGACGCTCGAACTGCTGAAGTCGGTTCGGGTTTTCGCAGACTTAAGTCGGGGTTCCGCTTTAAGAAATTTTCGAGCCATATTCTTCCAGCCATTTTTGTCTCGTGACCGAAATTGTATTGCAGTTTATTTTGTTCGGCTAGCTCATATGCGAGACGCCTGAGATCCTTTGTGGTTGAACTACCATGTGGTTAAATTCCCATTAGCAGATTTATTGCAACAAAATCTCATATGTCTTCGACTGTAAAATTCAACGATCTATTTGTTTGTTGAGTAGAATATAAGTTAGTTTGTTCCTTTATGTAGTTCAAAATTTCGTCAATAGAAAAGCTGGAAAAATATTGAAATGGATAGTTGATACATGCTTCTTCAGACGTTGCACTTTTACACTCGCCAGCTGAGGACGACGTGCTATAACCAATCTTGGTCTAATTGCTCTGGAGCGCGTTGTTGTTATAGGAGTCGCTGGAGACTATGGAGCTGTCGAAGCCGAAGCTTGCTGTGGCGTCACTACGTGGCGTCGAGACGCTAGCAATGGTGACGCAGTGACCGCTTCTTAGACTTCAACTATTTCATCGTCGGATAGCAGGTTGAGATTTTCCATCAATGATGGCAGTGAAGGCACTGGTGATGATTCTTTGTCTGCCCTATTTCGAATTGGAAACTGCCGGATTTCATTTTCAGACTGCGTTGACGAGTCGTCATTCGATGATTTTCTGCCCGATTTTGGATAAGTGCATAAAACATTCTGCCTCTTGCGAAGGATGGCTGTACTCCGCCTTAAGATAAACAAGCTTAATTAACCCTCCATGGTAAGCGAAAATCAAAATGAACACACATTCTATAAAAATACCAAAAACTAACAACCAGATTTCAAAGATGAGAGCATACAGTATACCAATCAAGACTAAAAGTATGTACAGACCTGTAGTCATGCATAAAATCGATTTTGTCTCGACCGGGAATTAAACCCAGAACCTTTTGTGCTTTAGTTTACGTAACACCATAAAAGTGGCAGTGTGCAGTACATGATACATTACACCAAAACATTAAAAAAAACAGCAAACGTAGCAGTGTGTAACGCAAGATACATAACAGTTTGGCTTTAGTTTACTAAACCAAATATACAGATTTGCATCAAAATTCTCTCAATTGACACGTATACACTAATGTCCTTTATCGTAACATGCACACTTGTTATATTTTGAGTAAAAACATAATAAAATAACATTTTTTTTACCTTTTTCGGCGGGATTGCTTTGAGTCGGTTCATTTTGATTGTGAATGAAAAACAGTTATCTCAAACTGACATGACATGACGGAAATTCGTTCAGAAAAACTTACTTTCTTATAACAGTGGAACGTTCCGTTTCAAGCAATAATATTTTTCGTGGTATGATTTTTTAAAGTTGACTTTATCTATCAGTACACTCCGTCAAGAAAAAGGCTTTAGAGCTATATAAATCGTTTAAGTTTGTTTAAACGTTTTTCATAAATATTGTATTAGGAAGCTCTTTTCGGTATCTTATCCATGCTACTTCATTGATACCAATTTTTCGCTCTCCATTCGCTGCCTTGTATTGGTTTGTCGTTCCAAAAACCTTGAAATCGTCGTGAGTCTGTACCCAACCGTCAGGAGTATACACAGGTATAGTTTTAGATTTTAATTCTCTTTGAATGAATCGAATCACACTCCATGCGAGTGTGACATGTTTCAAAGAATTTGTGATCAATTATCTGCAATGTGCTTTTAATGTTAGCAAGCACATGGAAGAAAAGTGATAGTTTTTCTGTTGACCGCCGCATCCATCTGACATCATTTTGAATGCCCTGATGTCGCTCGCTGCTACAATGTATGCGTTGATACATGTTTTTTCAACTCCTTCCGTTCAATTCCTTCCATTTCATCCAACAAGTAGCACTCGACGTTATGATTTCCTAGATCATAAATTATAGTTAAATTTCAAACAGCTAACTACATAACCGCACATAAAAAATGGACCACTTGCTCCTTTAGATGTATTTAGAACTGCTTCTAAATCAAATTAGAGGAAAGAGTTGTTTCATCATTTTGTGCTTCTAGCTTGTCTTTATCCCTACATTTCCTTGCTGCATCTCTTCTTGATGTTAATGTTGTATATGATCTTCAATTTTCTCTGCTTTTTCTGTTACTTAGTTTGTATTATCTAAAAATCATACGATATTTATTAAAAGAAACCACTTTCATTCCTTTAAATGCACATTGTTTCTTGTAGTCGTTTTACATAATTGTAATGTTTAGAGTTGAATCCAAATATTTAATTGGGCTATCGCGTATACAGTAATGTGATTCAACAGTAGGAAATGAAAGTATGTGGTCTCTAAGGAATTTGTCTGCATCAGGTGTTAATTTATTTGGAGGTGTCTTTTTGCCTCTTTTCTGGTTGTAAAAGACCGTTACCATTTAGTTCTTTTAAACTGTGGAGTTGTCTTCTGCAAAACTAACATGATACATTTGTTATGCGCTTTTAATGCAAGTGTTCAAATTGAAAGTTAGCAAAATACAATGTTGAGAACTGTTACCTGTTTTTTACCTACTGAAACCAGAATAACTAAGTGATAATATACGTATTACGCTGGGAATAGATTTCCGATTTTGCCGATCCGATTGTCTGAAGGTGCGGTCTGCATACTTTTCTACAGAGACCAAATAGACGTCCGATTCCTCCTTCCGACTTGCCAGTTTGCTCTGTAGCGTGACACTGAACGTAACGTATCAACGATGGCGGAAAGTTACGACATCGAACGGCTTATTATGGCCGTAGAAAAACGCACTTGTTTATGGGATATAGGAATTGAAGGGTATCACGATAGACATAAAAAAGATCTGGCTTGGGAAAATGTATGTAATGAATTATTGGAGGAAGCATGGGTTTCAATGGACATAGAAAACAAAAAGAAAATATGTAAGTAATTTTATTTTTGTTTTTTTTTTTCACAGTCATACCTCAAAATATATGAAATACTACTTATTGTAAAATTTTTCAGTTTACGTACGTTAAAAATAAGCACATTTAATATCAATAGAAAAATAATAGGTACGATATCTTTTTTAAGCAAGTAAATAATTAATTATGTTTTTTAGGGTTCCGTAGCCGAATGGCAAAAAACGGAACCCTTATGGATTCGTCATGTCTGTCTGTCTGTCCGTCCGTATGTCACAGCCACTTTTTTCCGAAACTATAAGAGCTATACCATTGAAACTTGGTAAGTAGATGTATTCTGTGAACCGCATTAAGATTTTCACAAAAAAAATAGAAAAAAACAATAAATTTTGGGGGTTCCCCATACTTAGAACTGAAACTCAAAAATGTTTTTTTCATCAAACCCATACGTGTGGGGTATCTATAGATAGGTCTTCAAAAATGATATTGAGGTTTCTAATATCATTTTTTTCTTAACTGAATAGTTTGCGCGAGAGACACTTCCTAAGTGGTAAAATGTGTGCCCCCCCCCCCCCCCCCCGTAACTTCTAAAACAAGGGAACGATAAATCTAAAAAAATATATGATGTACATTACCAAGCAAACTTCCAACGAAAATTGGTTTGAATGAGATCTAGTAAGTAGTTTTTTTTTAATACGTCATAAATCGTTACAAAAAGTTACAACGAACTACAAGAACTTTTATATTATGTTACTTGCTGCTCCGACTCGCACTTGGCCGCTTTTTTTAATGTAATAATTGCATTTTATGTCCATATTCTAATGTAAACGTGTTTTACTGTAGGTATTTGACTACAATAAAGCAAATTAACTCATAAAAGACAGCCAGTAGGTATGTATCTACTACGGAGAAGTCAACCTGAATCTCGGATTTCACATTTACACAATATTATAGTTAGGAATATTAGGTAGGTAAGTAAATAGATACACAAGTTTAGTATACTCATTTAGGTAAGGCTTAAAAGTTTTATTTCTGCACATTTTTATAATCATAAAATAACTACATTGCAGTTACCATAGACGAATAATATTCGTCTATGCAGTTACATAGGTAGGTAATAAACTCAGTCACACTGTATTCTGTACATATCGATTTTGCCACGTTATTTCCCCTGCTGGTGAGTTGAAATATTCTGTAAATCTGTCACGGACACTCCTTCCTTGGTTAGTGGATCTATGTTGTGAACACTTGTATGGATTGTTCTCAAAATAATGCAGCAATGTATCTTCAAAATTATAACCATCTCTAGCTCTCACGTAGTTGTGTAAAACGCAGGCTGTTTTTGTAACCAGCATTGCAAAATCCGGCGCAATGGTCATATTGGTGTGAAATATCCTCCATTTATTTGATAGTATACCAAAAGCGCATTCAACTACAAGCCTAGCTCTACTGAGCCGGTAGTTAAAAATTCGCCGTTGTGTATTTGTAGTCAAAGAACTTCTCGGGTAAGGTCTCATTAAATTAGTATTTAGAGAAAAGGCTTCATCACCCAAAAATACATGTGGGAGCTTTAAGCCTTCAGCGTTCGGCAACTCTGTAACACCTGGTATATTGAGTTGATTTTGATTTAGCATCTTTGCAAAAGTCCAGTTATTAAAAATATTACTGTCACTGTTTTTTCCATAGGCACCGACGTCTATTGCCAAAAATCTATAATCTGAATCTACAACAGCCAATAATACTATAGAGTAGAAAGTCTTGTAATTAAAGAAGTTAGAGCATTCCCCTCCGGACTGCGAGCCCCGTGGTAACCGACGAATGTGGCGATACAAGTCAGCAGATTGGGATGAGATGCGACACTTCTTCGCGTCTTATCCTTGGCGGCAGCTTTGCTTCTCTTCTGACGATCCGTCGAGCTGCGCGGATGCTATAACCGATGTGGTACGTCAAGCGATGGAGTATTTCATCCCTTTTTCTGATGTACCCATCGGTGGCAAAGCTCGCCCATGGTTTACCGCTGAATGTGAGCAAGCTGAGCAACACAAACATTCAGCGTACTTAGCCTGGGTGGATGCTCGAAGCCGCAAAGCTCCGGACGTCAGCGCTAAGAAGAAAGCTTTTAATCAAGCCGCCAAGTCATACAAAAAGGCATTACAGAAGGCAAATTCCGTCCGCATTACTAACATCGGCGAAAAACTCTGTACCCAACCGTCCGGTAGTAGAGTTTTTTGGTCTCTCGCCAAAGCGGTCGAGAATAATTTCTGTCGGCCTACGCTGCCTCCGCTGCTAAAACCGGATGGTTCCCTGGCTCATACGGCTAAGGAGAAAGCGAACTTATTCGCATTTCTTTTTGCTGAGAATTCGCGTCTGGATGTCAGCAATAACGTACCACCTCAGTTGACTCATTGCGGTATCTCTATGCCGGAGATCCGTATTACAAACAAAGAAGTCCTTAAAACCTTGCGGTGTCTGGACGTGAATAAAGCCAGCGGACCGGATGGTATTCCAGCGATAGTGATCAAGAAATGTGCACCCGAGTTGTCTCCTGTATTGACACGTCTGTTCCGCCTCTCAATTGAGACTGGATCAGTGCCTAAATCCTGGAAGCTTGCCAACGTGCAGCCCGTGCCCAAGAAAGGTAGCCGTGCTGACCCCGCCAACTATCGGCCTATCTCAATTACCTCCATAATCTGCAAGATTATGGAACGTATATTGAATAGGCGCCTCATGGCATACCTTGAACAGAATGATCTCCTTAGCGATCGGCAGTACGGGTTCCGCCGAAACCGATCAACAGGAGATCTTCTAGCGTATGCCACACATATATGGGGCGAGGCCCTCGAGAAAAATGGGGAGGCACTTGCTGTCTCCCTTGACGTCTCGAAGGCCTTTGATAAGGTCTGGCACGCTAGCCTTCTAAGCAAGCTTCCAACTTACGGCATATCCCCTGGCCTTATTGACTGGGTAAAAGACTTCCTGAGCGACCGGTCTTTCCGCGTTGTAGTCGATGGTTGTTCATCGGAGACGATGACTACAAATGCTGGAGTTCCTCAGGGGTCCGTTCTCTCCGCCACTCTATTTCTGCTACATATAAATGATCTGCTTATGCCCGGTATCTATGGGTACGCAGACGATAGCACAGTGGTAGAGAGATACGTACCAAGTTCCAGGGCCAGTCGGGACGAAATTCAGTCTGAAAGAGAGGCCATGGTGGCTCGTGTGAATCTCACACTTCGGGCTGTGTCCGAATGGGGCGAAGCCAATCTTGTGAGATTCAACGCCACTAAAACGCAGACGTGTCTATTTACCGCCAAGAAGAGCCCGTTCACCTTGGCTCCTACTTTTCGGGATGTGTCCTTGGATTATACCGACTGCCTTCAGTTATTAGGAGTAGAGATATCCTCGAAACTCAACTTTGGGCGGTTCATCGAGACCAAGGCTAAGGCTGCTGCAAGGAAACTTGGTGTCCTTGCAAAGGTACAACGGTACTTCACACCTAGGCAACTCTTAACCTTGTACAAAGCTCAGGTTCGGCCGTGTGTGGAGTACTGTTCGCACATTTGGGCAAGCGCAGCCAAATGTCACCTTTCTGCTTTGGACTCGATGGAGAGACGTGCGAAGAGGCTCATTGGTGACCCAGTTTTGGTTGAGACCAATCTTCAAAGCCTCGAGCACAGGCGCAGAGTAGCCAGTCTCTCGGTTTTCTACAGGGCACATTTCGGAGAGTGTGCGCAGGAATTGTTTGAGATAATTCCCCCATCTCCGTTTCTCCATCGAACGACACGACGCACGGCGGGTATCCATCCCTTTGTCGTGAACATCCCGCCGGTACGAACGACGCGGTTTGCCTCGTCATTCGTTATACGCACCGCGAAGGACTGGAATAACTTGCCTGCGTCGGCGTTCCCGCCAATCTATGACGTGGATGTCTTCAAGAAAAGAGTGAATAGGCTTTTACTAAGTTAATGTGCTCACCATCTTGGACCACATCTCCACTTACCATCAGGTGGGATTGTGGTCAAGCATTAACTTATAAAAAAAAAAAAAGCCACTTAATTGGGGGCAGATCAGACGGATATGTTTACCATCGACTGCCCCCAGGCAATTCGGAAAATTGGTCCTTTTATAAAAATTTGCTGAAATTTCAATCCATCGTTGTTTAGATGACGGTGGCTTCATTTCCAACGGTTGGAGTGCATCCCATATAGCTTCACATGTATCTCTGACTATTCCAGATATTGTACAACTTCCCATCAAGTAATCATGCTTTAATTCTTCAAAATTTCTGCCGGTTGCGAGGAATCTGAAAAGAAAAATAATAGTTTCAATATTTTCAGGTGCCAATGTGAAAAAGAAATGGAACAATCTGAGAGATTGTTATCGGAGAGAACAGAACAAAATTAAAAACACACCCACTGGGTCCGGCGCAAAAAAAACAAAACAATACGTCTATGCTGATTTAATGACGTTCCTATCCCCTATTCTAGAAAAGAAAGATCACACAGGTAATTATGCCGATGAAGAAAACACCAGATCTTCAGAAGACCAAGGTACAGAAAATAATCAAAATATAAATAATATTCTGGATGTGGAAGGTTCTTCAGTAAAAGAAAGAAGCACGCGACATATTAAGAAAAAGGAAAAGGATGTACCTACTCAAATATTGAAACTCATAAAAGAAAAAAGAAATGAACAAACTGTTGAACATGAGGACGACGATGCTAAATACTTACTGAGCTTTCGCACTGAACTGAAGGCAATGACAAGAACTCAAAAAATTGACTTTAAAATCGGAATGTTGCAATTATTACGTAAAATTACGGATCCGCAAGATAGCCGCAATATACAATCTTCATGTTCATCAAGAGCAGAATCCCATAACTCTCGAACGTCGTCTATTCGCAGCCCTAGCCCAATTTCAAACTTCTCTTCCTACTATTCTCCTTCTCCTATCACCTACGACCGTCGGGTAACAAATGCACCAAGTACTGCTACTTACAGGACTACAGGATCTGTTCCACTATTTTTAGTACACCCAACGCTACAGCAACAAATTCCAAATCAAAGTACTTCAACTTCAACTATAAACGCAACAGGAACTGTTCCATTGAATGTAACCTCGACTCCTGCACAAAAACTAGAGTCACCATTATGTGAAAATAATGATGAAGAGTATTTGGATGATGATATGACCACATATCTCAAATTCAATAAATAATGAATTGTTTGTTTGTTTGTTTTTTTTGTTTTTTTGTTTGTTTCTTAGTTTGTTTGTTTGTTTGTTTGTTTTGGACTTGATTTTGACCCACTTCAAACGGGCTGATTTCTTTTAAACTTCCTGGACTTATTAAGGACCGATGACAATTCAATATTTAAAGAAAAAAGAAAGAAAGAAAAAAGAACCTAAATTTTATTTCAAAAAATCAAACTAAAAAATGAAAAAATAAAATAATAGTTGAAAAAACTAAAAAAACACGCTTTTATACAAAATCCAACTAAAAATAGAAAATAAATTTGAATTAAGAAACGTGAATTAAAAGCGTGGGGTGGTTTTTAAGATATCTATATCCCTTCTACTCATTGACATCATGCGCCCCACGCTTTTAATTAAAAAAACTAAAAAACGCTTTTTTAGAAAATCCAACTAAAAATAGAAAATAAATTTGAATTAAGAAACGTGAATTAAAAGCGTGGGGTGGTTTTTAAGATATCTATATCCCTTCTACTCATTGACATCATGCGCCCCACGCTTTTAATTCACGTTTCTTAATTCAAATTTATTTTCTATTTTTAGTTGGATTTTCTAAAAAAGCGTTTTTTAGTTTTTTTAACTATTATTTTATTTTTTAATTTTTTAGTTTGATTTTTTGAAATAAAATTTAGGTTCTTTTTTCTTTCTTTCTTTTTTTCTTTAAATATTGAATTGTCATCGGTCCTTAATAAGTCCAGGAAGTTTGAAAGAAATCAGCCCGTTTGAAGTGGGTCAAAATCAAGTCCAAAACAAACAAACATACAGGTAAAGCTAATATAAAGCGTGTAAAAATCAAGATTGTCTGTATTATCTAACCTGTTAACTTTTTAATAAATTTCAATAAATACATACTTAAATGCCATTTTAGATAGCTATCATGAAGGCTATTCGGACAGAAAAAAACTTAAAATTCAATTTGTAACAATCTTTCATACGCACACATTACCTTGAGGTTTGTGTTAGTTTAATTTTATTGTTTATCTGTCAGAATCGTCTTCATTATTAGTTACTTTTTATTGTTTTCTTACATTAGAGTAATAGCCAACTTTTCTTCAGCAGGAATAGCCAGTCTCATTGAAGTATCTCGTTTTGTTAATCTTTCTTTTAATAAGTTCGAAAGTTCGTTAAAAGAGCTTATACTCATTCTATAAAAATCAAAAAACTTTTCAGGGTATTTCAGTAATTTTGGATGTTTTAAGTAGAAATTACTCTCAGTAAGTCTTGTCACATTGATTGGGTGAATCCAATAACGACGTTTTTTCTTCTTTCGCGCCACGAGCAAATACGCAATAAGTAACAGTAATTCATCGTCCATCTTTTCTTGCTGGCAAACAAGCACTCACAGCTCTCAGGCCACAGCTCGAGAACGACTGCGTTCAGAAAAAGTCTGACGCAAGAATCGGATGTGTATCGAGTGAATACGATCAGATAGTCTGATCAGACAATCGGAAACAAAATCTGACGTGTATTCCCAGCCTTATTATCGTTATTACAATTTTTTTTATGCCGAATAAGTTAGTGCTTGACAACAAAACCTGATGGCAATTACAATTACAATTCATTCATTAGGTACACATTAACAAGTATTTATTCGAATGTAAATATTATAATGTTTGTATATAAAATAGTAAAATTTGTATATAGGTAAGTGTATATTTATTGAATGTAAAAAAAATAATCAAAGTAATTGAAAGATAAATCAATAATATTTTGTCGGCGGCTAATTGTTTCTTTTTATTACACAGTTAACATATTAATCAAATATGCACCGGTACACATCACATTGAAAAATAAAATATTAAAAAATATTTTATATATAGGGTGATTTGAAATAGGTGTAAAAGTTGTGAATGGGTGAATGTATAGCTCATTTCCTGTCAAATAATGTATAATAGACCCTATCCAAAAGTCAATGGTTACAAAGATATGAAAGATTTAGTAGTTTTATAAAAAATACCCGTTTATGTAGAAAAATAATTTCTAATTAAAAAAATGTGTGCCTTTTCAAGAAATTTTAATAATTTTTTTTATTCTTAAATAATTGCCAAATCTAAATAAAATAATTTAAAACCATAAAAGGTAAAGAGACTGAGATTGGTTGGTTTAAAAGACACAGCATAACAAAAAAAAAAGTGTTTCATTCAATTGTTTGACATGATTATAAAAAAAAAACATTAAAAGATGTGTACAAATCACATAGTTAAATTCCTCGTTTCAATAGCTTTCTAATAAGGTATAAAAAGTCCCTATACGTAACCATTACATGTTCTAAAAAAGTATTTGTTTTGTGATATCTGCATTAAAATTGTTTACATAAATAATTTCTAAATCTAAGTGAATTTACCTTCTTCATCGATTTAGTGACTTAGTAAATTTATTTTGATTCAAAAACTGGCGATTTTTATAAAACATATGAGGAAACGATACGAATGGAATTGAAATAAAACTAATGCAATAAAATCAAAGTTTAAAATAATAATTAATTTAAATTTTGCTCGAACTGACGACCACGGTTTCTGATACAAGCACGAAGCCTTTTTCTTAAGTCAGATCGAGTGACTCGCCCTGTGAGCTGTTCTCTTATTTTGTTAGCAGCGACGATGATGCATGACTTCAATTCTTCTAATGTGTTAATTGGTGCTGTGTATACTAAAGATTTCATGTGACCCCATAAGTAATAATCGCAAGGTGTTAAATCAGGACACCTTGCGGGCCACGGTATTGGTCCGCCTCGGCCAATCCATCGCTGAGGGAAAGTGGTGTCTAACCACTGTCTTACGCCGAGACGAAAATGGGCGGGACAGCCGTCATGCTGGAACACCATTTCTCTTCGGGTCTCCAGTGGTACATCTTCCAGATAATTAAATAGTTGGTTTCGAAGAAAATCTTCGTACGTATCCCCATTTAAATTGTCGGGCAAGAAGACTGGGCCTATCAAGTAAGTATGAATTATGCCCATCCACACGTTTACGGAGAATCTTCGCTGATGAGCTCCTTCTTTAATCACGTGGGGATTTTCACCTCGCAGAGCCCAATAATGACTATTATGAAAATTCGTTATTCCGTCTCTATCAAACTTCGATTCATCAGTCCACAATATTTTGGTGAGAAAATTATTATTTTCTAAGTCTGCATGCAGCATAAAACGGCAGAAGTCTAACCTCCTTGCAGGGTCTCCTTCCTCCAGGGCCTGGACCGGTGTATAATGGTAGGGGTAGAGCTTTGCCGTATGCACAGTAAACCACACTTTCCATTGTGTTAAACCCAGCAATCTTGCCACAACCCTGGTTGAAGTAGTCGGGTCTCTAACAAAGTGTTCTATGATTTCTTCTTCCTCTTCAGTATCGTAGATGCGCGGCCTACCTGCGTCATGTCGCCTCTGTTGAACGCTGCCAGTTTCCCTGACGCGTTGATACGCCGCAGCAAAGACTCTATGACTTGGCAGGTGACGATTTGGAAAACGTAGCTGATATGCTCTTCGTGCTTGTAAAGAATTTCCATCACTAAGTCCATAACAATAGAAAATGTCAGCGTATTCTTCGTTACTGTAATCCGCCATTGAAATTATGTTTATTTGGTATGGAAAAGAAAAACTATTATAAGAAGACAACGATAATGTACGTCCGCACACGAAAGTAGTTAAATTTTAACTGTCGTATTGACTCATTAACTAAAAACGACATTGCACATGTTTTACAATGAATTCAATATCTAAAACGATAACAATAAGCTCGCACGTGTTGCAACAAAAACAAAAGGGTCAAGATAAGGGCCGGCGCGGGCGGCATCTACTTTTATGAGTCTCTACAGTTTGGTATTTCCTGGTACTTGGTTTTATTACCATGTCTTTTTTTCTAAATTTTAGAAAATTTATGTGCATTATTATACCTTGTCGGATAGGTATTGAAGTCAGGTACTTATTTATGCGCTTTATACGTATTTTTTATTAATAAAATTTTATTTTACGATTAAATAAAAATTAAAGTATGACGCCTTATTTTTTACTCTCACGACTTTCAGAGAACCTAATTAAAAAGTTTTAGCCTGTAAGTGATGACTATTAATGAAATTTAATAAAGCAATGATTAAACAATAATTATTTCATTAAAATTTGTGTAGAAATAAGTAAGAAATAAAATCATCGAATTTTTTCCTAGAAAATCAGGATTTTTTTGAAAAATATTAAAAAAATTAATAACTCCAGAACCATCGGTTTTTGGATGGGGTATTCCATACATAGATTGATAGGATATGCGCTATACTTTAGCCACTCCAGTTCTTTTACACCTATTTCCAATCATCCTATATAAGGTTACATTCTGATTAAATTTTAAGTACAAAATTTATACGATAGCAGTGGGTTGCTGCTGCACGGTACGTACCTGGACAGGGACAGGACTGGGCAGGTGGACTAATCTGTACCATCTGTTTCCTTATCCATCGGGTGGCTTTACCTCGAAAAGATCGTTTTGTTCTATAAAGAATGACGATCACAATGAGTATTGCAATCACCATCAGCGTTATTCCCAACGTATTAATTTTGATTTTCATTTGGCTTGAGGATAATAGGTGAGCCTGGGCTTGAACTAATGCCACATTAGTATTTTACTTTATATTATAATTGCCCACAATAATTATTGGTATAAAATGTTAATTTTAAATATTTATCACGAAAATGCAAAGAAAAATCTAACTGGTGTTAACAAGTTAAAAGTTCAAATGATCGAAAAATAATGTTGTAAAAATAAGTGCTTTACTTATTGATGATTTATTGCAATGGTAGCAATTTATTAAACTGACATATTATTATGAAATAGTCTTAACACTATATTAGATAAAAATAAAACATAACAAAAATAATTAAAACTCTTTTATTTAACTTTATTTTATAATTAAGTAGGAAAAAAACAGGTAAATGAGATCGGACTTATGTAAGTAAAACTAATCAAGCAATTGGTTATCAAGTATTTGGACACCGCCAGTGTTAGATATAATAATTCGTCTTGCTGAGTCTGAAGTAGCAATTTGCGCTGGTGTCGTATGTACTCTGCTTTGTCCAACGTTTGATAGCAGTGACTGTGATGAAGTAAGAGTAGTTTGTGTAGGAATAGATGTAACTTGTGTGTCTTGCCCGTTTTCCAAGTCATAGGCTAAGCAATTTCTTTGTGCTGGTTCCGAGTAGGGTTCATTTTGTCCGTAGTTTAATAGCAGTGACTGTGATGAAGTAGTTTGTGTAGAAATAAATGTATCTTGTGGGTTTTGCCGGTCTTCCAAGTCATAGGATGAAATATTTGCTTGCGTCGTTGGCACTAAATAGAGTCCACTTTGTCCGACGTTTGACGGCAATGACTGTGATCAACCACACGAAGATGGAGTACGATTTCTCGTAATCGACTGAAATACTAAATTTTGAATGTCATTCATCAAAGACTCTCTGTCGAAAGGATCCTTCATTTTTCTAATTTTGGCTGCTATCATTAATCCAAAGTGGTCGTACTCATCAACATTTGCTTTTTGAGTTATAGATTTCATATGATCAAATGCTGCATCCATTTGTCTTTTGGCTGCAATTATTTCTGGTGGCGAAATATTTTTCTTAACAAAGCGTTGTTTGTTTGTTGATTGATTAGTAGGTCGCAAGCTTTTGGAGCCTTCTGTTGTTTGTGTTAACGAATTCTGATCATGTGTTGTACTTGGTGTAGGGGAATCTATATCCTGATTAGTTTCTTGAGCTTCAGAATCCACCCTTGCATCCGATGAAGGAACCTGAAATATTTTTTATGCTTAGTTATCCAAACATTAATATTTTACATACAACATAGCTTTCAATTCTAATCATGAAGGAAAAGTTATGTATATATGTTACCGGCCAAACCCGATTTCAGGTCAAACTAGTTTATCCTACTCGTGTCAGGTCCAACTAGTTTGGCCTAGTCCAAACTAGTTGGGCCTAGGCCAGACTAGTTTGGCTCGACGCGATTAGGCAAAACTAGTTTCTCGTCAGTCTAAAACTGGTTAGAACCGAATTGTTACGGATTTATATATTTATTCGACAAATCTTTGTGCTTAAAACCTCATAGCCCGGTGGTTTGTTTCGATTCTATTCTAAGATCGGCCAGTTAAGTTAAAAGTGAAACTTATTGAGCTTTTCCATGCTTCGGAGTGCTTATACAGCCGTCCGACCCGTGCTCAGTAGTGGCTCATTGATGGGTTGGAGCCAGATTGTTGACCTCTTTACCTCTATGCATCTATGAGAGTCAGAGAGGACGCTGCAATTGTTAATTTTTTTGTTAAGTTCAGTTCGTAGTCGGAGTCTAGTTTGTAGTGGGAGTGTAATTCGTAGTCGGAGTCTAGTTCGTAGTCGGAGTGTAATTCGTAGTTGGAGTCTAGTTCGTAGTCGGAGTGTAATTCACAGTCGGAGTCTAGTTCGTAGTCGGAGTGTAATTCGTAGTCGGAGTCTAGTTCGTTGTCGGAGTGTGGTTCGTAGGTGGAGTGTGGTTCGTAGTCGGAGTGTGATTCGTAGTCGGAGTCTAGTTCGTAGTCGGAGTGTAATTCGCAGTTGGAGTCTAGTTCGTAGTCGGAGTGTGGTTCGTAGTCGGAGTGTAATTCGTAGTCGGAGTCTAGTTCGTAGTCGGAGTCTAGTTCGTAGTCGGAGTGTGGTTCGTAGGTGGAGTGTGGTTCGTAGTCGGAATCTAGTTCGTAGTCGGACTATAGTTCGTAGTCGGTGTGATTCGTAGTCGGAGTATGGTTCGTAGTCGGAGTGTAATTCGTAGTCGGAGTCTAGTTCGTAGTGTAATTCGTAGTCGGAGTGTGATTCGTAGTCGGAGTATGGTTCGTAGTCTGAGTGTAATTCGTAGTCGGAGTCTAGTTCGTGGTCGGAATCTAGTTCGTAGTCGGAGTGTGGTTCGTAGTCGGAGTGTTGTTTGTAGTCAGAGTCTAGTTCGGAGTCGGAGTGTAGTTCGTAGTCGGAGTGTGGTTCGTAGTCGGAATGTAATTCTTAGTTGGAGTCTAGTTCGTAGTCAGAGTCTAGTTCGTAGTCGGAGTCTAGTTCGTAGTCGGAGTGTAGTTCGTAGTCAGAGTGTGGTTAGTAGTCGGAGTGTAGTTCGTAGTTTGAGTGTGGTTCGTAGTCGGAGTGTGGTTCGAAGTCGGAGTGTGGTTCGTAGTCGGAGTGTGGTTCGTAGTCGGAGTGTGGTTCGAAGTCGGAGTGTGGTTCGTAGTCGGAGTGTAATTCGTAGTCGGAATGTAATTCGTAGTCGGAGTGCGGTGGAGTGTGATTTTCTCTATTTACATATCTGTTCAACGCAAATATTGCTTCCCCAACACAGTAAAAGGGTATCCACTAGAGTTGAGAAAAATGAGCTCCGAGTCCCGGACTCGAGCTCCGAGTCGGAGCTACTGAGCCTTCAAAGCTCGAGGCCTAAGGGCTCGCGAGCCTTAGAAGGCTCGAGCCTTTAGGGTTCGAGCCTTAAAGGCTCAAGAGCCTTCAATTGAAGACTCGAGTCGAAGCTCGAGCTTTATTTACTTAGCATTTCAATAGGTATACCAAATTGGGTTCTTTATGAAAGTTTCATACAAACATTTTTACTTTAAAATAAAAAAAAATGTTTGTTCCGACGCACGCCTAGAGTTTAACGCCATCTAGCTTTCAATCGTCAAATCAGTCAAACAATGGAGGATGATGATAATGATGGAGGATGATGTTGATGATGAAGAATGATGATGATGATGACGAATGATGATTATGATGATGACTGGGGGTGATGATGACTGGCGATGATGACGATGAATGGCAATGATGATGAATGGTGATGATGATGAATGGTGATGATGATGATGAATGGTGATGATGATAATGATGAGTGGTGGTGGTGGTGATGATGATGATGATGATGACTGGTGGTGATGATGACTGGGGGTGATGATGAATGGGGATGATGATGAATGGTGATGATGATGAATGGTGATGATGACGAATGGTGATGATGACGAATGGTGATGATGATGAATGGTGATGATAATAAATGGTGATGATGATGAATGGTGATGATGATGAATGGTGATGATGATAATGATGAGTGTTGGTGGTGGTGATGATGATGATGATGATGATGATAACTGGTGGTGATGATGACTGGGGGTGATGATGAATGGGGGTGATGATGACTGGTGATGATGATGACGAATGGCAATGATGATGAATGGTGATGATGATGAATGGTGATGATGATGATTATGATGATGATGCTGAATGGTGGTGATGATGATGAAGGAGATGATGAAGATGGCTAATGATGACAACGATGAATGACGATGATGATGATGTTTCACGTCATAAGAATAGGATGTACCAAGATTATTACTATCATTAGATGGCGTTGTTACTGATCAGCCATCCAACGCCATCTAGATTCTATGTTACGAATTACAAACATAACGCATAACGCTACGGAGAAAGTTTGATTTTACTCCCCATAAAATTTCATACCGCGGGCTTATTTATGAAAATCTATACCTAAGGAGAAAACTCCAAAAATTTGAAATTCGCACCGCGCCCTAATTTAAAAATTTAAGGTTAAGGCTTATTTAGGGTTCCGTAGTCAAAACACAGTACGTTTTGGTTAGGCGACCCTGAAATTACAGTGTTACAAAATGAGCCCTGAAGACAAAGCTCGAGCTTCGACTCGAGCCCTGGACCAGAGCTCGAACCTCCGCCTCGAGCCTTCATGTAAGACTCGAGGCGAAGGCTCGAGCCTTATTAGAGGGCTCGAGCCTTCAATGAGCTCTAGACTCGGAAGGCTCGAGCCTTTTATCAACACTAGTATCCACTCACCTTGGCTGGAGGCTGGAGCCGACGTTGTTGATCGGAAGGTACTTCTTCTGTACTTCGTCACTGTACCGAATTATAATTCTTCTACTGAAGCCGTAAATTGATATTATATTTAGTTTATTCTGTAACCGAAAACCGAAATTGTTCGCTTGCCGAGAACCCAATGCTGCCAAACCCGAGCACTCATGATTATTCCTAATGCTGTCAATATTAGAGTAGGTATTTAGTTTGAGGTAGTAAGTGCCTATTAACACGCATATATAGCACTGGACATGAGTGTGACATAATCATAACCTATAATTAAGGTGGAAATTATAGGATTTCATTACTTGGCCATTGCTAACTGCCGTGAAAATTGGAGAAATTAAAGCTTTTACAATGATCTAATTGACCACCAATTTTCATTCTTGTCTAATCTAGGCCGGTGTCTTTATGGAAAATAGGGTTCTCCGTTTTCACTTGTTCCCGCTCCGGACTGTAATGATTTTTTATATTTATTTAGATGGTTTCAGTAATAATTCATCAAGGATTCTTTTTTCTTTTTCAAATCATGTATCGTACTTGGAAATAATAAATTTTGTTTGATCCGACGCCAGGCATCATTTTGTACACTGCGATTTTTATGGTTCTTCTGTATTGGGTATCCCAAAGAGACGGTTCGGATTGCAATAATTCCAAAAACTCGAGCGCTTTTTCATTTGACCACTCCATGTCGGTCGATACGTGCGTCGCTGGTCAGCTCATATTGCACACTGGACAAACGGTAGTGTGGCCACAAACGCATTAATTACTGCGGTAATCTTCTTTGATGTGCGAAAAAAGACCGCCGTCGGAGCTATTGTCTACCACCATTTGCCATATTGATTGGCATTGTAAAATTATGGCCATAAATCGTGGTTACACCTATGTGTTGTTTAAGTTATGGCAATAATTATTGGCATATCACGGTAGTGTGGCCTCAGCAATAAGGTGTGTTTTTGCATACCGTGTTATTCGTAGCGTGTAGGTTGCTTTATAGGGCAGTCGTACCTACTGGTTTTGGCTTCTACGCTACTAGAATTAGAGTTTATTTTTAAATGGTTAGTTTTTATAACTGAAGTAGGGTTAGAACTATGCGAATCGGACTCACCTGAACTGCTTGTTTGCTGTTCATTGCTCGCTAGCAAAAGGGAATCATTTAATACATACGCTCGTTTAAGACGATCGATGGATACGCAAACTTGTCGCTAATTGAGCTGGATTCTGTAAACCTTTGAACTCCTTTCTAAAATACGATAAGGTCCGTCGTAGGTTGCTTGCAGAGGTTATCGGATATTGTCATTGTGCAAAAATATGTGACTAACAAGTCTCTAAGTCGGGATGTATGAAACAAGTTTTGGTCGTTGCATGCTTTTTGGGAATGAATCTAAAATTGTAAATAGTGTTACGTAAATTAGAGAGTATTACGTAATTTGGAGAGACAGCCAACGGATCCCATAATGCCTTAATATCTTATGATATTCTGTCTCTGTGAAGTCCTGAAACTCCGCGAACTCTTTTGGTACTTAGTGAAAAATAATTATAAACATCTCTCCTAAGTGTTCCAGTAATCGGGGAAGTACCTAATTTACATGCGTGGCTGATTGCCAATGCCATTTAATGACAAACACATTTTACATACAATACTTTATTCTAGAGCAGAGTTCAGTGCATCAAACAAAAGCCGAGCTGTTTCTCCCTGAATATCTATCAAACATAAAAATTGTTTTGACGGGGTGCATGGTTGAAGAGTAGTATTTGATTGCAATGTCAAGCATTTTAGTTGTACTAACGTCCGTACTTTCATCACTTATGATCGAATATGCTATGGGCTCCTTTACTAATTCTTCACGTAATTTTTCTTCGAAATTGGCACCTAGGACTAGAGATGTGATCGAAATTTATAAAAGATAATTTGTTAAAAAGTAATTTTTAATAAAAATAAACTTGTTGTGTTAAATCTTATAAATACTAGCAAAAAAGCGGTGGTTTAGGAGGGCTCGCGAAGTTTACGGCAGGTTAACGTGCGTTTTCGTGGCATTTTGATGACCTCTTGTCAGTTGCGCGACCGTGAGCCGGTTTGGACCTACACGTACGAACTACACGTACGATGTTATTTTACTTATTGAGGTCATTGTACAATCGAATATCGATTTAAAAATAAACAATTTAAATTGCAAGACTCGCATTTTTGCCTTTTAAAATGGCCAATGTATTTGTTTGCCGATGATCATTTTGAAGAAAGTGTTGCGTAATATATGCCGTTATAATCTCTATGTTAGAACTTAATATACATTACTTACCAAATAAACACTATATCACAACACTACACAAAACATAAGTAAAACGTGAGATCACAATTCACAACCAAATCACAACACACACAAAACATACACTTCAGTTTCACAAACTATTGACATGGCTCAGTGTTGCCAACCCGAATTTTAGAAAATTTGTAGATTATGTGCCAAATGTTGGTAGAAGTTGGTAGAATGTAAAATGCAAAATTGGTAGGTCTACCACCTCAATTTAGAAGATTTTTTAAGATTAAAAATGCATGAACTGTTCTTAAAATTATTATTTTTGAAAATTTTACATATTTTTATTGAAAAATTTTAAATGTTCTGTGCTAGGCTACCCGTTGTTTGCTATGAATCTTTTAGTACGCAACAATCCTTCTAGAGTCTCCGTGCAAATTCTATTTCTCTGGAAGGTTTTCATATTATTAATTGCAGAAAACAATCTCTCAACTTGGCGCTACTATGTGGAAGTGCGAGTAATTTTCTCACGAAATTGTATAGCAGCAGAAACATTGGGGACTGGTCTCCTTTTTGACGTAAATAACGTCTTATAAATCGATGAACACGGGCTGCATGCACGAAAAAGTGTCCCGTTCCGCGAGCGAGAGAGCGGCAAAAGCGAGAGAGAGAGGCACGATCGGCGTATCGTAGCTGATGCCGTAGGCGATCGTAGTTGAGTGGAGCGGAGCGGGGCGGGGCAGAGCGGTGCAGAGCAGAGCTTTGTCATGACGTTGTCACGTTAAACTACCGTCCGTAAACCGACCTTACAGACAACCATTTTTTTTAAATGGATAAAACATGCTTCCAGAATTCTTCAGGTGTAGGATCCACATTTTTTTCTGTGAAATGAAATGTCATGTTTCTTAATAATCTCCACTCTCGATCCAATTCGGTCCAATTCAGAACAGTATAATAATTGTCTATGGGCGCGAAATGGCGCGAACGGCGAACTGTTGCTGACGTTTTATTTTTGTGGTTTATAGCCTGGACTCTATGTATGCTTGACGCATCGTCGCATGGCTCAAGCAACACATCGCAACGTCGCTCGTCGATATAAAAATAATTCAAAGTGGTAGTATGTCAAACTAACTAAAAAAGTATGTAGTTTTTAGGTTTAGGGTGGTAGATAGGTAGACTGAAGTGAAAATTGGTAGATCTACCAAAAAGTTGGTAGATATGACATCACTGCATAGTGATTAAGTACTCTGTGATGACCGTAGACATAATACAGATAGACTAGGCAAGGTATCTGAGCATATGTAAGTGAAACCGTCACGCTGCGAAGAGAGAGAAAGAAAGGCAGAAGGTAAACCTATCCTTGTCTTACTTACGAGTTACGCAAGTGCAAAAAAAAAAAGAGTGGGATGAAGACATATATAGCTATACACCGTGTTCCTGAGGTTGTGCACGATCTTCGGCCTGTTATTCAGACCATTAAATTGGTCATCTTTCGTTATGGATTCATTATTGATTTTTTTTTTTTCATTTTCATACAAACTAAATACTTGAACGTAAATTGCCTAATGTGTAATCTCTTTACGCAAGCTGGCAACGTCGCATTATGATTGATATGTAACTTTGACATTAGTAAACTTTTATTGACGTTAACAATTATTTCTCATCGATTTTGCTCTCTGTGCGACCAGTGACATTAATAAAACCAAATAGGTAATAATACTAGTTCGAAAAGTTTTATGATGTTTGTTTACTTTAAGGCCCATTTAGACGGAGAGTTTCTAGTATCTATCGTACACTACTATCACTAGTAATAATCGCCATAACATTATCTTATCAAATGTTTACATACAGGAAATAACTAAATTCTCACCTACGATTATCTCATATGACATTCGTAACTTATAGCTATGTCCACACTATGCACTTTCATCTTCAACTTTCGTCTTCATCTTTCTATTCAACTTTCGTTTGTCGCTTTCAATAATTGAATGCGTTAACGAACGCAACGCCAATATAGTCATTTAGTTCAGTCGTATTTTGTCAGCTTGTGGAAACATGTGCGACGACAACATTTTACTTAGTGGAATATGTGCTGCTTACTTGGTCATAAGAAATTCCAGAAAAAAAAGAACTAAGCTTTATAATGCACTAGTACCTGTATAAGATATGTTTAGTAAATGCTATAGAATCATTTGGTAAAGTTTGTGCACAACCTCAAAAACACCCGGTATAGCTGTGGTGTAAAGGAAGAACAACTTAACTCGACTGTCTGCGTTTCGAGATAATGTATATATGATGGATTTAAATTAAGTTTTTTAACATCGGTTCTTTAATAATGGGAAACATTCAAAATTCAATAATTTTTCATATTTAGATTTGGCCAAGAGCTTAATTAATGTAATTCTTCATATTTTTTTCTGTACACTCCTATCAGATTAACTTAAAGTAATTATTTATCATTATAATATGTTTAATGATATGTTTTACTGAAGTGAAACTTTTTATTTAGGTACTTATATAGTGTGTAATGTTGTGTAATGTATAATATTTGGTATCAAAATGTCATGTGACTAATAGCGACATCTAGTTCACATACTAAGGCTTTGTATTAATATGTAGTCTGTAGTAAAGCGTAATATCTATTCTGTGGTAGAGTTATGTAAAAAGCGAGATTATTAAAAAAAAAAACAGTCTGCACTGAATAACCGATGTGTCTTATTTTAGGTTATGGGCCTATCCCAGATTTTCCAAGTTTTAAAATATTTTGAAAGTATTTTGTGATACAGTCGTGTTGTGCAAGATGACTACAAACTATTTAGCAAATGTGCCTAAGTTAAAGGGCAGAGAAAATTATGATGAGTGGACTTTTGCTGTGGAAAATTTACTCGTGTTGGAAGGTACGTTACATTGTGTGAAGCGAGTGGCGGGAAAAGAAGTCAAACCCGAAGATGATGCCAAGACGCGGGCTAAACTATCCCTAACTATCGACCCAGCTTTGTACGTGCACATCAGGAATACGACGACCTCGAAAGAGTTATGGGATAAACTGAAATCCTTGTTTGATGACTCAGGTTTTTCGAGGAAGATATCGTTGCTACGACACCTGATTTCAATTAGACGAGAAAATTGTGAAAACATGACTACATATGTCACTCAAATTGTGGAAACGGCGCAAAGATTAAGTGGAACCGGTTTTGAAATAACAGATCAATGGATTGGATCGTTAATGCTGGCTGGTTTACCAGATAGATTTACCCCAATGATAATGGCCATAGAACATTCCGGCATTGAAATCACGGCTGACGTCATCAAGACAAAGTTGTTGGATTCAGAGCCGTTAGAGTTGACAGCAGTGACGTGTAACGAAACGCAGAATTCTGAATCGGCGTTTGCTTCAAAATGGATGAAACAAAAATCCAAGAATGGCAACACTCATCAGGGCGGGACGTCAACGTCAAACGTCAAAGTAACAGGAGGAAATAATAAGAACATAACCTGTTACAAATGCAAAACCCCGGGCCATTATCGAAATCAATGTCCAATGATGGAAAAATCGAGTAAAAATAAGTCCACAAATGCATTTAGTGCAGCTTTCCTGAGTGCTAAATACGGTAAAGACGAGTGGTATGTGGATTCGGGAGCCAGTGCCCACATGACGGCTGTCGAAAGCTGGTTGCAAGAAGTTTCGAGTGCACAAACATTTCCTGAAATTATGATGGCGAATCAAGAAAAAATTCAAGTCTCGAGCAAAGGCAATGTTAGAATATCAACGAAACAAGGTTATGATATTACAATCAAGGATGTTTTGTGGGTTCCAAAATTGACAACAAATTTATTGTCAGTGAGTCAATTAATCAAAAATAACAACAGCGTTTCTTTCTCAGACAAACAGTGTTCCATATACAATGCGAAGAAAGAGCTGGTAGCTGTTGCTAACCTAATTGACGGTGTATACAAGTTAGATATATGTGTGACACCAGTGACAAAGTGTTTACTTGCCAAAAGCAATGCGTTGTTGTGGCATAGAAGATTGGGACACATTAATGCAAACGACTTGAATAAAATGAAAAATGGGGCTGTGGAAGGTGTTAGCTATGAAGGCAGCTATGAGTCGACAAGATCTAGCTGTGTAGTTTGTTGTGAAGGCAAACAGTCACGATTACCATTCCCCACAGGCACAAGAGCTACTGAAGTGCTAGAAATTGTGCATTCTGATGTGTGCGGGCCAATGGAAACCAAATCCATTGGATCAGCAAGGTACTACTTACTCTTCGTAGATGATTACACCCGCATGTCATTTGTATATTTCATGAAAGAAAAGAATGAGGTGTTTCAATATTTTCAAGAATTCAAATCAATGGTGGAGAGACAGAAGAATACCAGTATCAAGGTGTTAAGGACGGATAATGGTGGAGAATTTTGCTCCAAAGCAATGGAAGATTTTTTGAAAACCTCAGGGATCTTACACCAGAAGACGAACCCCTACACACCTGAACAGAACGGTATGGCCGAACGAAATAACAGAACAATTGTTGAGAAAGCGAGATGTTTGCTATTCGATGCTAAGTTAGACAAAAGGTTTTGGGCAGAGGCAGTATCCACTGCCGTCTACCTGAAAAATCGTTCTATAGCATCAGGCCTGAATGACAAAACACCTTATGAAATATGGCATGGAAAGAAACCAAAAATGAACCATATTCGCATTTTTGGAAGCCCAGTGATGGTGCATATTCCTAAAGTACAGAGGGCCAAGTGGGACAAGAAAGCTCGCCAGCACATTCTTGTTGGCTACTCAGAGCATGTAAAGGGATACAGAGTATATGATACAGTTAGAAATCAAGTCACTACCAGCCGAGATATAGTAGTGATGGAAAGAACAGTGTCAGGAGGAGCATCTACAGCCAGTGAAGCAACATGGCATGTAGAAGAAGAGGTCTCTGATGAAGGTGATCGTTCAGTGGGGGATCATAACAAAAAAGAACGATCTGAGTCAGAATCAGAGACTCAATACAGCTCAGACAGCGATTCATCACAGCAAACAGACTTCGATGCTGATGAGACCTATGTTCCAGAAACTACATCACTAAGTAGCAGTCCAGAACCAGAGATCTTTGATAGACCAAAGAGGGATCGGCGGAAACCAAATAGGTATAATCCTGGCTTGTTGGCCACAACAGATTTGGAACAGACGCTGACAGAGGCCTTGAGCGGTGCTGAGAGTGTGCATTGGAGGAAGGCAATGGACGATGAGCTAGAGTCATTCCGGAAGAATGATGTCTATGAGCTAGTTGACGCTCCAAAAGGAGCTACATTAGTGCAATGTCGGTGGGTGCTAAAGAAAAAGGTTAAAAGTGATAGTGAAGTGCAATATCGTGCGCGATTAGTAGCTAAGGGTTTTACCCAAAAACGGGGAATTGACTATGATGAGACCTTTTCACCGGTTGTGCGACACTCTACATTACGGTTATTGTTTGCTCTCAGTGTGAAGCTAGGATTGGACATTACTCAGTTAGATGTAAAAACGGCTTATCTAAATGGTTACCTAAAAGAGGACATTTATATGTGTATACCTGAAGGTTTTGTATCTAAAACAAATGGAAAAGTTTTTAAACTCAAAAAGGCAGTGTATGGATTAAAACAATCCGCTTTAGCTTGGTATGAGAGAGTGAGAGACGTATTGTGTAAACACAGTTTTAAAATATGTACACAAGAGCCATGTTTGTTTGTAAAGATAAATAAAGATGTAAAGGTCATAGTAGCATTATATGTAGATGATTTCTTAGTTTTTTCTGACAATGAGAGTGAGACAGCAAAGCTAAAATGTATTTTAAATTCTGAATTCAAAATTAAAGATTTGGGTACTGTTCAACAATATTTAGGAATGAATATTAATGTAAATAGAGACTGTAATAACTATGAGATAACTGTTAATCAGCAACAGTACATAGAGGAATTATTGCAAACATTTGGAATGTCCGATAGTAAAACAGTAGATACTCCTATAGAAAGCAAGTTAAATGTAACAAAGGCAGAAAAATGTACACCAGGGATTAGCTATCAAAAACTCATAGGATGTCTTATGTATCTAGCTGTTAAGACAAGACCTGATATAATGTATGCTGTTAGCTATTTAAGTCAATTTAATACTGGTTATAATGTTGAACATTGGAACTATGCTAAAAGAGTACTAAAGTACTTGAAAAAGACTAAAATGTATTGTTTAAAATTTAGTAGTCAGGGAGAAAGCTTACTGGGTTTCGTAGATGCCGACTGGGCTAGTGACAGATTGGATAGAAAATCTTATACTGGATTTTGTTTTATAATGTCAGGTTCTGCTATTTCTTGGCAGAGTAAAAAGCAGAGAGTTACAGCCCTTTCAAGCACCGAAGCTGAGTATGTTGCACTTTCTGAAGCTTGTAGGGAAGCTATATATTTAAGAGAACTCTTGTATGAACTGACTGGATCTTTGGTACCTATTAAATTGAATTGTGACAATCAGAGTGCATTGAGGATGGCCACAAATCATCAATGTCACAGTCGGTCAAAACATATTGATGTGAAACATCATTTTGTAAGAGAGACTATCAAAAATGGAAAGGTAGAGATAAATTATTTGCCTACAAATGAAATGCCTGCTGATTTGTTGACCAAAGGTCTAGGTAGTATTAAACACTACAAGTTTATGGAAAGTTTAGGCATAGTAAAAATATAATGTATCTTTTGTACTTAAATATAACCTTGGTGTAATGGCACATGGTTTATTTTGATAAGTGGGGGTGTTGTGTAATGTATAATATTTGGTATCAAAATGTCATGTGACTAATAGCGACATCTAGTTCACATACTAAGGCTTTGTATTAATATGTAGTCTGTAGTAAAGCGTAATATCTATTCTGTGGTAGAGTTATGTAAAAAGCGAGATTATTAAAAAAAAAAACAGTCTGCACTGAATAACCGATGTGTCTTATTTTATGTAATAAATAAAAAATACAGTTTAGATTGTTTAGAAGTTGAACTGAAAATGTATTATTATATAAAAATAGGATTATATATTATAATGATTCTTGTTATATATAATAATCCTTATTGTATAAAAATAATTAACTTAGCGATTTTTTTTAAACGGCTAATTCATATTACAAAAATTATTCTCCTTTAAAAATAGTTAATTTGTTATAAAACATTCTAATACGGTATTTCGAGTCATTCATTTTATCACTCTCATGTTTTAATCGCAAATTAATATAACTTTGTACGATTAAATATATCATTTGTACTCTGTGGTCATGCAATGGTTCTTGATCAAACACATGTCTGTTATCGTCAAATATAGATAACCCTTAATTAGGCGCATGGGGTCAGAGCAACTTGAAATTGAAAAAAAATTGTTTTGTAGTGTTTAGAGCGCGCTCACGCTCTTAGTAGCTTCCTCACTCCCCGCGGGGAATGCGAATTAGTCGCGTTCAGAACATCAACGCGTGCGCACGTATCGCTGCTCTCTAGAGCGCTGACCCCATGCGACCAGTTACGTTACATTTTTTGGCGGAGGTAAGTTTTTACTTTTGTGCTTTCTTTTAGTTTATATTAGTATATTGTTTATTATTTTTCTTTGTATGTGTATATTTTTACACTGCGTAATTGCTTTATGTATTTCTGAGTTTATTTTAATACTTTTCCCTTTTTTTTCAGTTTTTCACTGATTTGAAATGTCTAATGAAGGACAAATATTGCAATGGCTGGAGGAAGTGTCCGATGAAGAGCAAGATGTTGCTGGTTCGGATTCGGAAGACGAAATGGTAAATGATACTGCTATTGATAGTGCTCATGATTCAGAAAGCGAAATTGAAGAGTCCGTAGATATCCAAGACATCCCCGAACCATCAGAAGGTAATTATTTTTTATCTCGACATACTCGGAGAAATGGCCCGAAAGTGAAGTGGTCTAAAGTACCACCATCAAACGCTGTAAGGACCCGAGCACAAAATATTATCCTTCATTTACCGGGAGTCAAAGAGTATGCAAGAAACGCCAAATCTCCTCTTGAATGCTTCCTATTGTTCTTTGCCAGTGATGTTATTGAACTTTTGGTCACAAATACCAATTTATATATTGATAAAATAAAGGCAAAGTTCGGAAGAGATCGTGATGCACTTCCTACTGATGGTACGGAAATAGAAGCATTTTTGGGTTTACTGATTATGGCTGGAGTCCTAAAAGGGTCGCACTTGAATTTTATTGATTTATGGGCACAAGATGGATCAGGCGTAGAAATGTTTCGGCTAACAATGTCTTATAAACGTTTTCTATTTTTGTTGAGATGTCTGCGGTTTGACAATACTTCAGATCGAGAGGAAAGACTAAAACTTGATAATATGGCAGCGATAAGATATTTGTGTCAAATTATAGAGGATAAGTTTTTAGCTGCTTATTGCCCCGGCGAGAATGTCACTATCGATGAACAGTTGATTGGATTTCGTGGTCGCTTTAGAGGGAAGGTTTACATGCCTAATAAACCAAACAAGTACGGAATAAAAGTTCAAGCCATGGTAGACTCGAAAACATATTACTTGTGCAAGTTTGAAGTTTATTCTGGAAAACAACCAGATGGAGAATATCAAATATCTAATTCTCCAGATGAGATTGTAAAACGTCTAGTTGAACCAATAAAACGCAGCGGTCGAAACATAACAACTGACAATTGGTACACAAGTACAAAACTGGCTAAGGAGTTGCTGACACCTGAATATAAATTGACTCTTGTTGGTACATTGAATAAAAGGAAGCCTGACATCCCAACAGAATTTTTGCCTAACAAAAATAGACCACCATGTAGTTCAGTTTTCGGATTTCATAGTCAAATGACTATAGTCTCATATGTCCCTAAGCCAAAGAAAGCTGTAGTTTTACTTTCCACTATGCACAATGATAACGCCATTGACGAAACAACAGCCAGAGCTCAGAAACCAGAAATTATTACTTATTACAATAGTACCAAAGGTGGTGTAGATTGTAATGACCAACTTTGCAGTAATTATAATGTTGGAAGAAGAACAAAAAGATGGCCACTGGCTGTATTTTTTCATCTTCTAAACATATCTGGCATCAACGCATTTGTCATACACAAAGCGAATACTGATAAGAGTATCACACATACAAGACGGATTTTTTTGAAGAAATTAGCAGCAGCACTTGTGGAAAATCACCAGAAACGTCGTGTACAACTACGTGCTGTACCAACAACAACAAAGAAACGACTCCGTGAAGTTCATGATGTGGACGAGACGGTCCAGCAATCGACAGCTAAGCGTGGGCGCTGTTCATCATGTCCTAGAAAGGACGACAAAAAAGTGCCAACAAAATGCTTCAAGTGTCGTAAATTTATTTGTCAGCAACACTCGAGGGTTTACTGCGTAGGATGCAGAACAGAAGAATCCGCTGATGAGACTGATTAATTTTTTTTTTAAGTTGATCTCGGCAATGCCAAAAAATATTAGTTTAAAGAGAGGTTACATTTTTTGTTTTTTTTTTTACTAAGTATAATGTTCCAGTTATGTTTTTGTTTCTTAAAGTTCATTATATTAAAGAAGTTTAGTAATTACTATAAAATACATTAAGTTTTATTTATTTTTGACACTCCTTTCCCAATGTTTTTTTGGGGTCACTCAATACCCCATGCGCCTAATTGGGTGATTTTTTTAATGCGCCTAGTTAAGGGATAAGGGTAAACTTTTTAAAGTTTCGGATGCTATAATAAAAAATATATTTTTTGACAGGTACTTACTTAGGTTTGTACTTTCTTTACATTTTTTCTGCAGTAATGCATATAATATTTACGTCTTCTGATGCAAAATGTAAACCCCCTAATTTTTTATTATAGACAATTTGGACTTACTAATTGCAGGTCCTTCTAGCATCCTTAAACATTCACTGCAGTGAATTTGCTTTTTAATATAATGCACAATAGAGCCTGCAGTATGTTTAACAACATCATCTTGGTACTCTGATTGCACCTATGAATCTTCTTTAGTGTAATCATGTTCCAATAAATTGTGTGCTTTGTGCAAGTACTTTTCTACAGAAAATGCTGGGGTAACATGACCTACTTTATTGCTAGATTTTTGTTTCTTTGGTAAGGTATCCAACTTGTCAGGAACAATATTTTCTTTTCCTACAGTATGTCTTGCCTTGTTTTTTCTGATTTTTCATAATCTAAATTGATCCTAATATTATCTGATATTAATAAGGTATCATCCTGCGGGGTACAATTAGCTGAGGAAGGTATAACAACATTTTTATTATTTAATAATAATTTTTTAGTTGGATTAGTCGTGTATCCATTCATCCTTCTTATCAGAGCAAAAAACATTTCCACATGGTCTTGGTAAAGTTTATAGGAGAGAAAATATTGAGCATAATTTTCTTTAAAAAGTCTTTCGCACAAATCATACAAATTCCTTAAACATATTATATAAAGGCTACAAAGCCAGTTATAACTAATTGGCTTTCAACCACAGATTTGCGAACAATTTTGTATTCTTGATCCTTTTTTTCTGTATTAACTTTGGTTTTTTCTTTTTCGTCATTTTTACCTTTCATGCTTTTTTTTTATTATTTTCACTGTTACGTCGATCTCTAAATTTTCAATATAATTAATGAATTCGTCGATTTTTTCTTTTAAAACACCTAGAGTCTCTTTGGTCACCCCCCTTTTCTCTTTTTGCTTGCAAAACTTATTTTTAGTGTTGAGAATATCAAAAATATTATTTATCATTTTACAAAATTTGGCAGTGCGTGATGCTCCTTCAAATTAAAAAACCTTAAGTAACTTTTTTCACTTACGCCATCTATTAACAAAATCCGGAACTAAATATCTAGCAACTAACAAAATATCGATCTCCACATGAGGATGTTTTACCGCGGTAAAAAGTAGCCTACGTTACTCTCCACCCTCCTTACTATCTCCACCCACAAAAACCATACCATCTAACAGCTTCGTTGCGACGTGAAAAACGGACAAACAAACAAACACACTTTCACATTTATAATATTAGTAGGGAAGTAGGGATATTCATGACGATCCGGAGTATCGATATCTAAAATACCCTGATCAACCATTCCTATTTAAAAATTTCCTTTTTTTCTTCTCTCTTTCTTGGCCTGCAACGCATCAGTGATGCTTTTGATGTTGTTGATATCCATGAGCGACGATAGCCACTTACTATCAGGTGGATCTTCAGCTCGTTTGCCGGCTATTTTTATATAAAAAAAATCATTCGATACTGGATCGATCCAGAGTATCGTATCTAATCACTTGGATCGATACCTGGATCGATACACTGCGAAGCGATCCGTATCGATCCAGAGTATCGATACAAGGCACCTGGATCGAACATCCCTACGCAGTAATAAGCCACGACCGAAGCAAGTGGCGCAGGCGCGAGTAGAGAGAGATAGGTATACCTCCTTGGTCTCTTTCTCTTTCTAATAGCGTGACGCAAAGAAGGCCCGCTTGTCTAGTCTATCTGTATTATGTCTATGGTGATAACATATATGCCACTTCAATATGGGGCTGTCAATTACAATTCTCACTAGTGTTGCCAGGTTCAAAAACTGGACTACGCTAGATTCTTCCATGAAATACCGTAGATTCTAATAAAATACGGTAGATTGTATAAGGTGATTTTTCCTACTAAAATCTGTTTTTTTTTGTGGGTTAAAATACAGTATATTATAATTTTTACCAGCAGAAAAATTACCTTTAAAAAACATTTTGAAGAACCATATCAAAATAGGACATCATAGTAAGTGTGGACCCCCTACAATTATGAAGGGCAACCTCAATCCGGCCTGTGATTTCTCGAATGGTCACTCCGATATAACGTCATCGATCTTCAGGTACCTCTACAAAGTCAGTGATCCAGATAGAGTAATATATCCATGGGTAGATCTACCGTAATTATATAGTACCTGCCAACAATGAGCCTCATCAAATAGTCCATAGAATATAGAGGTAAAGAGAGCCATCTCATATGGGGGAAAGTTGAAAAAGTGTCCAGCTGTATACTGAAATAGAGGTTCCAGTATCTACCACCATCCTACCACAATAGCGCAGGCGTCGAAAAAACTACGATATGAACATAGCTGTTGTAGACGGAGTGATGTTTGCTGAGTTCAATAAAATTTATCCTAGGCTACCGCAGCACCACCCTTAAAGCGGGGGCTCTTTACTGATATTCTTTCTCAATTTAACTAAAATATATTATAAACTATTGAATTATAATGACAAACTTAGCTGTAAAATGTATACTATTATAATAGTGTCACAAGAGATCACAAAATGAAAAGAAATCTATTCACAATGTTTATTTATTTATTACTTATTAGTGTATAATTAGTGTAAAAAAATATGCCATCAAAAACAAAACTTGTAAAAAAACCCAAGTCTCGCAACTCAGTTCTTCTACCGTAAAAAGTTGTGAGATCCATGTAATACCAAGTCGGTTAATTTATTCAGTTCCTACTTAAGGGTCCTTCTGTCTTAAGTTATCACGTAATTAGCTAACCTAACAAGTAACAACATCTTATAGTGACCATATTATCAATATTAAAAACTTTTATGTTTTAAATAAATAGATTGACTTGGCCATCGCATGAAAACACAATATATCTCACAAGTAATACCTACATATTATATTAAATTTGATTGTTTAGTGCGATTGCCAAGTCAATCTATTTATTTAAAACATAAAAGTTTTTAATATTGATAATATGGTCACTATAAGATGTTGTTACTTGTTAGGTTAGCTAATTACGTGATAACTTAAGACAGAAGGACCCTTAAGTAGGAACTGAATAAATTAACCGACTTGGTATTACATGGATCTCACAACTTTTTACGGTAGAAGAACTGAGTTGCGAGACTTGGGTTTTTTTACAAGTTTTGTTTTTGATGGCATCTCATTTCTTTTTGTAGATAGTTCTACTTTTTTTCCTTTTACAAGTTACCTTTGAACATAATTATATCTAGGTACCTATCTACACCTATTATTCCATTATATTATATACAGGTACACTGATTCATTCACTGCAGATGTTACTTTGTTATACAGGTACAGTAATTCATTAACTGCAAATGTAACTTTGTAATCCTATATATTTATATGGGATTACAAAGTTATTTATGCAGTTGATGTATCTAGAAAACTAGACTGAAATTGCAAAATGTTTTAGTTTTTCCTTGATCTATCTATACACTAAACACTAATTGTGTTCCAAATTTGAAGCTTCTATGTCTGCTAGAAGTGCCTTAGAGTTTTGATGATCGGTCAGTCAGTCAGTGAGTGACGAAATTAAGAAACTTTGACTAGTTATAATTCTTAAACTACTGGTTCAAATTGAATGAAATTTGAAATATACCGTGTTTATACAATGTCTATTTGGTTACTAAAAATTCAGGCTTCTAGCTTTATCCACAACGAAGTTATAGGGGGTCGAAAATGGCCTGAATTGCTTCGAGAAAAGGATGGTACGGCCGTGCCGCTTTTTTGCTCGACTTGGCGGGGGCACTGCCGTGCCCCCAGATTTTAACAAAAAAGTAGGCAAGCTAATAATCAAATTATGTAATAGGAATAAATTACTCTAGTTTGAGGACGGGTAAATAATAATCATCTCCGTTTTACGAAATGATTATTATTTATGTAAATTAAACAAACAAGCACTAATTAATAAACCACTAATTAATGTAAACTATTTGAATAAATGATAATTAACCTTTAACGTGACAAAATTTGTTTCAAAATGACAGTTCAAACACATCTGTGAATTCCATTACAGGACTTTCCACAGTTATGGGTTTGAGAACTAATTTTTAAAACCTAGGTTTGGAAAAACTAGGTTTTCTCGGAATCTAATTGGAATTTTGCACAAATCCAATTAGATTTATCATTAAAATATATTTTTTAATGTAATCTCTTACACTACACTTTAAACTGCATTTCAAATGATCTATGAGAAATAATATGGGTTACCTACTTCACCACTTCTCTGGGAAGTGTTCCCTGGCAGTATAGTAAAGTCTAATAAAATCTTAAACTTACTGTATTTTTCTTTTCTTTAGACGTTATCCATGTCCAAACAGGAGCGAAATAAACAGTACAGCACACTTCTTCCCACATTTTTCTTTTTAAATATTTATCATGATATTATGCCTTAGAAGTATCATAAAGTGCTGGTCTGTTTTATATTTTTTTTCATGTATAAACATCGTTACATCGATCTCTGGCGCTATGCTAATATCGCGTACATTACGCCCACCCATAACGAATACAGATTGCAGACTAAGTGTACGCCGTTTGCGTTAGCGCGCGTTGAAGCAAACGTTCTATTTCTTTCGCACACTTTTTGTGCGGCGCGGTCTGCCTGAATTACACGGATTTTTGTGCACCGGACTTTTTGCGCGTCGTTTGCGTTACTGCATACATATAATTGCAAAGGTTCTATTTTCACAGACTAAAATGCGTCATGGACAGTCTGTCGTCTGCGCACCATAGAGTTGAGTTTAGTTAAACTATCAATTAACTTACATGGATTTAAGTAATCCACTAGCAGATCATAATGCGATAAAAAATCAGCGCCCAATATTGGTTGAGTGATATCTGCTAAAGCGAAATTCCACTGAAATGAACGATGTAAATTGAAATTTAACTTTAAAGTCTTAATGCCATAAGTCCTTATCTCAGTTCCGTTAGCTGCATAGAGCTTATAATCATTACAATGTTTAGCGTATGACACTGGTAGTACAGACACGTTTGCTCCGGTATCGACGAAAAATGCAATCCCGAATTTCGATCCGTAACGCGTAAGCGATGATTCGGTGATATCGGAACAGTATAAGTAACCTGTTTTGTTGATTTTTCCACCGTATCTAGCCATTTAGATTCCTTATAATCTTTAGGAACGTACTTGCGGCTTCTGGAACTGGAACGAGATCGGGTAAATCTCCTATTACCACGTTCAAAGTATCTCGCTCGTAGCCTTGAGATCTCTAAGCGGCTCATCCGTTGTGTGAGATTGGCAATCTGGGCTTCTAAATCACACTTAGCCGACGCAACTGGCCTACGAGTGCTGTGATGAGAGATCTCCTGCACCTCGGAATAGCGCGTTGATTCGATGACCTTGTCGGCCATGCTCGTCAGCTTCTCCAACTCTGTAACTTCGCTCACTGTCAGAACAGCTCGTACAGCCTCTGGTAGATGTCCCATCCAGAGCATGCACAGGGTTTCATAGGGACACTTTTCCCTTGCTAGCTCTTTCATCCTGCGTAATAGCTGAGAGGGTTTTTGGTCACCCAGGTCTAATTCTTTCAGCAACTTTGCGACTTGGCGAACCTCTGACTCCTCATATACGGCGAGTAGTCTAGTCTTTAAGGGTTTTTGGTCACCCAGGTCTAATTCTTTCAGCAACATTGCGACTTGGCGAACCTCTGACTCCTCATACACGGCGAGTAGTTTAGTCTTTAAGGCGTACTTCTTGGTATCTAGAAGGCTAAGCACGACGTCGCCGACCTCCTCCACCTGTTCCTTGCTCAGCTTTACGATGACCAGGTTGTATTTGCCTTCATCGGAGAACTTCTGGTTTGCCACCACTGCCTCGTATTATGCAAACCACATCTGCGGTGAGTCACGTCAGAAATCCGGTACTTTTGAAGATACCGTTATTTGGACCAAGGCGGTTTCACCAGCCTCGTCCTTGATTATCTTCGTTGGTGCTGACACGGAGTGAGACATAGCGCTTAATTTATTTACAGTTCACCACACAAGTACACTGTACAGTATTTATTATACAGGGTATAATTTAATTCGAAATAAAATTTTCAGGGCACATTCAGTTCGCGATTCTCAGCCTGAATAAACAAATAAAAACACCCATAAATCACAGAGATAATAATAACAAACTAAATACGAAAAATCTCAAAACGTATGGACGTCCTAGCAGCACGTCGAACTCGCGATCTAGGTGAATGACTTGTAAGTAGGGGAGGTGGGGGCAAGCCCGCCCCAATAACAATCAGTCGATTAAAATATGGAGAAATTAAAGCAATTTAGCCATTTTCACGGATTTATTAAGTAACGGCACTCTTAGTTCACACATTTGAATTAGTTTTTACGCACAAAAACATCATAAAAGTGGTTATAATCTCAAAATTGTATCTGTATATAAAAAAACGGTTTTGCCCCCACAGTGGGGCACAACCGACCCAGCAATTTTCATTGGGGGCACAACCAATTTTCCCCTTTATTGGCAAAAATCACAGACATACTCAAAATCGTCTTTTTCGTCTATGCCTGCAAAGGCATCGTGAGCCCAACCAGGATTTTTTGTACATTTAATCCAACCATCTGTTGTCTTAGATTTTGAGTATACCTCTGAGCTAATATGCATTCATTATCTTTATCTTCATCTTCACTATCGCCTATGCTAATGCTAACGCGTTTAGCTTTCTTGATCGATTTTTTCACTGCTTGTGTTTTCTTCCGCTTTAATTTTTTATTTGTGGTAGTGTCAGGTGTCTTATTTTCTTTAAAATCATTTTTTGTTAGTGGGGTTTTCTTGCCTTTACATTTGCCTTTTGTAACTGGGGCCTTTGTTGTAAAATTCTTTGTATGCAAAAGCAGCTTCCAGTTCTGATTTGTACGGAGAACCTGTCAAAATGGCAGTTTTTCTGACCTTTCTGACCCTTGGAAAAACGAATAGAGGTGGAATATAGTGACTTGATGCACTCATACAAATTTCAATCGTGATTGTCTTACCACGTTTAGCCGATGTTAGAGAGCCAACCTGAGCTTTACCTTTTCTGGCCAGTGTTATGAATATATGTAGTCTGTATAAGTTGTGTTATATTATCTGTGTCATGTACTCATGTAGTCTCTGTCTGACATCCGGTTCCGTTGTCACTGTTCTCGTTGCCACCTATGTCGTCATCTAGGTTACCATTGTGTCTATTATACTGTATCAAGTCTTACGGCCGGTCTCAATAATGTACTAACAGATGGAAGACTGTGGATAGGGCTACCATTAGTATGTTATCTGTCATATTTGTCAATTTTTGCGTCTGAAAAATTGAGAAATATGACAGATGACATACTAATGGTAGCCCTATCCACAGTCTTCCATCTGTTAGTACATTATTGAGACCGGCCGTTAGTAAATATAATCAGTGTCAATCTAAGCCATCATCTTTTATTTACAAACACCACCACAATACATGGTGTCAAAAGTGGGACTTTTTATACTTTCTTTGGTACGGTTAAAATTCCGGTTTCGTCAACGTTATAAATTTGCTCAGGGATAACTTATATTTGTCCATTGTTTCAGTAAGCAAAGAAAAAAAATTACCGACTGATACCTTGTTGAAACTCATGGCCCGTGCTCCTGAAGTTCCTTCTGGTTTACGCAGGCAGGGTTATGACTGGATTCCTTTTCAGAAAATTTTCCACCCAGCTATCCCAGTATCTTTATCAAAATCATGTCTTATGTTATTTTTCTCTGCTAAATTGAAAGCAATCTCTCGCAAATCCTTCACAGTAATGGGAAACAGACAGCTTTCCAGCTGCAGAATGTGATTCACTATTTCTTTTTCTTGATCTTTTGTAAAAACAGTTTTGAAATTTCCAAGCTCTTTAGCTCCGCTGTTTTCAATATCCTTCAAACTATCCTTAACTTTTTTTACTCTGTCTGTAAGAATACTGACCTGTAGTAGTCGTAGTAGGCACATTAAAATTCTTGGACGCTTTTTTGAAGCCTATTTCTTTATTAATAACAGCCTCAACAGCACTTTTCGTGGCACGTTCATCCCACGACTGCCGCGTTGTGGAGCGTTTAGTTTCGTACCATTTTCAAAAATTATCCCCTGCCTTTGTACTTAAAAATGCAAAACGTCAAGCATTAAACAAAAATAGTATACAAAAATATGTTGGGGGCATAATCGCACCCTATGCAGTTGTGCTCCTATGTGGTTTTGCCTCAGGTATTCGTTTTGAAATTGACCTTCGCTGTGTCTAGTATTTTGAGGTTAGATTACTAATAAACGATGTACACAAAGCGCCAATAAAGACCACTCAAGTTTAGTAAATTGTTGTAGCTTAGAAACAGTGGTGTTGATAGTCATGTCACTTAACTAAGAAACGGAAAAATATAAAGTCGTTTCGTAAATACAATTATTTTATTCTTCGACTGATAATTCGTTCCATTAACGCTAAACGCTATCTGTTATATCAGGTTATGGGCCCAATTAGTTATTAAAATGGAATCTATTTCTACAAAAATGAAGATCTGTCTGCTAGAAGGAAAAAATAATTGGGAGACATGGAGGTTCAAACTTTCTATTTTATTACGTGACACAGAACGTGCAATGGAGGTAATAGATGGAAAATATACCAAGCCCGTGTTGCTAGAAGGCGCAGGTGACGCACAAATTTCTGCATATGACTCGGACTTAGCGAAATTCATGAAGGCAGAAAACAGCGGTCTGTTGATCCTTACTACCAATAAGAACGACAAAACCTTAAAGAAAATAATGAGATTCAACACACCTCCAGAAGTTTGGAAGTAACAACACCGGCTGTTCGACGGCAGTTGTGAAAATAAGTCCTATGATTTATGCATAAAATTCTTTGGAGCTAAACGAGATCCATCAGACGACATAGCAAGTCACATGTCGAAACTGAAGAATATCTGGAACGATTTAAATATCGAAATTGTTAAAGATAAATTTCGAGAATTAAAGGAGAATGCCCATAGCCAGTACTCTCAAAAAAAAATAATTGTGTCACAATGATTTTTGTACAAAAAATTAAACTAAAATATTTTATGTATTTTACCGTATTTCCTAAAAATCCTTCTTGGGCTTAATTTTCTTAAATTAATAAGTAACTTTACTTCCTTTTTACAACACAAAAGCATTCGGCCATTTATATTGGAATTAGAGCCAATCAGGGATCTTTTAAGATCCTTCGGGCCAATAGTTTACGTTGATTCGATTATGATTACTACACAACAAACTAGATGGTGTTAGGGGACTGTCAAATGAATTTGATAATTATTACATTAAAAGATAGATGGCGTTTGGGGACTGTCAAATGAATCTGAAACTTAAACGTATACGATTTTAATAAGCCTGCATAGAGTCTATATTACTGTGTCTACTATAACCTAAATACAAAATAATTTTGTTGAAAATCTCGTAACTCCTACGATAAAAATTGACTAAAGTTGATTTGTGTAATTTATTAAGATAGCATAATCAAATAAAGGTATTTTCATCAGGACACAAAAATATTAATGTCAGTACTTTTTTCCATACAAAATGGGCATTCTCTGTCGCGAATTTTAATATAACTGCCTATGCAGATGCTGACTGGGCAAATGATTTAACTGATAGAAAATCCTATACGGGCTTTGTAGTGAAAATGGGTAACAATGCTGTTATTTGGGAAGCTAGGAAACAGCGGTGCGTGGCCCTATCGAGTACTGAGGCAGAATATTTAGCCATAAGTGATGTCGCTAAAGAGTTGTGTTTTATTAGGAATTTCTTGTTGGAAATTATTGATAAACACTTTAATATTGTTATTTATAATGATAATCAGAGCGCACATAAATTGTTGTTGGCAAGATAATATTCTCATAAGCGCACCAAGCATATATACTTACGTTACCATTTTGTTAAAGATCTTGTTTCTAAACATGTTTTTGATATTAAATACTTACCGACTTATGAAATGATAGCTGATCTTTTTACTAAAGCAATGACTAGAGACAAGCTCTTATATTTTGTAGAGAAATTGAATTTGAAAAATTGTAATGTCTGATTGTCTAATGATACTTAACATTATATAATGTATTGTTTAGATGTGAAACTGGTAGACCTCATATGTTTGTACGATGATAAGAATGAGGGGAAGTGTTAAAACTTTAATGTATCTGTGATTACATTCTTATCATAATATTATATAGTCTGTCTTGTCACATATACTTGAAATGTCAATCTTGACGTCTGTCGCTTTCACTGACTGACTAGTCTCTTCCTTCCCCTGCTTCTCGGATCAGCCGCCATATTAATCACACCTAAAAACAAAATATCTCTTCAGTAACTCGAGAAAGACTGATCAATAAACACGGTTGAAGCCGAAATAACGCTTTCTTTGATTTTACCTCTTAACAGTGCCGGTGAACACGCCTAGCGTGCTACGTAATTCCATCCTGCAGTGCCGCGAGCACACCTAGCATGTTTGCGTTTTTTATAGGGCGGCATCGCTGGGAAGTATTAGAAAATCGTGGTGGCATTGAATGTGTTAAATTAATAATTAAATTAATCATATATCGTAGAATTCGTAGATTCCAACTAGTGTGTATAAATCTTATTATTGACGACCTTTGTGATTTACTGGATTTGTGGTCAAATACAGAACGCAAAGCATGTGTTGTTTTAATTTACTGACCACCACGCCGACCGACAACCACCTTGTACTTCTGCTGTGCTGGCTGCGCCGTTCAACATCAGGTTGATCGCTAACAGAACTCCAACAATTTCCGAGGCGGTTCGGTTTGACTACGGGAGACTTATTGCAGATAGTGATTCAGCAACATATCCTAAAATTTCAGCACATCCCTACCCTACCCTAACACTATAGTGGTTATAATTGAATGTCGGAATCACATACTTCGAAAGCAGATACCCGATTTTCGGCCACGAACCATATATACTCTGTGCTAGAACATAATACTAGACAAGAGTAAATTATATACCAAAAAAAAATCGTTTTATTTACTAAGTAAACATATTTAAATCTTAGCCTCATCTGCATCGGCCAAATGAACAAAATAATACAAAAAAGTTTTCATAGTATTTACCTCATTACAAACGATTTTATAATCGATTAAATCGATAGTTTAGGGAAATTAATAATATATTTTACTAATTATTATTACTTGTAAGTACAATATTAATTCCTTTTATACATGTTTTCTTATCCACTGTATAGCTAAACTATGTAATACATTTATAATTACCATTAAATCGTTACGCTAATTAAAAGACATTTCGAGTATTTTGACATCGATTTCGAGACATTTGAATCGATTGTCAACAAAGATCTCTGGTGTAATCCCTATCTAATGTCATTTTGGTTACTGTCAGTTTGATTATTTATAAATAACACCATTGTCATTCATCTTGCATCTTTCAACTGTGTACGCTTTTGTGTATTTTTAGTATTAAATTAATATTACCATCGTATTTGGAGTCCTATTTACTATTGAAACTTATCGAAACGCACACAGTTATTTTAATTTTCTATTGCATTCTCTTTCTTACTAGCGTTTTGGTGAATGTTGAATGGTGAATGTGTTTTAGCTACAATTTCTGGGTTTGTTTTTAAACAAATATTGCGATTATGGTATTTGCGTCTTATGATCATGATTATTCCTAATGCTGTCAATATTAGAGTAGGTATTTACCAACTAAGCAAAACGTTTGTATATATGGTGTTCCTTTTTAATAAATAATTTAATTTCAGGAGTTGTTAAAACAATCAATAAACAGGACCAATCGTTTGAAAATTTTAGTCCAGAGAGACTGCCGATTGGAATTCCAGTTAATGAAGCAAAACTGATTGATGTTCGCAAATTGCTAGAAATGCACTTTAGCCAAGACTGGGCATCTTTGGTAGAATTGAGAAATTATAAAAAAGTGCTTAATAGTGAGAATTTGATAGGGCGACCAATGCACGAAGAAGAAATTGAAGAAGGTAAATTTCGTGGCCTTGATATATTCACGGAATTCAAAGCATACAACGTATAACATAATTTACTCACTTTGAGAAAGTATCTTGCTCAAAATCGGCAACTGAATTGATTCCACGTATTTTTAATTGTGTTTTATAGCTTAATAATTTTTTATTTAAGAAATTAGTTATACTCATTTCGAACGAAAAGTGTGAACATTCTACCCAGCGGCGCACGCACACATGAGAGCGAACGAGCGCTACGTATACAAGGTCGGTGCGCGCGTGTGTGCGGTACACCCCGACGTCCCGACAAAAACAGCTGATATTAGCGATCGAGCGATCATTACATAAAATATGTATGTAGTAAGTAATGGTAAGAAGATTAAATACTAAACAAATTATGATTCTCTCTTTCCATTACATTTTTCAGGCTTTGTACTGTAGACTGTGAATAATTTTGAACTCATTGATTAAACCTCACATTAAAGAACAAAAAAATTAATCAATGTCAGTAATAAGTTTAAGTTTATTTAATACCTACTACAGTCTCACTTTCACTACATTAAATGCATAAATGACGTACACCCCTAAACACCCCAATTAGAATACCTATTCAGTTTTAATCATAATACATACACTGAAATATTTTTTATTAGCTTAATAATTGTTTATTCAAGGAATTAGTTGTTCTCGTAGAGGGATAAGAATGTTCATAATATTCTAAGCAAGCATACAGACTCACGCACACACGAGAGTGAGACCCACGTCACAGGCCACAACGCGGGCCGCGGGGGCCGGCGCGCGCGCGGCTATAACAGCTGATAGACGAAAACGAATTAGACATTGTACATTAGATATTGTTAAACACAACATGTTTGTTACCTGACTACTCATTTCATTTAATTGGTAGGTGTGTTATACTCGTATCACTTACTGAACTCATCCAATTAGGTAACGATTCAAAGATTTTATTGAACATAAACATTATTACCTACATATGCCTAAAATAGTAGCTGAGCCCTGTTTCAATCACTTTTTACAGGTTTTGGACTGTCGACTTTGAATCATTTTAATTAATACAATGTTAATCGTTTTGGCATTAAAATGATAAGATACCTATTTATTGAAATATTGATTGTTTAGAAGTAGATATGTAGATAACTAAATTTTAAGTAAACTAATAGGTGTAAACGGACAATTTAGTACTTAAAATTTTGTACGCAAGTAAACAAGTGATTATGAAATTTTTCTATGGGCGGGGCTTATCACTTAACACGTTTGCGCAGGCATTTTTTAATTAAAATTTAGTAAAATGCATAAGTTTGTAATGTATGTGTAATAATACAACAAAATAAAAAAGACTGCATGTTTAAAAGCTGTGAATTATAAAAATATTTACAAATATTAAACAACCAATTAAATTTAGTTAGTGTAGGTAACTTACAGGTCTGATAATAATTGGTTTCTTCCCTCATCCTCATCCTCGTCGTATTTTAATGACATTTTCAAAATGTCCACCACCTTGTTTGATACACATTAATGCACGTTTTGGTAATTGTCGTTTATGTTTATTTAATACTAGTGTCACTTTTCACTACGTCAAATCTAATGGAATGTTTGAAATAAACACGTCCCCACAGAAAAAAGTCTAGTTGGGTCAAATCAGCTGACCTAGGAAACCTAATTTATCCAATCACTTATACGGCCGGCGCGTGCGGTGTGACTGACTTTTTAATTTACTAAATCGTAGATCACAAAAGCCGCCGGCTGGGAATGACACGGTCGTTACGTCTCGCTTCCTCCCGACTGTTTTTAAATATGCGGAAGAGAGAAAACGTATGGAAGTGTGCGAACTTTCTTTATAATATTTTTTTGATCTATTGCGTTTGTAGTGAATTTCTTTTACGTCGTACAACTACGTACGTTTGGCAGTGTGCGTTTGTGGCTGTGGCTCAGTATAATAATGCTTGAAAGGACCCTATTGCATTGACTTAAGTTTCATTTTTGTTTGTTTCGACTGTTTAAAGAATTGGGTGACATCATTTACTTAATTTTAATTTCTTTTAGGGAAAAAAAAATACCTACATTAAAAATACGTGGAATCGATTCAGCTGCCGATTTTGAGCCATGTACTTTCTTATGTTACATATATATATGTGACAGATTGTATATTTGCCAGATTAAGCTACTCTTGTATAAACTCGTATCAATGACAAATGATGGAGCTCCTGCAATGTCAGGTATTCATAATGGTTTTATTGCTCTTTCTCACGAAGACGAAGATTTTCCAGACTTCATTAGCTACCACTACATAATTCATCAACAAGTACTGGCTAGTACGAGTAAGAGATTAAACACAAAGCATGTGCTGGATATTTTTTCAAAATTGTAAATTCCATAAAGGGAAATCCCTCCAAAGGCGGCTCTTTAAACAGCAATTAGATGAGAACGAACCAGAATTGTCATTGCACACTGACGTAAGGTGGTTAAGTCAAAGCAAGTTTTTGCAAAGATTTCGGGATCTATTTAACGAAATCATAAAATTTCTTGATGAAAGGGTTGATGATTATCGGCAATTGCGTGATTTAGACTGGCAATGTGATTTAGCTTTCTTGGCCGATTTTACTGGAAAACTGTGTACAATTAATCTGAATCTAGAAGGCAAGAATAAAACATTATCAGAAATGATGAGTTCTATTGCAGCATTTCAAAGACAAACAGCGTCTATGATAGTTGACATAGAGAAGAAAAAAAGAGGCCAAGTGCGAGTCGGACTCGCCCATGAAGGGTTCCGTAGCAGCAAGTAACATAATATAAAAGTTCTGGTAGTTCGTTGTAACTTTGATCTATGTTTTTTGCAGTTTCCGATTTATAACGTATTAAAAAAAAACTACTTATTAGATCTCGTTCTAATCAATTTTCGTTGGAAGTTTGCATAGTAATGTACATCATATATTTTTTTTTAGTTTTATCATTCTCTTATCTGGGGGCACGGCAGTGCCCCCGCCAAGTCGAGCAAAAAAGCGGCACGGCCGTACCATCCTTTTCTCGAAGCAATTCAGGCCATTTTCGACCCCCTATAACTTCGTTGTGGATAAAGCTAGAAGCCTGAATTTTTAGTAACCAAACAGGCATTGTATAAACACGGTATATTTCAAATTTCATTCAATTTGAACCAGTAGTTTAAGAATTATAACTAGTCAAAGTTTCTTAATTTCGTCACTCACTGACTGACTGACCGATCATCAAAACTCTAAGGCACTTCTAACAGACATAGAAGCTTCAAATTTGGAACACAATTAGTGTTCAGTGTATAGATTAAGGAAAAACTAAAATATTTAGCAAATTCGGTCCAGTTTTCTAGATACATCAACTGCATTAATAACTTTGTAATCCCATATTAAATATATAGGATTACAAAGTTACATTTGCAGTGAATGAATCAGTGTACCTGTATATAATATAATGGAATAATAGGTGTAGATAGGTACCTAGATATAATTATGTTCAAAGGTAACTTGTAAAAGGAAAAAAAGTAGAATTATCTACAAAAAGAAATGAGATGCCATCAAAAACAAAACTTGTAAAAAAACCAAGTCTCGCAACTCAAGTTCTTCTACCGTAAAAAGTTGTGAGATCCATGTAATACCTGATGAAAACTTGTATTAATTAAGAGATTCAGAGAGCTAAACTATGGAAAATTAAATAAGTAGACGGAGCGTGATCTGACAGGCAGTACATTTTATTGCAGAGAGAGAGCAGAGAGTACAGACAGAGTATCATAGACAATATATATGATTAATTAAGATGCGTTCAATAATGTTAAGTAGTACAGAGTAGCAAAGGCTGCGTTCATATTATATTTCAACATCCTCCCTTGAACGCAGACCCATGCCAATCAGGAACTGATAATGCTTCGGCTTCGTCAGGGCTTTGGTCAGGTAGTCAGCGAGCATCGAGCAGGTAGGTATGTACTCAATGCGGATGTCCCCAGATTTCACCTTGTCACGTATGTGGTGGTGACGAACATCGATATGCTTAGTTCTAGCATGATAAGCAGAATTACCTGAAAGTTTAATAGCACTTGTATTATCACAAAACAAAGTTATAATGGGAGCCTTGGTTGAAGGCCATAATTCACAGTGCAATTGTCTCAGCCACAGAGCTTCTTTAGCAGCTGCTGAGATCCCCATATATTCTGCTTCAGTCGTTGATAATGCAATAGTTGGTTGCCTTTTAGAGTTCCATGATATGGCACCATCTTGAAACATAAAAACATATCCCGTGCAAGACTTTCTTTCTTCAGTACATGATGCCCAATCTGAATCACAATATCCTGTAATTTCTTGGCTTACATCGCTTTTATATAATATCTTAAGATCTTTTGTGCCCTGTAGATACCGAAAGATCCTCTTTACAGCTGTCCAGTGTTGTGATGTTGGAGTTTTATTAAAACGACTAAGTGAATTTACTGCATAGCAGATGTCTGGACGTGTACCCTGTGAGATATATAACAAACAACCCATTGCTTCTTGATAGGGTATTTCACTCAATACATTATTATTATCAGAGGGTTTACAAAATTTAAGGTCTGTTTCCATTGGTGTTCCCACAGCCTTGCAGTCCTCCATTCCAAATTTCTTCAATGTACTCTCTATGTAATTTGTTTGATCTATATAAATTCCCTTTTTATCATATGTGATTCGTAGACCTATGTAATAATTAGCTCTTCCCAACTCTTTCATTTTAAATTTTTGCATTATTTTTCTTTTTATATCCTTTGCATACTCTATATTATTATAAAATAATAATAAATCATCAACATAAAGAGTTAAGTACAATATAATTTCTTTACTGTGCATGTAATACACACATGGATCCAATTTTGACTTCTTAAATCCAATTTCAAAGAGATAACTATCTAGTTTTTGATTCCATGTTCTGCTCGCCTGTTTCAAACCATATATACTTTTATTAAGTTTGCAGACTCTGTTTACTCCATTTTCATAGAGTGATGGTTGTTTCATGTACAACTCTACGTCAATATCACCTTGTAAGAAGGCTGTAATGGCATCCATTTGCTCAATCTGTAGCTGATGTTTAGCTGCCATTGCAAGTAAATATCTGATAGAAGTAAGGCGTACCACAGGCGCGTAGACATCAGTATAATCAACACCATAAATCTGTTCATATCCCTTTATAACTAATATTGCTTTATATTTAATTATGTTACCATTAGCATCTAGTTTAGTTTTAAAAACCCATTTACATGGAATGGCCTTTTTACCAGGTGGTAGCTCAGAGAGAGTCCAAGTATTATTTTCTATTAAAGAGTTATATTCACAGTCCATTGCATTTCTCCACTCTTGCGCACATTCACTATTTAAAGCTTCATTTACTGTCTGAGGGTCATGCAATAAAGCACTATTATTTGACATATTTTGACACAGGTAGGTAGGCATTATCCCATTCTTTCTGGGTCTCAGGTATCGAGTTGTAGAGACAGGCGGGCTCAGTTTAACATTACTTTCAGGAATATAATCTTCGTCTTCAATATCATCTTGACTAATTTGTAAACTATCATTTTCCTTCACTGAGCTAATGCTTTCATATGAACTTGCTTCGCTGTCAACAGTTTCGTTTAGACTTTCATTGTTCTCTGTGGAACTTTTAAGTGGCATCAATGCAAAATTCTTTGTAATATCGTCCTCTAAAAATACAACATCTCGGCTTCGAATTATTTTTCCTTCTTTTTTATCAAATAATCTATATCCTTTTGAGTCTGGGCAATATCCAACAAATATTAGCTCTTTGGATTTAGAATCCCACTTCAACCGCTTCTCTTTGGGTATATGCATCATGGCCGGACAGCCAAAGACTCTCATATGTTGTAAATTTGGCTTCACACCTGTCCACATTTCCTCGGGGGTCTTATAATTTATAGATTTGGTTGGTGAGCGATTTATAACATAAGCAGCAGTAGAAACTGCCTCTGCCCAGAATTTCTTTGGCAATTTAGCATCAATAAGCATACATTTGGCACGTTCAACCAGAGTTCGATTCATGCGCTCGCTCATACCATTTTGCTCTGGAGAATAAGGTACAGTAAATTGATGTTTAATACCAGATTCTTTACAAAATTTATCAAATGCTTCATTGACATATTCCTTGCCATTATCATTACGTAGTATTTTTATTTTGACATTTAACTGATTTTCAACAAGTTTCTTGAATTCTTTAAAACAGTTAAGAACTTGAGATTTGGACTGCATAAAGTAAACAAATACCTTTCTTGAATAGTCGTCAATAAATGTGACATAATACCTGGCACCACCGAGTGACTTTTCTTCCATGGGACCGCATACATCTGAATGTATTATCTCTAGAAGACCAGAAGCCCTTGTGCCAACATGTTTGAACGATTGCCTAGTTTGCTTTCCCTGTAGACAAGTACTGCATGTCACATTTTTCTCTTCATTAATTTTTAAATCTATTCCTTCAGCAGCCTCATTCAGTTTCTCAAGACTTTGGTAGTTGAGATGACCTAATCTTTGATGCCACAGGTGAGCTGAGGATAGCAATGCAAAAGTCTCATTATTTATCACATATAAGCTGTTTTGTAGATAACCTGTCATAACTAGCTTCGAGTTTTGATAAATTCTACAATATTTCTCATCAAATTTTACTTGACAGTTATTCTTAGCGATTTGATGTATCGATAGCAAGTTAACAGCCAAGTCGGGGACATATAAAACATTTTTCACTTGTACAGTGCCAATCAACTTGTTATTGTCACAATCATAGCTTTGTATATTTACCTTACCACAGCCCTTCACAGGTAACTTCTTACTATCAGCCACAGTTATGTTATTTATTGAAGCAGGTTCAAAATCATAAAGCAAGTTTTTATTGTTAGTCATATGCATAGCGGCTCCCGAGTCAAGGTACCAACAGCATTTTTCCAGTGCAGGAGAAGCAGAAAAAGCAGCCACGAAACCAGAAGTCCCATCTGACTTATCATTTGGTTTGTTGTATTTAGCATTTTGACTTGAGCTTTTGCTTGTGCGACAAAATTTACCAATATGACCATATCTATTGCATTTAAAGCATCTAGGGCCCTTGCCTGACTGTTTGTTACCCTTTGAATTATTGTTTTTATTGTAATTTGAATAAAAAGCTGCTGCGTTTTCATTTTTTACATCCTGTAGTATTTTAGTCTTTACTAAATCTGTACTAATTTTTATACCCGAGCTTTCCATAGCCATTATCATTGGCTTATATAATTCTGGTAGCCCTGTGAGGAGGAGCGTACCCAACCACTCATCATCAACCAGAAACCCAATATTCCTAAGTTTATGTGCACAGGTAATAACTTTATTAACATAATTTTCTACACTGCCACAGCTCTCAAGGTCTGTCGTTATTAATTCACGAAGCAAGCCTACCTTGCGTGTCAAGCCGGAGTCATCAAAAGCACTTCGGAGGTTATTCCATACCTGTTTGGACGTTTTTGCTTCTTGAATATGTATATAATTAATCGGTTCAACCAGCAGTATAATTTTCGTTCTTGCTTTTGTGTCATCGCTTGATGTGAAGGCGGAGGCGGCTTTGTCATCGTATTCCACGCATTTCCACAGGTCCTCGTGTTCCAGATATGTCTTTACAGCAAAACTCCATGTGGCGTAATTTTCACGGCCTTTTAGTTTTTCTATATTAATTATGCTGCCATTTGACGACATTATTAATGGTCAACAATATGTATTTTGCTGAAAAAGAACTCTGAAACTTGAAAAAATTCGCGACCGAGCCGGATTGAGGTTAATAAAATTAAACTCCTCAAATTACTTTTCGCAACAAAATAAACCCAAAAACTTTTCCTAAACGATCTTAATCGGGCGTCTGGGCCCATAACCTGATGAAAACTTGTATTAATTAAGAGATTCAGAGAGCTAAACTATGGAAAATTAAATAAGTAGACGGAGCGTGATCTGACAGGCAGTACATTTTATTGCAGAGAGAGAGCAGAGAGTACAGACAGAGTATCATAGACAATATATATGATTAATTAAGATGCGTTCAATAATGTTAAGTAGTACAGAGTAGCAAAGGCTGCGTTCATATTATATTTCAACAATACCAAGTCGGTTAATTTATTCAGTTCCTACTTAAGGGTCCTTCTGTCTTAAGTTATTACGTAATTAGCTAACCTAACAACTAACAACATCTTATAGTGACCATATACAGGGTGTCCCAGCGGCAAGTGACCGCCCGGCGTCTATTGATTATTTGGACAAAACTATAAACAAAATTCCAATAAAGTATAGGTCTAATCGGTTTAGTTTTTTTTTTAATTAGCTTTTTAATTTTTTTGGAAAAAAACCTGACTTGCTGCACTATTTTCGACATATTTTTTTGTTTTTACATTTATTTTCATTCTGCTTTTTTTATTTACCAGTTGTTATCATAGTTTATCTATTCGAGGTATAAAATCTCCCCAAAATTAAATGGAATATATTTTTTAAAGACATTAACTGAATTTTTTTTGAAAAAAATTACCCTTTTTTATTTAATTTCGCTAAAACGTTGGAAAAATGCCCCATGAATATTATTATTTTATCAATTATTATTAAATTACATGATATTACCTACAAAATCTCAGTAACATGTTTGTAGTTATCTAAATCATTTACCGAACTACAAACTCTTGAAATATGCACCCTATTTTTGATAATAAGAAGAGTAGACTTTTAAAACCAGGCTAGTGGAACATTTAAGTGTCTTACTATCAAAAATACCTTTTGCCTGTTGGTAGAATAATTTAAAAATGAAAGGAGATAATAAAAACAAGTGCAAAATTAAATCATCTATTAAAAAAAACAGTAATTAATTCATAAAATTTTCGAAATGACCACCATTGGCATTAATACAGGCTAAGGCTCTAAATGACATCCTTTCAGTCGTTCTTTGCACTTCCGAAAGGTTTTGCTCCTATTTCTGTAGCAACAGCATCAATCCTCTGTTTCAATTTTTCTCTCGTAGCTATTGGCACAGCATACACTTTTTGTTTCATGTAGCCCCAAAAATAATAATCAAGAGGCCATAAATCAGGAGACCGAGAGAGAGGTGGTCCAGTAGCATGGTCCTCCAAGGTCTCAATTGAAACAGAGGATTGATGCTGCTGCTACAGAAATAGGAGCGAAGCTTTTGGAGTGCAAATAACGAGTCAAAGGATGTCATTTAGAGCCTTAGCCTATATTAACGCCAATGGCGGTAATTTCGAAAATGTTATGAATTAATTACTGTTTTTTTTATAAATGATTTAAATTTGCACTAGTTTTTATCGTTTCCTTACATTTAAAACTATTCTATCAAAGGGCAATAGGTATTTTTGATAGTAAGACACTTAAATGTTCCACTAGACTGGTTTTAAAAGTCTACTCTTCATATAATCGAAAATAGGGTGCATATTTGAAGAGTTTGTAGTTCGGTAAATGATTTAGATAACTATAAACATGTTATTGAGATTTTGTAGGTAATATCATGTTATTTAATAATAATTGATAAAATAATAATATTCATGGGGCATTTTTCCAACTTTTTAGCGAAATTAAATAAAAAAGGGTAATTTTTTTCAAAAAAAATTCAGTTAATGTCTTTAAAAAATATATTCCATTTAATTTTGGGTAGATTTTATACCTCGAATAGATAAACTATGATAACAACTGGTAAATAAAAAAACAGAATGAAAATAAATGTAAAAACAAAAAAAAATGTCGAAAATAGTGCAGCAAGTCAGGTTTTTTTCCAAAAAAATTAAAAAGCTAATAAAAAAAAACTAAATCGATTAGACCTGTACTTTATTGAAATTTTGTTTATAGTTTTGTCCAAATAATCAATAGACGCCGGGCGGTCACTTGGCGCTGGGACACCCTGTATTAATATTAAAAATCTTTTATGTTTTAAATAAATAGATTGACTTGGCAATCGCACTAAACAATCAAATTTAATATAATATGTAAGTATTACTTGTGAGATACATTGTGTTTTCGTGCGATGGTCAAGTCGATCTATTTATTTAAAACATAAAAGTTTTTTAATATTGATAATATGGTCACTATAAGATGTTGTTACTTGTTAGGTTAGCTAATTACGTAATAACTTAAGACAGAAGGACCCTTAAGTAGGAACTGAATAAATTAACCGACTTGGTATTACATGGATCTCACAACTTTTTACGGTAGAAGAACTTGAGTTGCGAGACTTGGTTTTTTTACAAGTTTTGTTTTTGATGGCATTTTAAAAGTTACAGGGGGGGGGGGACACACATTTTACCACTTTGGAAGTGTCTCTCGCGCAAACTATTCAGTTTAGAAAAAAATTATATTAGAAACCTCAATATCATTTTTGAAGACCTATCCATAGATACCCCACACGTATGGGTTTGATGAAAAAAAAAAATTTGAGTTTCAGTTCTATGTATGGGGACCCCAAAATTTATTGATTTTTTTTTCTATTTTTGTGTAAAAATCTTAATGCGGTTTACAGAATACATCTCCTTACCAAGTTTCAACAGTATAGTTCTTATAGTTTCGGAGAAAAGTGGCTGTGACATACGGACGGACAGACAGACAGACAGACAGACAGACAGACAGACAGACAGACATGACGAATTTATAAGGGTTCCGTTTTTTGCCATTTGGCTACGGAACCCTAAAAATTGAACAATTTGTAAACATCAAGAATCATATGGAAAAATATCCTACCTACAATTTCATTTCTGAGAAGTACACGACAGAAATTAGGGCAGTGATAGCAGACTTCGAAATTCACTTTAGTGATTTCAGAAAAGTTGGTTCAATTCATCAGTTATCCGTTTAAAAGTTATTTCTAACAACTAGCAAAATAATAAATGCAACAATGTTGATAAACACGCCAGTGCATATTTCTTATGGAAACCCGGTGAGACCCTTTTCAGGTGACTCTGGATATCCACAACATCCTTGGCTTATGACTCCTATCCTCAATGCAGTTCAAGGTACTAGGGAAGAATTATATACCCAAAGGCATAATTATACAAGTCCGTAACTGTATAGAGCTTTGTAAGTAAGCTTTTGATTACTCAAAGCAAGGTGGAGGCTGGAGATGTTTGCTTTGTCACAGGGTGCTTCATTACCATCCTCATATTGCAATCAAAATTACCATGGCATCAAAATTACAAGGTGTCAGAGGGACAGTGATAGATTTATTTTATCCCTGTCACTCTTCCGCATATTAATTGTCATGAAAAGAGAAATAGCAATAATAACTTAATGTGCATGATCGTAATATAGATATCCCTGTTGTGCCTATGCTAAATACCGAAGAGCTACACCCGCTACATTTCGCTAACCCCATAACCAGACAGAATAGAAATTTAAATTCACCATTCAACCTTCTACCTCACTGGGAATTAAACCCTGGACCCTTCGAACGGCAATCTGGCATGGTAACCATTACGCCACGCGGGTCAGCAATTAAAATAAGTAATTATAATTCATTGCATCAAAATGTATAAATTAAACTTTCACGACCCTATAGCCTAGTTGGTAGCGACCCTGCCTGCGAAGCGAGCGCTCCCAGGTTCAATTCCCGGCCGGTGCAGATATTTATGTTACAGATAAATATTTGTACTCGGGTCATAGGTGTTATAGGATGTGTTTGTTACATGTGTCGTCCATGCTACCCGTGACATAGAGAAATCTACCGCGGGGATGCGAGTGTGTTAGCGTAAAAAAAACTTAAAGGTAACTTACCTTCTAGAGCATCCACTGCCACTGATGATGTGGGAATTACTTCCAGAATATATACAGGGTGTCCCAGCGCCAAGTGACCGCCCGGCGTCTATTGATTATTTGGACAAAACTATAAACAAAATTCCAATAAAGTACAGGTCTAATCGGTTTAGTTTTTTTTTTATTAGCTTTTTAATTTTTTTGGAAAAAAACCTGACTTGCTGCACTATTTTCGACATATTTTTTTTGTTTTTACATTTATTTTCATTCTGTTTTTTTTATTTACCAGTTTTTATCATAGTTTATCTATTCGAGGTATAAAATCTACCCAAAATTAAATGGAATATATTTTTTAAAGACATTAACTGATTTTTTTTGAAAAAAAATTAACCTTTTTTATTTAATTTCGCTAAAAAGTTGGAAAAATGCCCCATGAATATTATTATTTTATCAATTATTATTAAATAACATGATATTACCTACAAAATCTCAATAACATGTTTATAGTTATCTAAATCATTTACCGAACTACAAACTCTTCAAATATGTACCCTATTTTCGATAATACGAAGAGTAGACTTTTAAAACCACTCTAGTGAAACATTTAAGTGTCTTACTATCAAAAATACCTTTTGCCTGTTGATAGAATAATTTTAAATGTAAGGAAACGATAAAAACAAGTGCAAAATTAAATCATTTATTTTAAAAAAACAGTAATTAATTCATAACATTTTCGAAATTATCGCCATTGGCGTTAATATAGGCTAAGGCTCTAAATGACATCCTTTGACTCGTTATTTGCACTTCAAAAGCTTCGCTCCTATTTCTGTAGCAGCAGCATCAATCCTCTGTTTCAATTGAGACCTTGGAGGACCATGCTACTGGACCACCTCTCTCTCGGTCTCCTGATTTATGGCCTCTTGATTATTATTTTTGGGGCTACATGAAACAAAAAGTGTATGCTGTGCCAATAGCTACGAGAGAACAATTGAAACAGATGACTGATGCTGTTGCTACAGAAATAGGAGCAAAACCTTTCGGAAGTGCAAAGAACGACTGAAAGGATGTCATTTAGAGCCTTAGCCTGTATTAATGCCAATGGTGGTCATTTCGAAAATTTTATGAATTAATTACTGTTTTTTTAATAGATGATTTAATTTTGCACTTGTTTTTATTATCTCCTTTCATTTAAAATTATTCTATCAACAGGCAAAAGGTATTTTTGATAGTAAGACACTTAAATGTTCCACTAGCTTGGTTTTAAAGGTCTACTCTTCTTATTATCTAAAATAGGGTGCATATTTCAAGAGTTTGTAGTTCGGTAAATGATTTAGATAACTACAAACATGTTATTGAGATTTTGTAGGTAATATCATGTTATTTAATAATAATTGATAAAATAATAATATTCATGGGGCATTTTTCCAACGTTTTAGCGAAATTAAATAAAAAAGGGTAATTTTTTTCAAAAAAATTTCACTTAATGTCTTTAAAAAATATATTCCATTTAATTTTGGGGAGATTTTATACCTCGAATAGATAAACTATGATAACAACTGGTAAATAAAAAAAACAGAATGAAAATAAATGTAAAAACAAAAAAAATATGTCGAAAATAGTGCAGCAAGTCAGGTTTTTTTCCAAAAAAATTAAAAAGCTAATAAAAAAGAAACTAAACCGATTAGACCTATACTTTATTGGAATTTTGTTTATAGTTTTGTCCAAATAATCAATAGACGCCGGGCGGTCACTTGGCGCTGGGACACCCTGTATATATATATATCGTAGAAGGCTAGATTGGAGTGTATGCTTTCGTATGTTCAGATCATCTCTGTAAACCATGTATCAAAGAACTCTTCAGTTCTATGAACATAGATCTCTCTCTGTGGGCGTAGTTATATGTCAGGACTGCCAGGATACTAAATAAAACACACTGTTCGACAGGCACAAGGATACTCTTCGTTTATTGCCTGATAACACCCGGTTTCATGAATTCAACGTTATTTAGATTTTCTTTGGTTTCCGCGATCCTATCAATCTGTCTACCGTAATGTCAATTCTCCTTTTTTCTTAATTTTGATAGATTACTAAGAACTTATTTTACTATACGCCGACACGGCCATTCTGACAAGACACACGTCCTCGTGTGTGAATCGTACGAAATTGCGTCATTTTTAACGAACGTAACATAAAACAAGATCTTCAAAAATCATTACGAATTTGAATTAATTAACCTGAGCCACGTACCATAGTCGTAAACTTCAACTATCAAAAGTAACAACATAAATTCTGAACGATCTCTGAATCTCGAGTGAGTCCCTCAATCCCCACGGCTTTCAAAGCCAACCAATAATCTCCACTGGTGCCATACGCATACCCACCACCATTCACCATTCACCAGAGCAAAACGCGCATCGCGCACCCACGGACTACTTGTGCTGCCCCAAGAGACACCGATTTCTAACGGGCTACGACTACGTAATTGCCACTGGTGCTGCAAAGTTACTGACTCTAGTTCCCATGTTTTCTTACTTCATCAACAAGCTCATTATTAAAATCAAATTCGACTGGTACATGACCTACAGGCATTCTCATTAACTTTCCTTTACTTTACTGCCAAAAGTTACAACAAAGCTTGTTGTTGCCCGAAATCCCGCAAAAATATCATCAGTTCATTTTTTTAGCACAATCACTGCTTCGCTATGTGTTTTCGCTATGGAGAAGAAGCAGCGGAAGAAACTCCATAACAACACTTTTTTTATCACGGAACTACCAAATTATTATTTGTGCGATTTTAAAATATTCACGTCACGCGTAGGGTCGTTTGGTACGTCGCGGTCGCGGCGTCGTCACCGAATCAAAGCATCTCGTTCGTTTGACTCACTGTCGGCCATTGCTGACGACTCACACGTCCTCGTGTGACCATTCTGTAAAGACAATATCAACACAGTATTTCGTTCGGCTATTCTGACTTCATGAAGTAAGGGAAGTGTATGTGTGTGTATGTTTTTGTGTGTGTGCTCATAATCCCAAATAACATTTCACAACTCGAATATCAACTATGTTCAATAAAGAAACAAACTCATTCCTAAGTTAGGAATCCCAACTCATTCCACAATAAATTAATCGAAAGGCGTTATAAATTCTCGTCTCTCATCTATACCTACTGCTCAATTTTCAACGTAAACCACAAGTAACATCACATCAAATCCTAATATTATATCATCATAATTCCTTCAAAATAAACTTCAAAATATTTTAAACCGTTTTTACCAATCAGTATTCAACACTTTTGTTATTGTCCAACCAGTATTAAAACAGTTCCAACTGCTATCTAACCTGGATTTGTACACGTTATGTCACAGTTCAACACACAGAAAAATGGCTGAAGGTTGATCATCATCATTAAACTCAAAGCTGAGAACATCATCAAATTACTCTTAAGTCCATAAATTAATCACTTTGCTTAGTACACACACATCGACCCTCCCTCAAACCTCCAACGTCTCCACTGAGCGTTGTCACATCACACAGGACACGCTTATACCAAGCGTTCCTACTCCATGTGTCACTAAGCATTGTGTTGGCCCAACTGCCTCATCACCATCATGCGAAAGGCCGCATTGATCTCTACTATAAACATTTGACCTTCAGACAATTTAAACAGTCACGGCTGTTACAGATAAAGAGACCTTATTAAGCCACCTTTATACGAATTCAACTAAGCATACTGGTTAAACAATTTCTCTCATAACATAACAGATTATAACTCTAACCTAGACTTACCTAACCTTTTTTTTACCTTACCTAACCTACCCTTTTTTAACGTGTGGAAAGACCTTCGTCTCATCCATCCGGCCACGGGAAGCCGGAGAGATATGTAACCTACCCTAACCTATCATCCTAACTTAATTTAAGCTAAGCTAAACTTATTGGTCCGCAGTGGTTTGGAGCACCGCAGTGCTGTTTAGAATCCATACGGATTGATGTGGATGATGTGTATTCCAAGAGACTCGAAAGTGCTCAGAAACGCTTCTCATAGCATCTTACATTCCCATGCAATTTAGGCAAAACTATTCCAAGCTACGCAGATAATTAAATCACTTCAAGATGTTACTATCGAATCGAACACGAATACTTGACCTCTCGTTTCTTTACAAGCTTGCCAATGGATTACGTGACGCTCCTAATATTTTCTCTCAACTCAACTTTTTTGTTCCATCCAAATTACCTAGATCATCATGGTTCAGAATTCTCAATGACGCACAAAGTTATTCTAACCTCAAAAAAAGTAACACTTACTAGAATTATTCGCATAATTAGGAATATGTCTAATAATTATGACATTGACTTATTCACAAGTGAAATTCGCAAGTTTCAAAAGGCTTTAATTAATTTGATTCCTTCAGATGCACTCTAATTTTCAATTCAATACTATTATCATTTTTGTTATTATCAATGTTATTATCTTACTGTTAACTCGCCTTAGTTAAATGCATGACCACCAAGAAACGGTCATGTAGTCTACACCTATAAAATAACACTTATCTTGCTTCAGTTCTTACCTATTGTTTATTTTCTGTAAATGGTTTGTATTATATTGGTGTTCACTAAATAAAGTAATATAATTTAATTTAGTTTAATTAATTATCATGGGTAATTTGTCGAACCATCCTCAAGTAAACTTGCATCATAAAGGCAAACAAAAGTTACCGCTCATTTCGTTTACATACTCTGCCACTGCAAGTGACGTCCATTCGGACACAAACTGTACTCACTGAATAACCTCCATCAATTTATATGAAGAATAGGATTTAAGTTCTAAGACCTGGTGTCTATAAATTTTGTAGTAGCGTTGTAGGATATTTGGAGAATTAAACGTTTTTCTTTCTTTCTTTTTACTAACTGATCAATTAGGTGAACATTAAATTTCAATTCAATCAACAAATAATCATCAGTACCACAGAAATTATTCAATTTACTTTTGAATTAATAAAAATAAAGCTTGACGTCGCATTAAGAAACTCATCTCCTCATCGTACCAACAAATCCTGTTTCATGACGTCGCATCAACAACTCATCTCGTCATCGTACCAACAAATCCTGTTTCAACATTTTACCTTCTTAGAATTTAGGAAACGGCACCGATCATTTCCGAGAAAGTAAGAAACACAATGATTTGAAATGGGTATTTGAATTTAGGATTCAGCTTGATCTGATTGCATTCATTATATCTCATCACTCATCAATTTAATCTAACGCTAATTTGATCATATCCTGAATTGTAATAGCAATAATTAAATAGCAACCAATCAAACATAATTTCAAATTCAACTCTATTGAAGTGAGTAAGTCTGTAGAAGAGTGGTCTGTAGTCAACACGACATTTCAAAATTTATTTTTCATCATAATAAAATTGTCATCAGTTGTCACTTCGATAGATTATAATACTTACGTCAAGACGTAATATGTCATAACAAACCTTGATGACAATTTTGCACCAACCCAAGAACTATCAAAATATTATCATAAAATTATGCAGGCAAAACACGAAATGTAATAATGTTACCATCCAAATATGCAGTTACCGTTGCTCATCAATTGAATATATTAAGTTACCATTCATTCTACTTTGCAACAATCCACATTGTGTGATTGCGTGCGATCATTAAAGTTGCCAATAAACAAATCAATATCAATCTTACAAAAGAGCCATAGGTGCCTCAACTACGTAAGGAAGGCTACCGTTATAATCAAGGCATCTACAAGACCATTTTACCATGTTCAAAATCAGAATGTAATCAATGATAGGATTAAATGCATTATGCTAAAGTGACGGGACCATTTGATCACTGGTGAACATCATGTATAACGTAGCATATCATGGTCTTTCTGTTGCGTTATATTTAACGGTGTACTGAACCAGAAGAATACCATGTTACAATTGCAACTTTCACCAACCTTAGCAGAATTATCATTAGTTTATGAATATTCAGTTATCTAAAAGTAAATAAAATGTTAAAGCTTTATGTCAATCATGCCGGGGCTCGACCATGCACAGGTCAACTCCGTAATCAGCCCAGGACACAGCGCTCGCAACAGCGCCGGCAGAAGCATCAACAACCCGTTGCAATTTGGCAGAAACCAGCCTCGCTCCACACTCAGATTCAAATCTCGCCGTTTTCCTTAACTGAAACATTTAAGATTTATACTCTCAGTTGCATGATATCGAGCATCATATTCACAGAGGCTACTTATCTTGTATTCCTTTCGTGAAAAACCTGAAACCAAATGCTCATTTCCATTTATTTCTCGGATTTTAGTCATAGGTACCAATGTGCGGTGGATTTTTAGATAAAGCCCAACTTCAGTATCACACTCCATGATCTCATCATCTCCTTTATGTTTCATTGATTTTGTATCGTTTCTCTTTATAACATTTTCCTTCAAGTTTATTTTAAATGTCATCCGAACTGTTTTGTCCGTCATTTATTTTCCGACATGTATTTCTCAGATTCTCATCAAAGCTGTTTCACAATCTGGGTTTTTTATCCCACGCCTGATATCGTAGAAGGCTAGATTGGAGTGTATGCTTTCGTATGTTCAGATCATCTCTGTAAACCATGTATCAAAGAACTCTTCAGTTCTATGAACATAGATCTCTCTCTGTGGGCGTAGTTATATGTCAGGACTGCCAGGATACTAAATAAAACACAATGTTCGACAGGCACAAGGATACTCTTCGTTTATTGCCTGATAACACCCGGTTTCATGAATTCATCGTTATTTAGATTTTCTTTGGTTTCCGCGATCCTATCAATCTGTCTACCGTAATGTCAATTCTCCTTTTTTCTTAATTTTGATAGATTACTAAGAACTTATTTTACTATACGCCGACATATATATATATATATTTTATACCTTATAAGTTAGTGCTTGACCACAAAACCACATGATGGTAAGCAGTAATGAAGCCTTGGATGGTAAAGCACACTAACTTAGAGCCTATTCACTCTTGACTTGAAGACACCCGCATTATAATCAGAGGGGAACACCCACGCGGGCATTTTATTCCAGTCCCTTGCGGTACGTATAATAAAAGACGAAGCAAAGCGCGACGTCCGCACCGGTGGGGATGTTGACAACAAAGGGATGAATACACGCCGTCTGGATGGATTTGGGAATTAGATTCTGTAAGGTGTGGTTCTGTTAGTCTCTCTGAGGATGGGCCCTGAAAAATGTTACTTGTTATATGGTATTAATTTTATAATGTACAAAAATTATCAAAGCCTCTCTCTATACTAGATAGACCGACAGCTACAGCCAAACCCATCACACCCAGCATCCTTTGTTCCAAAGCAGACCAACTTTGCATGCTGCTTGGACCTCCACTAGTAGCATAAGTTTCTCTATTTATTAAAGACACTTTCTTTTTCGTTTTTGTTTTCCAATCTGCCCAAACCTAAAAGTTAATCTTAGTTAATTTGGATCATACAAGTTCATTGTGATTCAATTTATAGGCTGTTACTGATATAATAGGTATATACTTTAAAATTTAAATGTTCATAATAATTATTCTAAAGTTATTGAGAATAACGAATTATACTACTTACAATTTTGCATATGAATTATATAAGTTTTAAGATAAAAGAGAAAAAGGATCCTTCTTTTTTCCATTTCTCTGTTGCCTTCTTACTCCTCCATCAAAGGAATTAAGTAATTGCCCAAGTTCCTGCCACAAACGGTCAGCTCTTATTCGGCCTCGAGCTCCTTGCTGAGGCCTAGAAATAATTTTTTGAGCGTGTTTAATTAAATTGGGGAATTTAGTTTTCGGCAGATTTTTGTAGAAATCAAGCTTATTATTATTGTTAAAGTGCTGCTTTAATGTTTCATCAAATTGTAGCTCAATTATTTCGAGTTGATAATCGGCTGCAATCTCCTCTTATTAACAGCAAATGGCGACGAAAATATTGCCACACTCTTTCAAATACTTGTCCAGCACTGAGCCATCGAACCTTATTATGATACAATAAGTCCAGAGTATTCTGAATCTGTAGACTCGAGAAATTCTTGAAATTGTCTGTGTGCCGATCCACGAGCTCGAATAGTATTTACGAGTTTGATGATCAGATCAAGTACATGGTTCATTTGGAGTGCAGTTTTACACAACACTTCTTGATGTATGACACAATGTAGAAAAATCACATTGTTGTCTGGATGTTTATTCATGAATCTGCCAACAAATCCTTGATCCGTTCCCACCATACTCGGGGCTCCATCTGTTGTGACGTTTGTCAGTTTATGCAGCTGCAGATTCAGTGAATTAATACATTTTTCAAACTCGCAATAAATGTCCTTTCCGGTCGTAGTACCTTTCATTGACTGTAAACTGGCCAATTCTTCAGTGATGTTAAAGTTGTCATCAACACCTCGTATAAAAATAAGTAATTGGGCGGTATCACATATGTCTTTACTTTCGTCCATAGTAATTGAAAAAGCGACGAAGCCTTCAATTTTCTCCATAAGTTGTGATTTTATATTGTCCGTTATTTTTTCAATTCTCGAAGTTATGGTACGGCGTGATAGACTTATTGATTCAAAAAGCTTCTTTTTATCCGGGCATAAAACATCAGCCACAGTTTGCAAACAATCCTTTACAAATTCGCCTTCACCAAATGTTTTATTACATTTCGCGATTTTGTGAGCGATCATATAGCTTACTTTAGTGATGGCTTTTGAAGAAGTATCCTGCTGCATAAATAAACCTTGCTGACTTCGAAGTTGCTTTGATAACGATTCAACTTTGGATTTGGTTTCTTCATCACTGAGAGAAGCATACATTGAAGAACCATGTTTTGTTTTGAAGTGGCGCTGTATATTAAACTCTTTGATAACGGCAATTGTTTCGTTGCAAATAAGACACAAAGGTTTACCTTGAAATAAGATGAAAAAGTACTTTTTGGTCCATTCGTCCTTAAATGATCGGCACTCAGTATCAACTTTTCTTTTTTTGTTCATGTTGATGTTTTAATTTGAACTAATTCGTGAACAATACAAATAAGTCCACTATTATTACGTCGAGGTAAATAAGTGATATTCCTAAAACTGTTGTCGCTCGCACGTTCGGCTGGCATCTGGCGGGCCTGGCGGCGGGGGTGGTGGAGGGGCGCGGTTGATCGGTGATCGCTTGAGTCGCCCCACGCAACGCAACACAACGATGCAATGGCCGCCGGACATCGCGCGTCACGCGTGTCGCCTGGGCATAGGCACAAGGCCCGGTGCAGCGGGCGGCGCGGCGTGAATCGCTATTTTGTTTTTAGCACGAATATTTGAATATGGTTTATCGCGGGCCGATTTAATTTAGATGACGGGTTTTGATCGGGGGCCGGATTAAATCTTGTCGCGGGCCGGACTTGGCCCGCGGGCCGCCATTTCCCCATCCCTAGCGCGTCTTGCGTCATTGTTTATGTTTCAAATACCTTAATGTAAGAGAGATTTAAATAGGAAAGGACGATTTTTACAAATCAGTGGTTTACATAAGTTTCCATAAATTCTATTAGAGATGCAAACTGCTGCGGGCTTGCTCGTGCTCTAGATTGCATCCTAAAGATATCGCATAATTTAATTGTTCCTTTAAGTAGTGATTGTGAAACTTTACATAAATTAAGTAGGGGAGCAAGGGGCTTGTTGTAACAGGGGTAAGTAGTAACATGCTCTTTTTACTAGGATCTTAAACGTATTAACGTATTTCTTTGACTCGATTTAACCTATAAACCGCGCCGCATCATGTAGCCATAGCCAGCAGTGTTGCCAATGCTACGGCAGTTACCGTGTTCTACGGCTTTCAGGCCAAAAAATCACAAAATCTACGGTCTACGGCCCGAACCCTAGGGCCGTAGCAAATTCTAGGGCTTTTCGCAAATTCTACGATCTTTTTGTTATTTAGTATTTTTGCAGACATTTAACGAATGTTAAAACCCTTAAAACAGCGCCACTAGGCTAATGAAAAGTGTTCCTTGTTTTGTGGACATCAAATTCACTGCCGATAACCTTTTTTTTTAGTCCGAGCGCTGAACCGATATTATATATTGGCAAAATTGGATAGCATAATATATTGGCAGCTGTAGACACGGCCCACAGTTGATCTTTTTCCATATAAATACGGCTTTTTTATCAAATGTACACGGCCTTCCAAAAATTTTCATTGGCAACACTGATAGCCAGTGTCCCGCCAGCCGGCGCAGTTAGCGGAAGTGTGCACGCGCTTCATTTCTGCCAGGTAATATAAAATTGTACTGTCGTAAAATTTCGGGTTTGCGTTTTTAATATCGACTAATTTAAAAATTTATACACCGTGTTCCTGAGGTTGTGCACGAACTTCGGCTTGTTATTCAGGCCATTAAATTGGTCATCTTTCGTAATGGATTCATTATTAAAAATTTTTTATTTTTTTTTATTTTTCATTTTCATACAAACTAAATACTTGAACATAAATTGCCTAATGTGTAATCTCTTTACGCAAGCTGGCAACGTCGCATTATGATTGATATGAAACTTTGACATTAGTAAACTTTTATTGACGTTAACAATTATTTCTCATCGATTTTGCTGTCTGTGCGACCAGTGACATTAACAAAACCAAATAGGTAATAATACTTGGTCCAAAAGTTTTACGATGTTTGCTTACTTTAAGGCCCATTTAGACGGAGAGTTTCTAGTATCTATCGTACACTACTATCACTGGTAATAATCGCCATAACATTATCGTATGAAATGTTTACATACAGGAAAGAACTAAATTCTCACCTACGATTATCTCATATGACATTCGTAACTTATCGGTCAAGGCGATAATTTCCTACGTCTATTTAGGTACACATTGTACGTAAGATTACTTACGACAATCTCGACTTGTATTCGACCTACATTTTTCAAATTCATACGTGTATCATACAAGAAGGTTGAAAACGTTTTGAGTGCGAAATTTGTTAAGTTTACAATCAATATTCCATTGCGAGGAAATTGTCGTGAAATAGCGAGAGGTGGAAATGTAAGAAAGATTTTTTTATTAATTCGATCGTGGCTTCTTCGAGACGAGAAGCTCTCCGTGTAAATGGGCCTTTATTGACAAGTCAAGCCAATAATGACATGAAATTTAAAATGAAACAAGTATAGTTTGAATGATTATGACCGTACTCAGCGGCAACATAGCACAAATAAAGACCCTTTTACAATGTACACCCATATTAAATGGAATTACCAATAACTTAAAAACTAAGCTTTATAATGCACTAGTACCAGTATAAGATATGTTTAGTAAATGCTATAGAATCATTTGGTAAAGTTTGTGCACAACCTCAAAAACACCCGGTATATCTTATTTCCATTCAAATTTATCTATCTCTGATAATGTGTAACAGTTTTTATGATTGCTAAATTGTTTAAATAGTTATCTTGATAAATGTTAAAAATCATACCATAGGGTTAGTTGTAACAAAATCCCGGGCCTTGTTGTAATGTGTTACAACATGCCCCAAGTTATGACGTACATACCTACTTTTTTCCTTTGTTTAAGAATGAGGGTGTATAAAAGAAAGTCAGAGCGGGCAACACAAAGCCAAGAAGTGTACCGTAATATCCTCCAACATTGCCCGCATTTTACACATTTTCGGTCATTGACAAAAAAATACTAGGATTAAACAGAATCAAGGCTAATATTTGTTTTAAAATACTATTTAGGGCCATGAAATTATGCTGAGAATGTTCATATTCTTTTTAGGTTTTCTAAAAACGAAGGAGAAAGATGCGGGTAAACTAAGGTGAAAATGTGCCCAACTTTGCCATCCTTCAATTGCCACGCCATTTGAAGACTTACGTGCCTGATTTTAAGAACTAACATGTAAATCTATGCAAAGATAGAAATGTTATCTCAAAAATGATCCAATTTATTATGGTTCCTCCACAAATTGGTTGGGTAAAGTTAGGTCGATATTTTGTGGAATCTTCATACAAAAATATTTTGGGAACAGGGCTGTCACAAATAAAACAGATTTTTTTATAAATGTTAATATTTATCTTCTATTAAGTACTTAGTATGAAAATTAAGTAATTAACATATCTGAATTTTCTGCCTGTTCGAGGTAGATGCCATCTAAATCACTATCACTGTGTACACTCATTAAAATTTCTTCAGTGGTTGTTGAACTAGTACTCTCCAATTTCTTTGATCTTTTGGCGCGTGTATTTTTAATTTTGTTACTGACATACTTGCGTTTCAGATTTGGTAAATTGTCTAAGGAGTTTCCAAAATTTTCTTTACAGCCAGAATCAATATAATCAGCATAAGCGTCAATCTTGTTTTGTTCAAGATCATTACGAGCTTTTGGCTTCAATTTCAAATTTTCTTTCAAGATTGTAGACTTCGGTTTTTCTACAATGGCATCGGTGATTATAAATGTTTGCATAAGTCCTGTCTTTTCATCCAGTATATTTTTCATAATTGTCCGCTCTTGTTGTTTTTTTATTTTAGGTTTTTTTTCTATGTCAGTTGAATTCTGAGTTTCTTCTTTATACACTAAAACTTGGTTCCAATCACTTTCCTTGATTAAATCCTCATCACTAATTTCTGCTTTACTTTCTTGACTCTTATGTATTATTTGATCAGTTTTAGTTTTCTTCAATTTAGATGTTTGTTTTTTAATGTGCGTTTTTGTTTTGTTCTTGTGTACGGTTTTTTGCAATAAATCTTTTTTTTCAAAATCTGTGGCTTTGACTGATATGCCGGGCTCCACGTATATTTTTTTATTCCTAACAGTCTTTATTGGATTCGGTGCTCTAGATCGTTTCAAGTAATCTAGCAGAGATTCATCAATCTGGTAAGGCGTAGAATCAGGAAATTGGAATTCAGGGATTCTTTTCAGGACTTCCCTTGGATTTAGGGGATATATCCCTGCCGCTTTAAATCCACTTTGCAAATTTGTACTTTGACGCATCTCAATGTTTTCCATTAAGGTTCTGAGTAAGATAGGGAAATGTTTTTTATTCATTACTTTTTGGGAGGGGTTTTCAGTCTTATATTTCAGTAGTATATTCCGCCATTCTTTCTTTAATGGCCCGAAAAATGCTATATCCAAAGGCTGGGTCAAATGAATGGAATTAGGGGGCAAAAACACAAACTTGATTTCGTGTTTTTCGCAAAGTCGAACTATTTCAGGACTGAGATGACTTGATAGGTTATCCCCTATTACCACTTTTGGCCCTGGAAGTTTTTTCGCCCAGTCCAGAACAATTGTCCGAAAATAATCTTCAAACATTGTAGCGTCAAACCATCCGCTGCGAGTGCAGTTGTATCTCGCGTCAGTAGGCCCACTTAAAACCCATTTGTTGTAAAGCTTTTCAGACTTATAAACGACATAAGGCGGTAGACATTTTCCATCAGCTATGCCGCTAAACATTAAAGAGACTCATCCCTTTGTGCTGTTAACAATCCTTTCAGGATATTTCACCCCCCGTCGAAAAATAGCTTTTGATGAGCCAGGATCATCCCTACAGTTTGTCTTATCATAGTTCAAAATATTAGTGGGTGGTACACCTTTCAGCGTATCACGTAAATTGTTAAAGTAATTGAGCATCACATCTTCTCCTTTTTGTGCTTTTGGTTTGCTTATGTTTTGTTTCGATCTGATAGTTAGTTTTTCATTGTGGCGTGATAATAAATTGTTTACCCATTTCTCTCCAGGCATTTTACGGTTAAAAAGATGATCTTTCGCATTTTTTTTTAGATAATTGTGCACTAAAATACGCAAATCAAGTTTTGTGAGCGGGCTACCATAATCTGCAGAAGCTATTATTACGTTTATTAGCTTGTTTTCTTCTTCTGCACTTAATCTTTTAGGTTTCCCGACAGGTTTTGAATGACGATCCTTTAATTTATTGACGATTGTGCGCCTCGGTATTCCAAATTGCTTTTCTGCTTCTCTCGACGTAATAGTTTTATTTGCAACAGACTCTACAGCTAACTGCAACATTTCTGCCGAATAGTTTTTATACGGCCGTGACCCTAATTTTCTGCGACTTTTACGTTTTTTCAGTCTAGGTTTTGGTTTCGCCAGAAACAACGTAATAGGATTATTAATAGTAGCAATATTCGTACATATACTGATAGGTCCTTAAAATTAAAGAAATGCATGTTTGTAACGTTACTTAAGTATAATCTCATTATGTAAAATGTAAAAATAACAAATCTGTATGTAAAACGGTAAAAAGCAAAGCATTATAAACAAATTAAAATAAGCATTTTACTTTATATATTAGGTATATATATTAGTTTTAATTTAATGGACAAAATTCTGTTAAGTACCTATGGCGGGGACTTAATTATTGTGTTTGGGTTGTCCCGCTATAACATATATATTAATTAAAAACGAACTTTTCGTCAAGGAACAATATATTTTCTTTTTTGACTCCGTCAGTAGGAATATCTATCTGTCTTCAAAATCAAATTATCAAAAACACATAAAATATAAATGTAGAAAACTGCCAGCATATATACAAGGAGGATGAATACTATATTACAAATGAGAAGTTACAGAAGAGTATAAAAGATGCCGTACCGATCGCCACATCAGCCCCCCCGGAGACCATTAAGGTCGAAAGAAATCGGGAAAGTGCACTCGACGTCCAGCTCGCGTCGTGCGAGGCTGCACGGTCGGGAGAGCGCGAGTTTCAGACGGTACAGTCGGTCTAATAACTTCGTCCCGTGTTGGTTCCTTAAGTATATACGCCGGTTTCAGCCTATCAATAGATACGGTGGTTGGTTTACCTCCAATATCTATATTGAAGAACTTTTCTCCGCGTTCTATTACTTTATAAGGTCCTGTGTAAGGCGCTTCCAATGATTTTCGAAGAGCGTCACGGCGAAGGAAAACTTGTGAAGAAATTTGCAAGTCCTTGCTGATAAAAACAGGTGACGTACCATGATGATTTACTGGCGTAGGTTTGATTTTCTGAATGTTGGCTCGTAAACGGGAAAGAAAATCGTTATAGTCCACTACTTCTTTAGCAGTGCTATGGAAAAATGCATTTGGCAAGCGTAACGTTTCTCCGTATACCAACTCAGCTGATGATGAACCAATGTCTTCTTTCCATGCTGTCCGTATTCCAAGGAGAACTAGTGGAAGAACTTCTACCCAGTCATCATTGGCGTGACACATTATTGCGGACTTTAGTTGTCGATGGAATCTCTCGACCATTCCATTTGCAGCTGGATGATATGCTGTTGTATGTAGATGGTTAACGCCGATCAGCTTAGATAGCTCCTTAAATAAATATGCCTCAAATTGTTTTCCGCGGTCCGTTGTTATTTTCTCAGGACATCCAAAGCGCGCTATCCAACCAGTGACAAAAGCGCTCGCCACTGTATCAGCCTTGATGTCACGGAGCAGTATAGCTTCTGGCCAGCGAGTAAATCTATCAACTGCTGTTAGGCAGTACCTGTACTCGTGTGAAATTGGCAGAGGTCCTATGAGATCGATGTGCACGTGGCCAAATCTATTCGACGGTGGCGTAAAAGAATGCACTGGTGATCGAGTATGTCTAGAAACTTTGGACCGTTGACATGAGAGACAACTACGCGTCCATGCGCTACAGTCTCTTTTAATGTTAGGCCACACATATCTCTCAGTCATCAGTCTGACCGTAGCTTTGACACCTGGATGACTTAATCCGTGAACGCTGTCGAACGCTTGTCGACGAAATTGTGGCGTCAGATACAGTCGAGGTGATGGGCTGGACATATCGCAATATAAACTCTTCCCGGAGTCAGAAAACTTTATTTTCTGAAGGTCCAGTGAAGAATCGCTATGTAGGAGCTGCTGTAGCTCGTCGTCCAGTAATTGTGTGTCTGCTAGAGTGTCCAAATCGATCGCTGCTGTGAAAGCGTCCGTACGCGATAGAGCATCAGCAACCACGTTATTTTCGCCTGCGACGTGCTGAATGTTCGTGGTAAATTGAGACACGTAGTTGAAATACCGAAACTGTCGAGGCGAGCAATTTCCAGAAGCCTTTTTGAATACGGACACAATGGGCTTATGGTCCGTATAAATGCTAAAATCCTTACCTTCTACCATACGTCTGAAGTATTTGACTGCTTCGTAAATAGCTAACAACTCTCTATTGAATGGACTATATTTCTTTTGAGCCGTGGAAAGCTTTTTCGAGAAGAATCCTAGAGGTTGCCATTTAGAGTCAACGTTCTGTTGAAGGACAGCACCGATAGCATTGTCCGAGGCGTCAGTCCACAGAGTTAGATCCGCTGACGAGTCTGGATGTGCTAGTAGGGTAGCTTCAGCTAAGCTTGTCTTACATGCGCTGAAAGCTTCTTGAAGTTCCTGCGACCACGTGATAGGAGTACTAGGCTTAACAGCTGTCCCAGATAAAAGTTTGTGAAGCGGTGCTTGAACTTTGGCTGCTTTTGGGACAAAACGTCTATAAAAATTTGTCATACCCAGAAATCTGCGTAACTCCTTGATGGTCTTTGGTTGCGGGAAATTTTGAATTGCCTCCACTTTACGCGGAAGTGGGCTGGTGCCTGCAGCTGAAACAATATAGCCTAAAAATTCTACTTGAGGTTCACCAAAAACGCATTTCGCCACGTTAATTACGACCCCGTGCTCCTGTAGGCGCTGAAAAACTAGCCTCAAATGTTCCAGGTGCGAGGTCTCATCTTGAGAAGCCACTATTATGTCATCAATATAAGAATAACAAAATTCTAGATCTCTTAAGACTTCATCCATAAACCGCTGGAATGTTTGAGCAGCGTTGCGGAGTCCAAAGCTCATGAACGGAAACTCGAACATTCCAAAAGGAGTTGTTATCGCTGTCTTAGGTACGTCTGACGGATTTACAGGGATTTGATGGTAAGCTCGTATCAAATCGATTTTACTAAAAACGGTACAGCCGGATAGATTATGTGAAAAATCATGTATATGGCGTACCGGATATCGGTCAGGTATTGTTCGCGTGTTTAATGCACGGTAATCACCACATGGTCGCCATTCGTTATTTTTCTTAGGTACCAAGTGTAACGGCGATGACCACGGGCTATCAGATCGTCTTGCGATACCTGCTCTTACCATATCCTCGAACTCTTTCGTAGCGATGCGGAGTCGATCCGGTGCCAACCGACGAGGACGGCTGTATACGGGCGGTCCTGGTGTCGTCCGGATGTGATGAACGGTGTTGTGCTTAACCTCACGCGCAGACAGGTCTCCAGCAGGACGGGTGATATCTTTAAACTGTGAGAGTAGGTCATGATATCGTGAGGAACCTGAAACAACTTTTATATGGCAAAAAGCGGATGGGGCTGGTGTGGCGAAGGACTTAACAACGTAATATTATCTACCAAACGGTGATTCCTAGCATCTACTAACAAATTAAAATGTGATAAAAAATCTATACCTATTATCGGTTTCGTGACTTCAGCTATTACAAAACGCCAAATAAATGCACGTCTTAATCCAAAATCTAAAGATACATTCATCCACCCGAAAGTATTAATCGTAGAACCGTTAGCTGCAAACAGTTTGTAATCCGTTTTGATGCATTGACTATTGCGAATATATTTATACGGGTAAACGCACAGATCGGAACCGGTATCTACTAAATATTGCACTTTAGTTTTTCTGTCTGTCACGAAAACACGGCCACTAAATACTTCATCGCAGTCCCGCGCCGCCGCATTTACTGACTGCTCGTTCCGTTTCCCGGCTGGAATGAACACGGGGCGCGACACTTCGTCGACTTGCTCCCGAATCTCTTGTGATACCAGCACAGTTCCGTCTGGTGAGGTGAAGTGCGGCTCTGTGAACGGCGTCGCCAGCGTGGAGAATGCGCTCTAGTCCTAGAGCGTGAGCGAGCACCAGTAGATAATTCAGCTACCTGATGCGACAACTCTTCTATGCGGCGAGACATTTTATCTAATACAGACATCATTGTGGAGTCTGACGATGAAGAAGCTACAACAACTTGCGCGCTGAGCTCGCCCTCAGCACTCGCCTGAGTATTTCCCATCATATTGTTACCTTCAAAAATATCGAGTGTTCCACTTTCGTCAGGTCACCAATTATGGCGGGGACTTAATTATTGTGTTTGGGTTGTCCCGCTATAACATATATATTAATTAAAAACGAACTTTTCGTCAAGGAACAATATATTTTCTTTTTTGACTCCGTCAGTAGGAATATCTATCTGTCTTCAAAATCAAATTATCAAAAACACATAAAATATAAATGTAGAAAACTGCCAGCATATATACAAGGAGGATGAATACTATATTACAAATGAGAAGTTACAGAAGAGTATAAAAGATGCCGTACCGATCGCCACATACCTATTTTTATAAAAGTAGGCGTTGCAAACAAAATACAACCCTTTTTTTGAGGCAGTCAGGTAAATAAAATGCAGCAGCCCTAGCGCCTCAATATGGATGGGCAATGTTGGGACGACGTTTGTTGCGTTTATCCGCCTAACATTACCCAAGGTCGAAACTCTTACCAAACTTTCAATTCATTATTCAAAATAACACATAACCTCCTTATTTAAAGTATATTTTCATAAGCTGTATGTAAAACTTACGTATCTTGATGTCTTCCTAGCGATTACTCAAAAGTTTTTCCCTCGAAAATTTGCTCCACAAAAACACGATCTACTTTACCAACATGTGACGGACGACTGTTTGAAGTTATATTACGTCATGTTTATTAAGTGTTGCCATAAGAATCTAAATTTTCTACTAAAATAAAAACCATAGATTCAAACGCTATATTTTGCCAGATATCGTAAAAAAAAGTTGGTTATGTTAAGCATAGACAAGTATTTACTGCAGAAGAGGAAGGTAAGATAGCTTCCTACCTACTCAAGTGCGCCGATGTATATTTTGGACTACTTCCTATAGAAGTAAGGAAACTAGCTTACCAATGCAGTGTGCAGCTTAGTGCTAAAAACAAAAAAGAAGGAGGAATCTTCTTGGCATCAAAATAAAATGGCTGGTACCGACTGGTTACAAAATTTTATGCGCAGAAATTCACATTTATCTCTAAGGACACCAGAAGCGACGTCTTTAAGTCGAGCGACGTCTTTCAATAAGACTAACGTTAATTCATACTTTGAAATATATCAACGACTTCTCCAAAAATATCAGTTTAATGCTTCTCGAATATGGAACATTGATGAAACAGGGGTCACAACGGTTCAAAAACCTAAGAAAATAGTAGCTGCTCGTGGCCAAAAGCAAATTGGAGCTATCACATCGGCTGAGAGGGGAACTCTTGAAACACTTGCTTGTGCCTCTAACGCTGCGGGTAATTTTATTCCACCGATGTTCGTTTTTCCCAGGCTTAAATATCTGAAATGTTTATTCGTGGTGGACCTCTGGATTGCTTTGGTGCTGGTAATTCCTCCGGATGGATGACCGAAAAACAATTTTTAATTTTTATGGATCATTTTATCAAACACGCAAAACCCACCAAGGAAGAGCCAGTTATGTTGCTACTTGATAACCATAGCTCACATGTGAATATTGGAGTGGTTGAAAAAGCCAAAGAAAATAATGTCATCATGTTATCGTTTCCCCCGCACTGCTTCCACAATTTGCAACCTTTAGACGTAGGAGTGTACGGCTCTTTTAAAAATTACACAAATAGGGCACACAGCATGGATGCACAACAATCCGGGGAAAACGATGACAATATATGACATCCCAGGTATTGTGAAAGAGTCGTTACCGCTTGCCCTAAACCCTGCTAATATTATGAGTGGATTTAAAGCTTCTGGTTTATGGCCTTTGAATGCTGATATTTTCCAAGACTCACTTTGCGCCATCTTATGTTACTGATCGTCCAGATCCTACACAAGAACCAGATGACGTAAATGTCATAGATAATATATCTTTGAACCTTGAAAATCTAGAACTATTAGATTCTGTCCCTGAAGTAGATATAAGCACCACGGAAATTATAAGCCAAATCGAAACTGCAAACGAACCAAATCCGAGTTGCTCCGGTCTACAAAAAAATTTCTCGCCATCAAAGATTAGACCTTTACCAAAGGCGCCACCAAGAAAAACTAATACAAATAGCAGACTCTACTTTCTCTGTTCCTTACGTATTCCGCTCGTTGCATACCGGCCTTGTTTAGTTCTACTACGTTAGTAACTAGTTGAAGTTTTTGTAAAAAAGAAGATTTTTATTGTTAAATAGTCTTTACATATGTATAACTAAATTTATATTATAATTATTTAAAACTATATATTTACATTATATAATATAAAACTAAATACATAAAGTAAAATTAAAATAAGTGTATATAGCTAGGTCCCTGCGGCGCAGTACCTAAAATGCTGGCAGCGTTCCCTCGCTGTATAGCTATGCTTACACGCTGAGCAAGAAAGCTGCCAGCTCTAGGGTCGCTCGTCTTATCTTTTAATTTTTTATTAATTTCTTTAAAAAGACAGTGAGCATCGGGACCCCACGGGCCAAGCGTTTCGACATATCAATATAATATAACATTCAATAACTGACCCGAGATTTCCATACTTTATTTTTTTAATTTTTTTTTTTAATTTTTTTAATAGTCTTTTCGTTGTTTCGTCCGTTGTTTAGTGGAGTAATAGAAGTATCGTTATGAGTGATAACGACGAAGACAGTGACCGTTCGCTTACAAGAAAAAAGGAAGGTAACATATTATCGCAACATCGTTCACAAAATTTTTGACAGCAATTATTTAACAAAAGCTAAATGTGCATTTTGCCCAGGAACATCAATGGTAGCTTATCTATCCAATTTAAATGCCTCTACCAAGAAACACCCAGGCAACAAATGGGTCCAATGGAAAAACACAAACATTAACATCGCTTGGATTCCAGAGAGGTCTTATTCCACAAAATAAAGAACTTAAACTTGCTGCTTTTTTTGCGGAGCACAATATTGCATTCTCGGTTGCTGACCATTTGACAGATTTATTAAAAGAAGTTGTGACGGATTCTAAATTCAGTCACCCGTGAACCTGCGAGAAACTTGACCTAGTCTAAGATTAATGTTTTGAGTTTGTGTTTGTGCCGCGAAGTTTGACGCTTGATTTTTGGAGGCTTTTTATCAGAAGTTTGTAAAATCACATAATTTATTATCAATAATGCCTTCAAGTGTTAAAGCAGAACGAGCCTTTTCCTTCGCCGGCTATATTTGTTCCAAACTAAGAAGTTTCCTTGGTGACAGAACATTGAGATCATTATTATTTATGAGATCAAGAACAAAGATTAAATAAATAAAACTTTGTTGTTTGAGTCTATTCGTACGTAATTGATTTTAGATTAGGAGTTTAATTTTAAAATTATTATCTTCTATAGTTTCTTTTTATTTTAATATAATAAAGAACATTTGAAGATGTTTGATTTTTTATTTCTATTCCTTGCTAAAATACAAGGTATTTTACACGCAAAAAATTGCGCCTTAAAAAAATAAATCAGTTACGTAATTGTAGTTACGTATTTAGAGCAACGAAATGCGTATCTAGTTACGTAATTATCAAATCCGTATTTTTGTGAGCCCTACACGAAGTGCGTTTGTGACTCGGCCCATTTGTGTGCCAGTGAAGCCTGTAAAAAGTTGCCTGAAGGTGTACAATAACTGGCTAGAGATATTTACAACTATTTTAAACATAGTGATTTAACGGCTATTTGATTTTCGTAACTTTCAGTCGTTTGCCGCAGTGGAGCCTCACAAAATACTGAAACCATCACAGACAAGATGGCTTTCTTTATAAGCAGTGGTTGAAAGGATATTAGAGCAATGGGAGGCTCTACTTGTTCGTTATTGTCAGTAGAAGGTACTTATATAAGAAAACATTAAGAAAGTTGCGCAAAAAATTAGAAAATGTATGTAAGAAAAAATAAAAACATTGCGCAGAAAATCCAAAAATTTAAGAAAACTTAACGACCATATTAACTTCTTCAATGTTACTTTTACAACAATTTTTTCCTATTTTATAACTGTCAGTCACTTGACAGTTGGCGCGACTGACAGAATATGAGAGGGAGAGGGAGGAGAGGGGATTTAATGATCTCTGATTTGATAGCCTACCAAAAATTTAGTTAAAAGTAACACAATACAATACAATACAATATTCTTTATTGTGCACACTAATAAATGACAAAAAAGAGAAGTTAACAAACAAACAAAAAATACACAACAGGCGGTCTTATCGCTACAGTAGCGATCTCTACCAGACAACCCTTTGAGCGAAGGACAAAATACATTTCTTGAGCTGAGGTAGGGGTGCTACAATTATATACGTAAAATATATACGTTAATATAAATACGTAAATAACACTACGTTTATTGATTTTTAAGTGATACGAAGTTGGCGGGGTCAGCTAGTATCCCACAAATATTAAAATAATGTGACATTCAACTTCATATCATCGACAGTAATCAATAAGGTATATAAAAATTAAGTGGCGTTTGGATTGACTTGTGAATTAATCTTTTTATTATTTTTTAGATTTGTGATAGTGACTGCAGAATTATAAGTGTCAATGCTTAAATTTGGTGGAGCCAACCATGATTCATTTATTTGGGAAAGCAGCCATCTTAACCAATATATGCAATCATTGCACCAACATCGTGAAGCATGCTGGCTTTTAGGTAACATTATTATAACAATAATATACATAACGGAGCGCCGAGACTGAGATGTATTTCATCCTCTGATATTCTTTGGTTATATGTCACAGTACAGATAGTAGGGTATTTTCTTGGATATATGATCACGCACATATTGTAATACAATCATTTTTATTAGAATTAACACTGTAACACTGTACAACACGAAGTAATAGAAGATTGTAGAATTAAAGCCAATAGTTTCATACACAATTCACGCGACCGGCGTTGTACCTCCAATGGCCTCTGCCAAGGTTGCCAGACCTCGCCATGACGTGTACGACTCTATTCGGTGTTACCCGCTCAATTTACAATCTTTTGAGAAATAATTATTTAAATCGATCACATTTAATCATTTATACGCCGCGCCGATATACATATATTTAAATCATATTACCCCTACTACAGGTTGTTTCTGTTACGAGTATTATAGGGGACTCTGGATACCCACTGCGTCCATGGTTAATGACACCATTTTTAGATGTAAATGTTAATGACTTTCCAAAAGCATTATTAAATAAAAAAATGGTACAGCAAGTGTCCTTGAAAATATTTAGTGAATGCAAAGTGAATGTGAAAATGAAAATGTGAAAGCAAGAGTCCTTATTGAAAGTCTTTTGGGAAACTTAAAAATCTTTGGCAATGCTTATGCAAGGACAGAGTCTTACATTACAAGCCTCAAAAATGTGCTAAAATTATTCAGGCTTGCTGTGTAAGAAACGGCCTACTCTACAATCTTGCACTTGATTATAAAGTAACTGAACCAAGTACTATTATGTCTTCAGTGCCTGAACCAAGTAATTTGGGTAAGTAGCACATATAAACTTTATTGTATTATGTATATTAGATGTATCTCTCCAACAAGATTTAATAATTTTCTTTTGTTGTAGATCTACCAGCCGAAGAAGAATTTGTAGAAGTCTTCAGAGACACCTCTGGAACTGATCTTATTAGAGGTAGAGCAAATAGAGGACAGTTGATGCAAAGACTAAGGTTTTAAATGATAAATTAAGATATGTAATTAGAAGTTTACTCAATAACTAAAGTCTGGTCCCGGTTTCGCAAAGATGGACATGTATTTTTTAAATTCTTTGGGATAAACATAGAGTCTCTAAGCAGGACATAAGTTTTGTTTTTTCAAATTACTACTATTATGTTTCTTATAACATTTTATATTTTTATCCATAAACCTATTTTATTCTCAGTTTATTTTTTACTAAAAAATTAACTAACTTGGTTGTTAAGACTTACAGTTTTAGTAGGGATCCTTACTTTTTCTAGTAATAAATATAGCCTATGTTCTTCAGAGATAATGTAGCATTCAAATGGCGAAAGAATTTTGGAAATCAGTCTATGGTTTTTATGTTTATTCATCTCAAATATACAAATATTTCCTCTTTATAATATTAAATATAAATTTAACAACATAATAACATAACAGCCGTAACAAGACAATGGTGCGTTACCAACATTCCTGTCAGTCGATTTCGATTAATTCCTACACCCATCTACCGAATAACCAAACTTTTTACAAAAAGTCCAGCGTGGTCAAACACGTTTCGAATTCGCATCACTACTATTATTCGAACTAGAGTTGGGTGTGGCATGCTATTTTGAACAACTTTCGCAGTCGGAGTTAATGTTTACATTTCGAGAATTAGTAGAACTTTCAACAGTAGTCGCGTGATCGTGATTCGAGTTAATATCGCGGGAATTAATGATATAGATAGACTTACTTCGGCCAGCGTTTCCCCTACGGACCTTGATCGCTCGACTCTCGAGTAGACAGTCGATATACTTACACTATCGCGTGACACTCTTTTGCGGATTTTACGATTTAAAAGGCCTTATACAATGTCTAATTTCATTATTTCCGGTACATTATATGGTATTCGCGACATATTGGCACGCACTCACGATTTAAACGAATCGACACTGTCACTATCACTTTGTTCTTGTGCGAAGATTTCTCGAAGGATCCGATGAGCGGGGCGAGGGGCTCTACATGAACCGAAATCGGCGTATCGCGTCATCCCAGCAGCCCCCTTAGCCAAAACACAAACGCTTCGTTTCTAATCTCTTTCTACGATTGCTTACGCTTTAGCGTTTGCGATCGGGTGACCACAGTGAGGTAGAAATTTGAATGATGAATTTAAATTAATATTCTTGGTCTGATTATGGGTTAAGCGGGATTTAGCGGGTGTAGTAGCGTTTATTTATTGTAAAATTCAAGAGTTTTACAATATCATTCTGTATTATTTTTTTCAGATTCAATAGCAACTCATTCTGTTGCACGATCTCCCCAACATACACCTCCAGTGACAGGGCCGTCAGGTACTGCTGCGCCAGCGGCTTCCCCGACTGCCACCATGTCAACACCGCGACGTCGCCGATTGCTCCAAGAACGCAGGCGTCTAACACCTTTTGAAGAGGCCACTGCGCAGTTCGCGGCTATCGAGCAGCGGCGGTTGCAACTGGAGGAAACTCGAGAAAAGAACTTTCACGAGAGGAAAAAGCAGGAATTGCTATTGGAATCGAGAAGAATTGAAATGGAAGAAAACAGAAATACTGTTTTTAAAAGTATAGCTGATAATATTAATAATTTACCAGACAAAATATCTAAAACGGTGGTAGATAAATATGAATTTCCAAAAATAGTGCTAATTTTAATAAAATCACAATGAATAATTTTTAATCAAATGCTTTTATTTTTTATATATTTTTTGACCACTTATTGCCACTTACTAGGAAATAAAAAAAAAACAAAAAGAAATCTATATCCACTCATCTACACTGTCATCTGTATCCGCCATCGTATTTTATTCTCCTTGTACTTCACTCCAGTACTCCAGTTTCAGTACCCAGTACTCCAGTACTCCAGTTTCAGTTGTCTTTTTTAATTTAAATGTGTACATTTCTTTTTGCCTATTTTTTAAATAATATCTTGAGGAATTTCGTATGTGTGGCAAGTCTTAAAATTTTTAAGCCCTGTTCGGATATGAATAATTGAATTTAAAGTGTCCAAGTTCATTTTATTCCTCAGTTTATTTTTTAAAATGTTAATTAAACTGAGAGGGTATCTCAACGTCGGCATTTGAATGTGGTAATGTCAGCAATGTAAATGCCAATAAAATTATGTAGTTCGCTGTAGGGATTTTCGTTGCTTCCATCCTTATATTCAGATACTTCACTCCAAAACTTTAATGGTCAGTCACACATTGATGGTTGTTAATACTTTTCCATTGGGAAACTATTTTATAATGCACTTTCTGCATAATGCAGAAACTATAGAAAGTGTTCTGCCAATTTTATAACCTGGACAAGCTTTTTGTTTGATTTTAAGACATAAATGACACTCATCACATTCATATCTTTTAGAATTTTCACATTATCAGGAAGCCGTTGTTGCAATTGTTTTATTAATTTTACAGTGAATTCAATGCAGCGGTTTCTGCTAATAATTTTTTCGGAATCTATAGGATTCTGATGAATTATGAACGCAGCCAGCTTCAAATTAAAAACTCTTGGCTGTCTGACTGACATGACAGCATATTTTTTCCAAATTGTCTTTTACGCTACTATTGCAACTATTCTGTATTTTTTACTTCGTATACAAAGTTTTCTATCACGCACTGTTTTATTTATTTAGCTCCCGGGCAGTTATATTAATTTCATTAGGTTATGGGCCCAGACGCCCGTTAGTTCAGATATAGGGTAAAGTATTAGTTCAAGTACATTCGCGAATATACAAGTGACGGTTGATTAGGAAAATTTTTTCACTCCGGTATTTTCGGAGTACAGTCGCTGACGTCGGACTGTTACCTTCTTGATAGATCGCGACAAAAGCAGTTTCCACTGAACATGCTTTTGCTTAAAGTAGTAAGCCGGGAAGCATCACCCCAGATTCGATTAAGATGAGTGTACCAAGAGCTAAGACGATTCTTTTAACCACGCTGTACAAAAGTAGAACAGAGACAGGCAGAAATTATTTAGTTACAACATATAAATTGGATGCTCGTGGTGAAGAGTTCTTTGTATCTGTTGATGCACTGCATAAATACGATCTTACAACCATGTTCATAAATCGTGTAATAGTATACGATAGGACAGGTACGCTTATCCCATTGATCAGTTGCAGGCTTATGCTGAACGTATAGAAAGGAAATACCGTGCTTTCTCAAGATACGAATCCGTATCCTAGAACTACAGACTACGCGAACCCCATCAAACGCAATGATGGCAAAAATAGTGATACCGTATCTCACATAGGTGTGGGTAATATTCAGACGGTGTCATACATTAATTCCGCATAAAAAGTTTCTTCTGAAAAAATTACTAAGTTATTTGGTGACGCGAAAATTTAGCCCCTACCCAGAAAGGAACGTGTACGAAAAGAAACAGCAAAACCATCTTCATCTATCAAGAGGACACCTAAAGAAGAGACTGCCTCACGCGATTCGGCGCCGGAGCCATCGACATCGCGGAAATCCGCTGATGGGATGGGACATCGCGGAATTCCAAAATAAAAGCAAGCCGCTGAAAAATCTGACAAGGATCAGATATGCGTACTACCCGCTATCGTTCCTCCAAAATGGGATGAACCGGTAAAAGATAAGAAGGAAGTGGATCAGAAAGGATTCCTAAATAAAATAATAGCCAAATGCGTAGCAATATGTAATAATGGCAATTTTTCATCTATAATCCAAAGAAGTTTAATATCGAAGTGAATGTAAATGAGCGCGAAAAACTTCTTTTAGTGGAGTTACTAACAAAACAATTTCAAAATTTGGAAACGCCAGGTGAATATATTACTGTGGACGAAAGTATGGTTGCTTTTCGAGGACGCATTATATTCATGCAATATATTCTTGGTAAACGCCATAAATATGGCATAAAACTTTTTAAGTTGTGTGATGATGATGGTTACACACATGACCTCATTATTTACGAAGGAAAACAAGCAACGAGGCAGGACAATGTGGCCACGAATGTAGTTATGAAGCTTTGTCAACCATACCTAGGAGTGGGCTGGAGTGAGGTTACTGATAATTTTTACACTACCGTTGACTTGGCGGAAAAATTATTGGAAAACAGCACACACCATATAGATACTTCACGAAAAAAAAGAAAGGGATTGCCGAGAAAAGTTATAAAAGAAAAACTGAAAAGGGGCGTTTGTGGGTTGGAAAATAATAAAGGAATTCTTGTTCTTAAATGGAAAGACAAACGTGCCGTTTTTGCTTTGTGCACAAAACACTAATAGTTTTGACAGTAAGTCAAGAGCGAAAGGAACCCAAGCAAGGTTATGAAACCTATTGTGATATCTGAATACAATAAACACAAGTGCTCCATTGATTTGTCGGATCGATTGGTAAGTTATGCCAGTCCTGCCTGAAGAAGTATTCGTTGGTTTCAGAAACTAGCTTTGGACCTGATATTTTCTACCGATGTTACAAATGCCTATATAATTTATAAAAAACATAAGCAGCTAAGTAGCAATATATACACCGTAACGAATTTCAGAGAAAATCTCTGTCTACAGATGTTAGGATTTACTTCATAACAAAACCCAGCAGTGAGCTTACAAAGGCATCCAGGACATCAGTTCAGCAAAACTTCATTGAATGATCACAGGGGACGACTTGTTCGCCGACGATGTATTCATTGCTATGAAAGATACCGTACTGCAGGTCTGTCAGCCGTTGAAGCCAGGAACAGCACGAAAAAACTCAACACAGTCTGTCTGAAGTGCCCGTCACAGCCTAGTATTTGTGCGGAATGCTATGCAGAAATTCATTTAAACAAATAATTTTTCCTTTTGGAACGAAGTTCCTTATCGCGCGTTGCGAAAGGGGGCTAGGCGGAAAATTTGGTAACGAAAAGTTGTAACGACACTTTTTGCCGTGGTTAGTCATTACAACTCGTGCGGCGTGCGCATGTTTCTCTGTCTGTCTCTCTCTCTCTTATAGAAAGCAAGCCAGATATTTTCGTTTCTTGCAGTAAGTACTAGGATAGCAAAAACATGCAAGCGAGTGTCCCAAAACAAATCTGGGGTATTTCTGGGTAATTTCTCATCGGCTTTGTTAATTTAATACCCCAGATTTGTTTTGGGACACTCGCTTGCATGTTTTTGCTATCCTAGTACTGACTGCAAGGAACTTCGTTCCATCCGGGTGTCCCTTGACACCTCTCAAGTTTTTTTTTAATTTATTTTTCCGTTTTTTTCTTATTTTGTAAACAAAACCAAATAAACGTTTTACTTGAAACAAGTTTTATTAATTTATTTTCAACTCAGTGCATGTAAATAAAGTCTGATTTTCGTCGAATTTTTTTTCATAAATAGGTTTTTGTCTATACTGAGTGAAACAGTGGTTTTTAGCTCCTCATCGGGCATGCCAAAGGCAAGAAAAGTATATTAATTTTTCGGGTCCTAAATATTAGCTGATTGATTATTTGACAAACATGTAAAGAGGATCGAATTAATATAGTTATGAAGTAAAGTAATTGTTTTAACCTTAGAGTTAGATAAAATAGTAATAATTGACAGAAGATACACATGCAACGTAGCTCGGCTCGAAATATTGAGTTGGCTAATTGTTTTAAACTTAGAGCTAAACAAAATATGAGGCCACCAGAACCAGAGCGGCCCAAACCACAATTTTTGATTAAATTAGTTGACCACGGCAATGCCCTTTTCAAACCCCTAAGTTCATAGCCAGAGTGGCTCAAAAGTAATTTCAGTTACCAATCATAGATAGCGTTAAAAAAAATTGTTGTGGCATTTTGATTCTTTAATGAATATTAATAGAGCATAGTGGCCCAGATCACTTGGGTCACTATTGTATTTGCTGCCATTACGGCTCATGTGACTTGGGCCACTCTGGTCTTTGGTATTTACGCGTAAACATTTTTTTTATTTATTTATTTATTTAATAGTTTATGTACACGTATAAAATTGGTTACAAAAACTTATAAAAAGAAATTTTGTACATAGGCTATGCTTATTTCTAAAAGAAATCTCTTCCAGCACACCTAGGAATGGAAAAGTGATATAAAATTAATTAAGCGTGCACTTGTGTAGTGTTCCGTTGTACCATTAATTCTGTATATTCACTGGTTCGATGTAATAGACTAGGAAACGCGGTTACGCCAATGATTAATTATTACTTAATTACATAATAAATATATATAGATAAATATCGGCTCGCTGCAAACACCACGTCTACACTCCGCGCCCGACAGTTCGTGACTGACTCAATGTGCGCTCCGCGTGATGCGTGACCGAGACGACAGAAAAGTGACATCTGTCAACTAGATTGCAAAACTACAAAATGATATCGATATCCAACTCGATATCGATACACTACATCCCTTCCTTATTATAATTTAATTTTTATTTTTGTAGTTTCTAGTTTCCGTAATTCTTCATCTTTCTTTCTAATTTTAACTCCAAATAATAATTCAAACGGAGTCATTCCAATGCTTCGTTGGTGAGTTCCATTTATACCGCGTCGGACGTTAGGTACTCTGCGATACCTTTAGTACCGATCTTTGGTAGGGTCATCCGCACTGAGTTTACTCAACACAACGATGATAATTTCCTCTCGGCCATTTCCTCTCGGCGTTTCCTATCGGGTGTAAGAAGCCTTCTCTCTTCCCTTTCTTGTTTGCTATCAGGATACATTCAACACAATTGTTAATTATTATCCTTCTAATTTTGTCTTGTAACTTTTCTATGTGGTATTCTCTATTTATTAATTCTTCAGTCCTAGTAAATCCAAAGTGTCCTTTTTCATGGTTCCTTCTGATTATTTCAAATTGCATCTCCTTAGGTACAACAATCAATCTACTTCCGTTTTTCACTTTGTAGAGTATGTCTTTTTTGTAAAATATAATCTTGATAAGGCTCTTTCTTTAAAATTTTCTTCAACTCTTTTATGTGATCGTCCTCATCTTGGGCTTTTTTGATATATGCTGTAGTTTCCGCAATCATTAAAAAAATTGGATATCTACTTAAAGAATTAGCGTGTTTCATCCTTGATCCAGGTCTATGCTCGATCTCGTTATCATATTCCTCTAGTAGCAGAGCCCAGCGGGCATCTCTTGGTGGTAAATCCTTCTTCTGTAAGGTCCTCGTTAATGCCGAGCAATCTGTTACTATTTTAAAATGTATCCCTTGTAGGTAAATTTTAAATTTCTTGATAGCTTCCACGATAGCCAGTACCTCCAAGTGGTAACTATGGTAATTTCTCTGAGTCGGGGTAGTATTTTTGCTCATATTATGGATTGGGTGAAGTTTGTCACCATTCGGGCTTTCCTGTAAGAGTACGGCTCCATATCCATCAGTGCTGGCGTCTGTGTATAATTCGGTATGCAGATTAGGATTGTAAATTCTAAGTACAGGTGTGCTCCACAGTTCCTTCTTGAGTTCTTTGAAAGCTTGTTAACAGTTTTCATCAGAATTACTTAGAAACCCATTGAAACACGTGTTTTACACTTGCTACTAATTTAGTACGAACACACATGGCTCTGAACAGATTACTATGTCGCTGGAATAACATAACCAATCGCTAATGGAACGCGGTGAAATCGGATTTACATCGCGGTGCGGCATTCAGGGTAACCAACCATAATTCACACGTCGCATTGCACACTCACAGCCATTCCGGCTCCACAACTTGCCCGCGCCTCCCGCGCTTACTAAAACCCGCGTGATAAATCCGCCAATCGCTGGCACCATGACCTATCTCATCAGAAGCGAACCATCACAGCCGCATGGGTGCTACTCTTCGCAAAGGGTATGACTGTGCATAGAAAACAGTCCACGTGCACTTCTCGCTGGCTCCGGCATAACGCGCTACTGACTGGTCAACACACGCAATACCTGCTCGATCGCAGTCCATCAGTACACACTGTACCTAGTTGTGCTCTCCATAAAGTAAACGTTGTGCAATGCTAATGCAAATTAAACTCGGCCATAATAACGACGTTCTACTTTAGCGTCCGCTCAGCTCGGAGGCTGTCTCGGTGAACATTCACATGTAATACTGGTCAAACTGTTCCTTCGCTGTAAATATTCTTTCGGTATCAACTTTGTTTTCTGCTTTTCCGGTTAAACATATTGGTTTTGTTCTGTAATCTTTAACACTGTGTTTAATCTCCTCAAATTCTGATTTTGTAATAAGGTTAACGTTGCTTCCGGTATCTATCATAGATGTAAAGTCACTTCCGTTAAGTTTAACCTTCTTGTAGGGGACTTTCTCAGCTTCAATGTTTAAGTTTATTTGTTTTTCTTCCTCTTTATTTTTGGATGTTCAACGTCTTCTTTTATCGACTATTAGTACATTCAGTAGATTTAAGGCCAAATCCGTTGCATTTAAACATTTGACTCCCTTCGGACAGGCTGGTGATTGGTGATCTAGGTCACCACAGTTAGAGCATCTCTTCACGTGAGGCACCTTGCAGTTTGACTGATGTACAGTTGAATGGCCAGTTTGGGCGGGTTTGCCTGGCACCTTCTTTCTAAAGTCACTGTAGATGTCCAGCTTTTCCCGGAAATCTTCAACATTCGACGCACCATACAGAATGGATTTGTTGGTCTCAAGATCACGTATGCCATCAATCACATATTTTAAAAAGTTTTGCAGTTCCGTCTAAAGTCGTTTGGCATAGATCAATTTCTCAATTTTAGTCCACTTTATAAGCAGGGCAGTATCTTCGAATTCATCGAGAAATGTCTCAACAGGGTAAGTGTCGTCTCCAGTAAATATGGTCCAGAGAACAAATTTTACCCACACCACGCGACGCGTCATCCGGAGATCAACAAACGCTGGCACAGATGTGACGGAGTTAGAGCGGCTCCGTCAAACCGCCTTACTGTAGAGACAGGTACTCCCCGAATTATGGTCATGGACTTCTCTAAGTCTTTAAAGGAAATCTGCATATCAACGTCTTCATCTTCACTTTCTTTTCCCTCTTTCTTCGGCGGCATTGTGGCGCCTTTCGATTCGATTTCAATTCAATTCGATTTAGATGCGTCTTCAGTTTTCTTCGTAGATTCACTTCAAATATTATGTCGAACCTTCACTAGGACTCCCTGTGTCGCCGGCGCCATGGGGAATACACCAGACAAAGACGTTCACACCCAGACCGAGAACCACAACCTCGCCGAGAATCGAACCCAGGACCCTCGGCACGGCGATCCGGCACGGCAACCATTGCGCCCCACGGGTCGTCCTTGATTTAGATCATCGCAATTTAATGCAAAACCGCAATTTAATGCACCTCGCAATTTAATGCACCTCGCAATTTAATGCACCTCGGAATTTAATGCACCTCGCAATTTAATGCGACTCTCACCATCATTGATTTCGATCATCGCAATTTAATGCAAAACCGTAATTTAATGCACCTCGCAATTTAATGCACCTCGGAATTTAATGCACCTCGCAATTTAATGCGACTCTCACCATCATTGATTTAGATCATCGCAATTTAATGCAAAACCGTAATTTAATTCATATCGCCATCATTCGACATGATGATTCGATCACTCATCCATAAAATTTAATAAGAACTAGTAGTACTTACTATCGAAAAGTGTTCACAGCTATTTTTAATTTAATTTAATTTAATCATTTTTCCATCACCTTCACTCTTGTTGGTGGTGCGTAGCGTGTAAATAGCTACACTACCGCGTACTTGCGTACAACTGAAATTATTTTGTCAAACCTATTGTTAATGGCATAAGATCAGCCAAAGCGCAACTGAATCCACTCACCCTGCTCTGTCCTGGTATGAATCCCACGCAGTCCAACGTAGCTGATGAGGTGGTGACGCTGAAGCCGGCCGGCGTGGTGATAGTTAGATATTCCGTCGAAATTTGTGTTAGTTCACCACATCACGCACTTTACTGTATATGTAATTGAAGGGTGCACCTCGTAACTCGTAGGAAGAAGGCGGACGACAGATTTTTTTCCTGCCATCATTCGGCGCGAACGCAGCGCCGCGCGCGGCTATTCAAATAGGACTCCTAACGCCATCTAGAGGCGACAGGAAGCACTTTAATGAGCGAACCAGTGAACTTAAAGCTGATCTTGCCATTAGAATTTTACCAAAAAACCTACTTTAATAAATTGAAGCAGTAGTGCTTCACCACTTGTGATAACCGGATGAGTTTTATCTCAATTGATAGTTTTTAACACACCGAATGTGCCTAGGTAGATGTATTCATTGCTATGAAAGATACCGTACTGCAGGTCTGTCAGCCGTTGAAGCCAGGAACAGCACGAAAAAACTCAACACAGTCTGTCTGAAGTGCCCGTCACAGCCTAGTATTTGTGCGGAATGCTATGCAGAAATTCATTTAAACAAATAATTTTTCCTTTTGGAACGAAGTTCCTTATCGCGCGTTGCGAAAGGGGGCTAGGCGGAAAATTTGGTAACGAAAAGTTGTAACGACACTTTTTGCCGTGGTTAGTCATTACAACTCGTGCGGCGTGCGCATGTTTCTCTGTCTGTCTCTCTCTCTCTTATAGAAAGCAAGCCAGATATTTTCGTTTCTTGCAGTAAGTACTAGGATAGCAAAAACATGCAAGCGAGTGTCCCAAAACAAATCTGGGGTATTTCTGGGTAATTTCTCATCGGCTTTGTTAATTTAATACCCCAGATTTGTTTTGGGACACTCGCTTGCATGTTTTTGCTATCCTAGTACTGACTGCAAGGAACTTCGTTCCATCCGGGTGTCCCTTGACACCTCTCAAGTTTTTTTTTAATTTATTTTTCCGTTTTTTTCTTATTTTGTAAACAAAACCAAATAAACGTTTTACTTGAAACAAGTTTTATTAATTTATTTTCAACTCAGTGCATGTAAATAAAGTCTGATTTTCGTCGAATTTTTTTTCATAAATAGGTTTTTGTCTATACTGAGTGAAACAGTGGTTTTTAGCTCCTCATCGGGCATGCCAAAGGCAAGAAAAGTATATTAATTTTTCGGGTCCTAAATATTAGCTGATTGATTATTTGACAAACATGTAAAGAGGATCGAATTAATATAGTTATGAAGTAAAGTAAATGTTTTAACCTTAGAGTTAGATAAAATAGTAATAATTGACAGAAGATACACATGCAACGTAGCTCGGCTCGAAATATTGAGTTGGCTAATTGTTTTAAACTTAGAGCTAAACAAAATATGAGGCCACCAGAACCAGAGCGGCCCAAACCACAATTTTTGATTAAATTAGTTGACCACGGCAATGCCCTTTTCAAACCCCTAAGTTCATAGCCAGAGTGGCTCAAAAGTAATTTCAGTTACCAATCATAGATAGCGTTAAAAAAAATTGTTGTGGCATTTTGATTCTTTAATGAATATTAATAGAGCATAGTGGCCCAGATCACTTGGGTCACTATTGTATTTGCTGCCATTACGGCTCATGTGACTTGGGCCACTCTGGTCTTTGGTATTTACGCGTAAACATTTTTTTTATTTATTTATTTATTTAATAGTTTATGTACACGTATAAAATTGGTTACAAAAACTTATAAAAAGAAATTTTGTACATAGGCTATGCTTATTTCTAAAAGAAATCTCTTCCAGCACACCTAGGAATGGAAAAGTGATATAAAATTAATTAAGCGTGCACTTGTGTAGTGTTCCGTTGTACCATTAATTCTGTATATTCACTGGTTCGATGTAATAGACTAGGAAACGCGGTTACGCCAATGATTAATTATTACTTAATTACATAATAAATATATATAGATAAATATCGGCTCGCTGCAAACACCACGTCTACACTCCGCGCCCGACAGTTCGTGACTGACTCAATGTGCGCTCCGCGTGATGCGTGACCGAGACGACAGAAAAGTGACATCTGTCAACTAGATTGCAAAACTACAAAATGATATCGATATCCAACTCGATATCGATACACTACAACTTGTTTATATAAATAATATGTAAGATACCTACATATTAATATATTAAATAATAACATACATACATATATACATACATACATACATACATACATACATACAAATAATATATACACTAATACATACACATTGTATAAATATTAATTTTATAAATACATACATTATTAAATATATGGACAAACTATAGTTAGATATTAGATAATAACCATAAATTGACAGGACTTATTCACATAAAGAAAAATAGTGTTCTTTTACTCTTTTTTTAAATGAGTAAATTGTTTGACATTGACGGATACTAGGTGGTAGTGAATTCCACAACCTAACCGCGTGTACCGAAAAGGAATGGGAGTAGGATGAAGTATTATGGCGAGGAAAATGTAAGAGCGACCTAATGTGCGTCCTACAAGGTGCATTAGATGTTCGGGCATAGGAAAAACGATTGCGGAGGTACGAAGGAGTGGAAGGGTTTTTGAGGATCTTAAATAGGAGGCAAAGGATACGAGTATTCCTGCGAAAGCGGATTGGGAGCCACTTGAGATCCTTGCGAAATTGCGATACACGATCAAATTTTCGTAAACCAAAAACAAACCTTATACACAAGTTTTGCAAGCGCTCAAGTTTATTTAATAGCTCCTCTGTGGCATCTAAGTAACAAACATCGGCGTAATCTATGATCGGAAGGACGAGAGAGTGACACAGGGAGATTTTAGTCTTAAGAGGCAGAAAACTTTGAAAGCGTCGAAGTGAGTGCATCGTATAAAATACTTTACGGCTCACCTCCCCAATGTGTGCCCTCCAAGACAGGTTGGCATCTAGCGTTAAGCCAAGGTTCTTAACCGTATCAGCATACTGTATCGGCGTGTTATCCAGAAGCAGAGTTGGAAGTTTAGAAAAATCCAAGACATTACGAGTATGTTTGGAACCAATCAAGATTGCTTGCGATTTCCTCGGATTAATCATAATTCCAAATGATTTAGCCCATTTACTAATTTCACTAAGATCGCAATTCATCTGTTTTATTGCTTCATCAATATCCGTCACAGCAAAATGGCGGTATAGTTGCAAATCGTCTGCATAGAGATGGAAGCTGGAACCAATAAATTTAGTGACAGAGTTAATAAAAATGGAGAAAAGTAACGGAGAGAGAACGCCACCCTGAGGCACACCAGCAGAAAGATCACACCACTCAGAGATTACCCCGTTATGGTGAATTCGCTGCGAGCGACCTCGAAGATAGGAATTGACCCACTTAATGGCAGAAGGCGAGACGTTAAGGGACTTTAGAATACCAATAAGTATGTCGAAGTCCACTGATGTGAAGGCATTGCTGAAATCTAGCAGGACCATCATGGTAAGCTGCTTGTTCTCGATGGCAAATCGAATGTCCTCAGTGATTTTCAGCAATGCACTAACAGTGCTATGACCGGGTCGGAAACCAGATTGTAATGGATTAAAGAGACTATTGGAACGAAGGAACAAGGAAAGCTGTTGGTGGACTATGTGCTCGAGAGCTTTGGAGAGGAATGGTAGGATAGATATGGGGCGGTATTCCGATACGGAAGTAGGATTACTAACTTTAAGCAAGGGAATGAGGTGGGCTAACTTCCAAGACGAGGGAAAAGTACCTGATGTTAGGGAAAAGTTAAAAATATGAGTAATAGCGGGAAGGATCTTTGGAAGAATCAATTGGATCATTAGCGGGTTCAGTCCATCATATCCGACCGCGGCCGAAGAAATGGATTTAATAGATTTCTTTACGTCCTCTTCCGTAACAACAGTGAGATCAAATGGCTGACAATTTGGTTTCGGCATATCTGATAGGGCTTCAAGAGTCTTGTTTTTGGTGAGGTAGTCCAATAATATGGGTGATTTGGAAAAATGTTGACTTAAATCATTGGGATCTACCGTACCACTAACAAACTCCGATGACTTGCCTATCCCCACAGACTTGAGGAACCTCCAAATCTCAGCGGTGCTACGGTTGACAAGGGAATTATGGAAATAGCGTCTCTTAGCATCTCTACACATACGATTGCAACGGTTGCGAAGATATTTAAAGTGAGCTAAGTTTTTGTCCGTAGGAGATCGTTTGTATTTTCTTTTGGCTCTATCCCTCCGGCCCATAAACTCTTTTATTAGAGGTGTAAGCCAGGGCGCCGGTGTATGTTTGACTCTAATACGTTTAATAGGTGCATGATGGTTAAATAAATTTATAACACTGTCATTGAGGATACACACCTTGCTATCGATGTCGTCACTATTCACAACTTGCATCCAGTTAATAGCGTCAGCATCACGCCCCAACGCTTCCAGGTCAATGCCCCTAAAGCTACGGAGAGAAACATATTGCTTTTGCTTCGGCGAACGAATGCGATAGGATAAATAAACAAGATCATGATAGGAGAAGGAAGATGAGAGTTGCCCGTGAGTATCAACATTACCAGGTGACGAGACAAACATGAGATCAAGTAACGACGGGGTACAATTAGGGAAGTGATGAGTGGGAGAAAGAGGGAGTATGTGCAAATTGAAGGATTCTACAAGAGAATTTAGTTTTGTTGATCGAGAATCATTTTTCACTAAGCAGGTATTAAAGTCACCCATTATGATGACATGATCGTAAATGGGGCACAATTCAGATAACAGGTCGTCGAAATTGTCAAAATAATCAATATTTAGGTTAGGACTATAAAAAACACCAAGTAAGACTTTACGGTTGCTAACGATGACTTCGACAAACAAGAATTCGGCGGATTCGGTGTAAAGCGATGGAGAAGTTCTAACCACCTTATATGGTAAGTTAGCTCGCAAGTAAAAACATACACCTCCACCACCTTTTCCTGTCCTATCGTTGCGGACAAGTACATATCCTGGTAATGAGAACTGGGCAGAAAGAAGAGAAGGTTTAAGGAAGGATTCCGAAATCAGTAGAGCATCAAGATGTGTCGTACTAAAAGAAGCCAGAAGATCGGAATAATGTGCAGGAACACTCTGTGCGTTGATGTGGGCAACATTAAAATTGTTACGGTAACTTGAAAAAACGGCAGCAATTTGGTCTTGCAAAAGTATAGGAGGTGATAATTCACTAGCCGCACTGTCAAAGCTACAAGTGGAAGAAGAGCAAGAGAAAAAATTGTCGTCAAGATTGTTGTCATTATCCATATTTATCAATGTTAAATATATATACTATATATATAATAATATAATTATAAAAATACTTTTAATAATTTTTCAAAAATAATTACAATAAAAGAATACCTATAAGTATATAAATTAAATCAAAATGCATTAAAGGCCACCGCACTCCCCACTGCCCAGTGTGATGGAAAAGAAATACAAAAAAAAAATACTTAAAAAAAAACATCGTGTACCCAAGAGTAATAAATTACAATAAGTAAAAAAATAATACATGGGTAAAATGGAACGCATTACAATAACGTTGTTGACAGATGACTTAAATGTCAATGTCATAATCACATGCACGACATGAACGTTGACAAGTGATGTCAAATAAATCAAAGTTACAAGTTGTGTTGTGTCGGTTTTACAAAATGAAATATTATTACAAGTATAAAACTTTAACATTAAGAACGTTTAACGTAATTGTACTTAGAAAAAAAAAGGTGTTACGTCACTTAAAAGTTCACATACCTACCTACAACAAATTATAATATAAAAGCGTGCTACAATGAGACAAATTAGAAGAGGCGTTCTATGACAAATTACATTATCGAGATAGCAGTAAATAATTTGTCAACTATTATTGATTAACGTCGTCGTGTCTTCCGGGGTGCATTCACAGCCTTCACTGCACCTGATTTTGGCGAAGACCTCCCCTCATGTTGTCGAGAATCCACAACGACGTCCGAAGTGGTCATGGGATGTTCAGCCATCAATGTTTCCAAATCACACATGCAATCAATTTTCCGCCTTGTTTTATCTGGAAGTAGAATAACCACCCTGCCCTCGGCTGTCCAGGACTGCTTCACGCCGAAATGCTTTCTTGCAGCAGTGAAAATCTTGTGCCTGGTCTGTGTGAGGAATTCGGTTACTGTGATTCCACTACCCTTAAGACTAGTCTTATGCTCCCAGACCTCTTGACGATGATCTAAATCATAAAACCGTACAAGAACAGGCCGAGGCTTGCAAGGAATTTACAAGACATTCTTGAGGACTCGTCTACTGAAGACAATGAAGAAGGTCAGTCATCTGTTTCTACAAACAAAGATACAAGGAAGCGTATGCGCAAAGAAAATTTATGGAAAAAGAATGTGAGAAAAAATAAACGAGCTAGAGGTGAGGCATACGTAAATATTAAGGCGTTCTCATTACCTCTAAACAAATAGATACAGGTTTTCAATGCACCTGTAATCAAAAATGCCATGAGAAAATTGGTGACCCCCGTCCACCACCTGAGCTCGCCGACCAGTCTTTTTTTGTGTTCCTATTTTTTTTCTCGTCCGCGCGGATAGTGCTCATTGCTCCTACACTATTTAATGAGTCTACTATTTAACTAGGCTAATTTAAATTTAAAATTTTGTATCTTGGGCTTCCCCCGAGTTTAATAATTTGTATCCTGGGTCTCTACTACGTTTAAAAGTTATACTGCATAATTCTACTAAATTTAATAATTTGTATCTTGGGCTTCCCCCGAGTTTGATAATTTGTACCTTCGGTCTCTACCACGTTTAATAACTTATACCGTAGAATTCTGCTAACTTTGATAATTTGTATCTTGGGCTTCCCCCGAGTTTAATAATTTGTACCTTCAGTCTCTAACACATTTGATCACTTGTACCTTAGACGTTTACTAAGTTTAACGATTTGTATCTTAGGCTTCTGAGTTTAATATTTTTACGTTAAGAATCATCGGTGGTGTCCGTTAGGACGGACCCCATTGACGAAAAGATTCTCTATCACGACCAGCCAAGCGAACTAGCGGCCCTCCTCTCCTTTTTCTAACTAACTTAGACTTATACTCTTACCGTTACCTATATGTTACATTAAGACTTTTAACGGGAATCAAATTTTCGCAAATTGTTAACTTTATGTTCTACTACTATCTTTAACGGAAATAAAATGTACCGCAACTGTTAATTATATGTCATATTGGAACCCGTTAACGAAAATAAAATTTTTCGAACTTTAATTTCTAAAAATCTTTTATGCTCTTCTCCCCCACTTAAACTGTTTTACACTATATTCACTCATACATGTCGTTATAAAAGCAAGGTCTTATGTGAGAGTTAGAGATACCACATTGGATCAGGTAGCTGGAAACATCAAATCGAAGCCCAAGGAGTTTTCTCGATTGTATCACTTACCAGAGGCGAATGGAAAAGATATTCGTGTGTGTAAGTCATTTTTAAGCAAGTTTTTAAAGTATCGGACGGACGCCTTACAAGGGTTCTGAAAAATAAGCCTCATGGCAATCCCGCTCCTATTGATAAAAGAGGCAGGCACATTCCGTCGAATAAAACACCAGAAACAAAAATAAACGAAGTAAAGGATTTCATCAATAATTTTCCGAAATGTGATTCTCACTACACAACACACAAAAGTGAAACGAGACAGTACATAAAGGAGAACCCCATCTTCCATAGAGACACCGGCCTAGATTAGACAAGAATGAAAATTGGTGGTCAATTAGATCATTGTAAAAGCTTTGATTTCTCCAATTTTCACATCTGCTAGCAATGGCCAACTAATGAAATCCTAGAATTTCCACATATACAGTGTGGTCATGCAATCGTACGAGATATTTCAGGGGGTGTTCACCTCGTGATTCTCTGCCCGAATAAACAAAGAAATAATAAAAACATCCATTAATCACAGAGAAAATAATATCAAACTAAATACGAAAAATCTCAAAACGTGTGGACGCCCTAACAGCGCGTCGCATTCGCGTTATCTAGGTAGTGACCTACCATTCACCTAGTGAGGTGAATGACCTTTTATGTTCGGTCGCATTCGCGTTATCTTGGTCACTAGGTGAATTACCTTTTATATTCGGTTTACACGTATTAAGTAGTTAAAATTTAGTACGCAAGTAAAGAAGTAATTTAGAAAATTTTCTAACTGTAACACAATTGTACTTCTGTCACTGGAAGTCATTGATAGCATCGTGACATTTACTCTATTGCTCAAGAGATGGCGCTGCTAAAACCGATCTGAATCACGCTAACGATTGTTCGCCGTAGTTACTATAAGTATTTCTAAGGATGATTGTTTTGTATCGAGCTTTACGATTTCACCCTTGTTGAGACGTTTTAGTGTCGTGGTATCAGTAATCCAACCATTGCTGTTCCGTATACTTCCACCCCACGTTGGGATATGCTGGGCAGCATTGGCCATCATCGAGAATTAAGAATATAGTCCGGTCTGTCATTGTATTGTAAAACTCCCTATTCCGCAATAAATCAAGTAACGAGAAATCAAGACTTCTTTCTATACTTCGCCCCCCGCCTCACCTCGCTACAAGTGGCGCCCAACGTGGGGCCCGACGACGTGACGTCATCAAGACGCTACGACCAACGTCAGACGACCCACGTAATCATCAAATGACTGAAAAAGGAAGCGGTACGGCGAAGATAAATAAAAGTCTTACATACGTTACGCGCTCTGGAAGGAAAACTACAGTAAAGGACAAAAGTAAACCAAGCCAGAGGAAGATGTTGTCAGCTGAACAGTTCTCCGAGCTCCTGGACAGAATTGCAGCGCCCTCATCATCAAGCAAGGGTTCTGTCTGCGGTAAATATTTTCAAGCGTTCTGCTGACGTCGGCGATAAAACAGCGCTTAGCGAACTACCCGTTCTGCTCAAAGGCGAAGCTGGAGTATGGTGGTTAGGAGTTAAGAATGACGTGACTTCATGGTCCGACTTTGAAAACCGCCTACGCGAAAACTTTGCTCCTGTCCGCGAGCCATATTTGCTATATATGGACATCACTCAAGAAAAACAACTGCCAGGAACTTCAACTGAAGACTTTATTCGGCGCAAGCAAATGTCGTTCTCTCAACTGCCGAGCCCAGGTCACGCGGAAATTCAACAATTGGATATTATATACGGACTCCTACGGTTGGACATTCGTGAGAAGGTTGCACGTGCTAACGTGAAGGACTTCAAGGGACTCTTGAAGGCTGCTCAAGCCGTTGAGCACGTCCTCGATGAAAAGGATAATGCCCAAGAAGGAAGACCGAATAAGAATGAGTCAGATACTCGATCCGTGCCTATGCGAAGAAGTCGTTGCAGATACTGCAAGAACTACGGCCACACAGCTGAACATTGTAAGAGGCTGTCATCACGCAAAGAGGTTATACAGAAAACGGCTACCAACACCAGCGCAATTGAAGCGGTCACACAGTTTCCATCACCATCCACATCCAAATTTAAATGCTACGGTTGCGGTGCTTCTGGAGTAGTGAGGAGTAACTGTCAGACATGCCATGCGAACAAGGCTCAACGGCCCCAGCCGGATGTTGGATTTTGTTCAATTACCACATCTACTGATGCCAGAGATCGTCCAGTTGTCTGTGTTGAGATTGGTGGGGTACCTGGCACAGCGTATTTAGACAGCTGTGCTAAGACAAGCATTGCTTCTTACTCCTTGTACTGCCAGCTACAAAAGCAGGGATATGTCTTCAATGAATTAGGAGTCGGAATAACATTGGCTGATGGTATACAAAAGCGACAAAACGTGCTGGTCACCCAGGCTCCGCGTGAAGATTAATGACCGCACGGTACTCACAACTTTTATTGTTCTGCCAGAGTCACGCCGCAATCGAACTCTTCTTGGAGTAGGTTTTCTTCAAGATGCACAAATCGTATTAAACCTACCTCAATGCACTTGGTACTTCATAGAAGATCCTTTAGAGGAGTTCGAGCTCTATGAGGAGAGCTTTGTGAAATTTGGGGAGGGAGTAGCACTGGCAACCATGACAGCTGACGATGTTTCCTTGTCACCCTCGTTGCCTGAAGAAAACAATACTGAAGCCTCGCTCTCACGTTCCTATGGCCCGCTGATAAGGGTAGAGATTCCTTCGCCGCCGAAGAGGATGGCTTATGACGAATTTCCTGCAAATTATTCTACAGTAATCAGTAATCGCATTGTATGAAGACGCTAAACAAAGCCTCCAAGACTACGATGAGGATGAAGATAACAATTCTGACTACAGTCTACTTCCATCGACATCTATATTTTCGGTAGATGTCGGACTTTTAGAAGGCTTCTTGGAAAATAACCAGGACGTATTCACACCGAATGGAAAGCCAGTCATGGACTTTGAGCACACCATCGAGACTGGCGATAATGAGCCTACGTCAGTCCCGCCATACCGTCTGTCACCAGTGAAGACTGAGACTCTTAGAAAAGAAATAACCAAGATGCTGGCGGAAAAGATTATTGAACCATGCACATCCCCATGGGCAGCGCCTGTAGTGATGGTACCGAAGAAGGACGGAACCACAAGAGTATGCATTGATTATCGGCAGCTCAACGCTGTGACAACACCTGACGCATACCCACTACCGAGGATTGATGATCTACTCCACAATGCCAAGACTACACACTATATGAGTAGAATCAGCCATATCAAGCTAATGGTCTATCTGGATGACTTAATTGTCATGTCCTCTACGTTTGACCATCTTAAGGATTTGCAGGAGGTTTTCAATAAACTCAAGGAGTTTAACTTGACTGCAAACCGTGAAAAGTGTAAATTTTGCTGCCAGAAAGTAAAGTATTTAGGGCATTATATCACCGCTGATGGTCTGCAACCTGATCCCGAGAAAGTCAGTGCTATATTGAATACGCCACCTCCACGGAACCTTAAATTGTAATGAGGTAAATACTATGAAAACTTTTTTGTGTTATTTTGCTCATTTAGCAAATGCAGATGAGGCTCAGATTTAAATATGTTTATTTAGTAAATAACACGAATTTCTTGGTATATAGTTTACTCTTGTCTAGTCTTATGCCTTGCACAGATTACATATAATTCGTGGCCGGAAATCGGGTTTCTCCTTTTTCCCTAATAGCAATTGCGTCTTTACAAAAGTTTCTTCCAACAGTTGCGATATCAGACATACCACTTGGAGAACCGTTTTGTACATCTGGATTTTCAAAAATTTTGTCAAAATTTTGTGAATTTTCTATGCGCAAATAGTTATGAAGACAGCACGCAGCCTGTACGATCTTGTCCGCCATGTCCGGTTGTACTTGCATAGGTCCTTGAAATACGCGAAACCGTGCTCTTAAAATGCCAAAAGCATTTTCTACCGTTCTTCGAGCACGTGATAAACGGTAATTAAATACTTTATTTGAATCATTATTAACAAGTTTCGCTTTACTATAGGGCTTTAACAGATACGTTTTGAAAGGAAATGCAGCATCAGCAACAATTACATACGGCATAGGGTCAGTATATTGATGTAATGGTTTATTTTGTGGTACATTCAGTTGTCTTTGAACAAACATTTGTCCTATTAATGAGTTTTCATATACGCCGCCATCGCTGTTTCGGCCATATGCACCGACATCTATCATAATAAATTTATATTGAGCACCAACTAAAGCAAGCAATATATTTGAATGAACTTATTTATAGTTATAAAATGTTGATCCAGCATTGATTGGGCAATTTATATTCACGTGCTTGCCATCTAATGCTCCAAGACAATTTGGTAACTGCCAACATCTTTCGAAATCTTTAGCAATTTCTTTGCATCGGTCTTCTGTAGGTTGTGGCATTACAATGGGTGCTTTCTCACTGTGGTAAAACCCATGCGATAACTAAATGCCATTGAACGGAAAGAGTTTCCAGTGGCCAAAAACCTGTGAACAAATATAAAATTATATAATTGTCTTTAAAAAAATGTATTTATTCCTACTAATAAGCATGGATGTAGTCGTAAGCTAATTACTAGTACTTGAATGAGCACTTAGATATTTATTGTTTCAGCTGAACAATGCAAGGAAAATTGGGACAAATTACGAAACGCATTCCTTAGCGCAATTAAACGTCGCAAAACGAAATCTGGGCAAGCGGCAACAAATATTACTGCTTGGAAATATTAAGAGCAAATGATATTTTTGCGTCCACATATTGAAATGAGAACGACAAAAACTAATTTAATTTTGTCATCACTAGAATCACCATTGAGTCAGACATCAGAGAACAGTCCTCCTGAGCTTAGCAATAAGTCAGAAAGTAGGGATACTATTTCACCTGTAAGGTCGAGTGATGAATCTCAAAGGAGTTTGTCATTGAAGAGAGCAGTCTCCGGTAGTAGAAAACCTGACGTAGGAGACATTTACGAGTTGATGAAGAATAATAATGATTTCAGGCGAGAAAGGCATCAATTCAAGCGGGACATGGACGAAGCCGATTTATTCTTTTTAAGTATGAGTAAGGCAATCAAGTCGCTACCAAAGTTCGAGCAAACAAAAATTAAGTTAGATTTACATACGGCTATTTCGCAGGAAGAAGTTCGTCAGATTTCTAAAACGGAACAAGTGTTGAACACACCAATTACTGTAACGTCGCAAAAAATAATTTCGCCTCGTAATCAGTCTCGTGGCCAGCACCCGCAAGCGCCTTCATCGATCCAGCCACACACCAGTCCATCAACATCATCATTCAGCAGCACCTACTACTTTCCACCAGACAATCAGACATGCAATAGCCCACCCGAATCCGAGTCAATACTTAATCCTCGGGCAGAAAATTCAGAAGAAAACAATATTAATAGTTTTTATAATAATATTGTAGATGACGAATACAGTACTTAAAAATTCATGTTTTGTTAAAATAGATTAAAAATAAAGAAATACTACAATAACAATTGTTTAATTCATACATAATCGCTATCTAGTGTTAGTCCAGTAAATAAAAGTCTTAATATAAAATAATAATAATAACCTATTTATAATAAAAATAAATTTACCTTAAACGTACTGCCAGCCTTTCTTTGGTTCCAATGGGTCTGCGAAGTCTGGTATGAATTTTTTTAATATCGCTCACCTAGTAATATAATGGCACATCTGCAAAAAATGCGAAATTGAGTTTATATGGTAAACGTGTTTAAAAGTGCATAATCTACATAGTGGTAAATACGTATTAATGTCTATACTAGTAACCAAACCCATACAATCTGTAAAAAATGTAAAAAGAACCCAAAAATAAATATTAAACATTTTTATATAATTTTTGAAATTCGCTTCTGTAAAATATGACAAACGTAGACGTGCCGTTGTATTACTAGGTGAGCGATATCTTTTTTAATCAAAGAATGTACGTATTCAAATTGTGTATTTGTCATCCTGAAATATTGGTGAAATCTCTGGTTCGTGGTTTTTAGTTCATTCACCAATAAATGATATTCACTTCGAGTTCCTCTTAATGCATTTACTGGGTGCACCCAGTATCTCCTCTTCTTTCTTTTCTTCTTGAGTTGGTTCAACATAAATAAGTAGGCAATATCTTCTTCAAGTTCAGTATCTGAGTCAGAAGAGAACATTGTAGGTTGTTGTTGTTCACGCGGTCACCACTGAACTGACACAAAAAATAATCAGCACGTGCGGCGACACGACACTGCAGTATTATCACCAGCCGTTGAGTCAGGCAGCGTTGCGACACGCGGCGTGGCTCTAATGTACCCCGGCCTTCAGTCGCACCCTGGCATATATTATAGTGTATTATCTATGGGACGGTCGCACCGTGTCTTGCTCCGATATTACACGTGGAAGGCGCAACTTTATAGCAGAGAAAACATGCCAACGTGTGTGTTTAGAAAGTGCAATAATTACACTGGGACTAGTGCCAAAGGCAGGAAGGATGTGTCTTTTCATTTGTATTTTACTTTAAATCAACTCGTGAGCCGTTGCCACTTGGCCACCTACACGAACGAAACAAATAGCGCATTGCGTATAAAAGTGACAGAGAGAATGTGATTATCACATCGGCGCATAGCGCTGTATGTTCGTACGACGCAAGGGGATGTTGGGGCTAATTGGTCATATAGCGGTGATGTATGCGGGTTGAACATTATATTGGCCTTGCTACAACATATTATTTCAGTCACGTTTTTGTTTTAATAAGTTACTTTTTCTTTTTATATTTAGGAACTTTTATAAAACTGTTACTGCGCTAAGTATAGCTGACGATTAATTGGTTTTTAATATGTTTTAGGTTTCCTAAAGACGGATTATTACGACAAAAATAGGTACAAATAGTCAGAGCGCAGAGACGAGAAGACGATTGGATGCCCACGACATACTCCACAATTTGTTCTCAACATTATGTGGAAAGTGACAAATATGTTACAAACATTGAGATACATACATAGAGGAGACATCTCAAACAAAAAGTGTGTTCCACCGCCGCCGCGCCGGCTTGCCCTCCGTTCTCTTTTCAAACTAGAAGCCTCGTTTGCACACTTGCCATAGAGTAACTTTGTATATGACACTTGCCGAACCAAGACGGCAACCTAAGCAAGCTTATATATTCCATTAACACGCTAGTGACTTGCCAAGTTCAAACGCTCCATATGATTTTTTATTCCAAAATAGCGGGAACATTGCACAATAATTTAATTAAATTCGTTTTAGTTGATTTAAGTTAATATTTTGTTTTCTTACCGATGATAAAGTGATACCATTATCTTTTTTGTTTTTTGTCGTGCAATTGTGATAAGTTCTTATTACGCACGACGGCATTTTTTCAGTTTTTTCATAAACAATTTTGGCATGCGGCCGCCATGAGCGCAGCTGAGTGACAGCCGAGTGACAGAATGAAATGCAGCCGGCCGGCTGCAATGCACACCCCCGAACCCAATGTTCGCGGTGTCTGTTCTATACGCTAGTAATACTAGTTCAATGGTTACAAAAAAGAATGTTCGCAAACTGATAGAAGCAGCAATTCCAGTAAATGAGGTAATTGAGAAAAATCATAACTATTTTTATATTTAGAGTAAAGGGGTGTTTCAACAGTTGTCAATTTATTATTTTAATTTAATCGTAATGTTTAATTTAATGTAATCTGAATCTTTGAATAGACTCTATACAAACTTTGAATAGAATCTTTGTATAGACTCTATACTATAGAGGGTTTTATGTTTTTAGGTTTTGTAATGTAATTTATGTAATTTGTGCGCCATTTTTTTTCCAGCATAAAGAGAATTTGCGAACAGTTAGTGATGACGACTCATTGAAAGATTACAATTTGGTACCTATTCCGGACCAGGACTCAATATTTGACACCCCAAGAAAAGCTTATCTTAAAAAAGAAATCACAAAAATAAGTCTAGCTAAGAGAAAATTACAAATGAAAAATTACAATTTGGCAAAGAAAATAAGAGGTTAAAAAAAAGTTATGATTTCCAAAAAAATTTGTTAAAGCTCAAGAAAGACAGGCATTTCACAGTTGATCAATTCAATGAGTTGAAATTGAAAGCTGAAGCAGTATAACTGACGAATCGGCTAATTGCTGAAAGCAAGTGTAAAGGTTATCGACCAAAATATACACCAGCATTGCGAAAATTTGCAGTTACTCTGCATTACTATTCTGCGGCAGCCTAGAAATATGTTAGGCAATTATTTAATTGATCACTACCACATCCTCGTGTAATAGATAAATGGTACGAAAACGATTCAGGAGATCTGGGATTTAGCAAGAAAGCCCTGAATATTTTAGACAAAAAACATAAAACCAACGGACATAGAATATTATGCACTCTTGTAGCTGACGAGATGGCTCTTCGCCACCAAACGATTTGGACTGGTAGAAAAACTGCTGGGGTTGTTGATTTTGGTACTGGTTCCCCAAAATCATGTGAAATCGCCACTAAGGCGTATGTGTTTACAACAGTATGTATGAACGAGAACTGGAAAATCCCCATAGCTTATTTTCTTGTAAACGGATTATCAGCTGAAACACGGGCAAATTTACTGAAGACCGCGTTGAGTGAGTGTTATAACGTAGGAGTAGATATTGTCGCTATCACGTTTGATGGTTGTGCTCCAAATATAAACGCAGCCAATTTGTTGGGATGCGATCTTAAAAACCCATTTTGCTTGAAAACCACATTCAAGCACCCTGAATGTAATCGTGATGTAGCAATCATACTTGATGCTTGTCACATGATAAAACTGGTGAAAAATTCATTTGAAGCCAAAAGGCTAATTTTTGACGGTGGAAACCAAATTCGCTGGCAACTGTTAGAGAATTTAGTGAAATTACAAAAAAACATTGGATTAAATTTTGGCAATAAAATAACCCCTCGACATATTCACTTTAGGAATGAGGTTATGAAAGTTAAACTAGCAACACAGGTTTTAAGTATGAGTGTTGCTAATGCACTGAGATTGTGTAATGAAATTATTACGTCTTATATGTTTGGTGACACTGAAGGCACAATACATTTTATTACCATCTTTAATCATCTCTTCGATATATTTAACTCCAAAGCATCTGATTTGTATGGACTTAAAAAGCCACTTTCTGCACAAAACGCAAATGAAGTGTTAACGTATCTCGAAAAGGCCAAACAGTACATATTGGGGCTGACTATATTTACAAAGTATAGAAGAGTTCTTCGTAAATTAATTACAATGCAGATTGTAAAGAAGAAAGTCGTGGAAACGAAAAGTAAAACAGGGTTTTTGGACTTTCTTTTGTGCATCGAAAGTCTTAAACAATTATATGCAACGTTGATACAGGAACACCGCTTACGGTATATAGAAACTTATAGGCTGTCGCAGGATCATATCGAGATTCTTTTCGGTATTATCAGAAGACATGGAGGATATAATAACAATCCGAATGCCATACAATTTAAAGGAATTTTCAAAAAAATCCTCCAGCATCTGGAAATGAAATCTTCATTTTTAAGCAATTGTGTGCCATTGGAAAATATTCCCATCTTGACATGCTCGTCTTCAGTACAAAACATTAATACAAAAGTAAGTAACGTGCACACGATGGCGAAAATGTCATTTTAGATAATGACGACGAATACTCAGAATCCGACCAGGTGATCGATGGAAATGTAGAAATATTTTCGAAGTTGCTAAATCGCGAAAGTGTGAAAAAACTACTGACCAGATCATTGGATATATATCTGGATGGGTTTCGAGAAAGCTGTTTAAAGCTCTTAAGTGTGAAACATGTATTAATCGTCTTTTTTCGAACGACAAGTTGTGATTTCACAAAATGATAACACTAAAAAATATGGGGGGTGTATGTTTCCCTAGTGAAGACGTGTTTAAAATTTGCTTAAGATCAGAAACGATATTAAAAAATCACATGAAAGAAAAAGGAAATTTCATACTTCCTGATCTGAGAGACGTAGAAAATTTGAAAAACAAAATTTTGAAATAATTTGTTAACTGCCCGGATCTTTTTCAGTCACTGGAAGTTCATTCCTTAGAGCAACCTGTACAGTCTAATCACCAGATTCACCTTACACGTGCAATTATAGAGAAGTTTATCAATGTTCGCTTATATTACGCACATAAAAATAATCCAAATTGTAAAGAAATCTACAAAAGACAAAAGGCAAAAGAGAAACTTAGTTTATTTGAAGGTATATAAATAATCTTAACTTACTTCCTACTACAACTATTATACGGCAATTAGTGATTTTGATGGGTAAATAAAATGGGTAGATGGATTGGGTCAGTAGTTTCGGAGATTACTCTCGACAAACAAACTTACAAATGTTACCTCTTTATAATTTTAGTATAGATAAAGCCTACAAATTTAGATGTTTGTAAGTTTGTAAAAAAATACAATGTTGTTATAACGGGTGTCCCAACAAGAACGCCGGAGTTAAATTTGCCGCCATTTTGTTAATACGAGTACTACGGGGATTTTTTTTTTACTGTTTTCACGTACAGGGGGCTTACCGTGAGTTTTGATAGTTAACAAAAACTTTTTTCGTTTTCGTTTGTCTCCATACATTTAACCTAGTTCCTTAACGGTTCTACCAGGGGCGCTTTATTGAAATGTATGGAGCCAAACGAAAACGAAAAAAGTTTTCATAACGATCAAAACTCATGGTAAGGCCCCAGAACACGCGATTTGAGAATATGGAGAAGTATTCAAACAAACAACGTTTAATTATTGTAAAAACATTACAAAATTTGCGAAAACAGTTTGACAATTACGTCAAGTTTTTGGTCGCAATAATGCGCCAAATGAATCGACATTGAACAATGATCTTCTGATTCATCAGCGTAAATTTGGTCTCAAATTTAGTAATTAAACGCCTCACTGTCGATTCATTTGGCGCATTATTGTGAGCGAAAAAATTTGACGTAATTGGCGAACTGTTTTCGCAAATCTTTCCCCATTTTATGTTTTTTTTTACAATAATTAAAAGCTGTTAGTTTGAATTCTTCTCCATATTCTTAACCCGTTAGGATCCGCGTGATCGCGGCACCTTTGAGTTACGACGTTCTGGAACGTTCTTGGTAACCGACGGGTTAAATCACGTGGTCTGTACGTGATAACTGTAAAACTGTAAAAATAAATCACGGCACAACTCGTATTAACGAAATGGCAGTAAATTTAAATCCTGCGCTCTTGTTGGGGCACCCTTTATTTATTACCCATGTAAATAGAATTAATTTAAAAAAGTAAGCTATATGTTACGTGTTTATCATGTAAAAAAATGTACAGAATACGTGTTATTAATGATGTAAATAGATAACTAAATATTAAACAATTGAATTAATAAATATATTTTGTAATAAAATTACTTTTATTTCATTTTCATTGTCCTAATTATCCATTTTGCCCCAGTTCACTCTGTCTGCTAGCCGACGTGACGTCACAGGCGCTTATTTGCGGTTGGCGGCTCACACAGCTGTGAACATATGTTTATCTATTTCTGACAACGGGGTTTTATATATGTATCTCTGCTATCTTTTACTTTGTTGAATGATGTAAACAAAACTGCGTATATTCTACATAAGTAGCTATAACAAAAATTCGCCGCGTGTTAGGGCTTTTTTTAACGAGTAAAACGTCTCTATTAGTAGAACCTCATTGCTATAACAATAATAAAAGCTTACACACTCATCTATCCCCGCAGTAGGTTTTTACTTGTAACGCGGGTGGCATGACGAAACATATAACACATCAAAATAACACCCATGACCTGAGTACAAATATTTATCTGTCACATAAATATCTGCCCCGGCCGGGAATCGAACCCGGGACTAATGGTCCCGGTCAATTTACAACGCCGCGGAATGGAACGGAAGCGACGAAATTGTATTATAGCATAATTAACTTTATATCAATTGCATAACACACAAATTAAATACGAGCCAAAAAAAATTGTCACGCGTCTTCCGCGGAATCCTCGCGCATTCTCGAGAATTCTCCGGTACCGTCTGTGGAATCCGCGGGAAGGGGCGCGAACGGAAGACGTCTGTCACAGTGCGGGGCCAAGCGTCTACGAAACAGGTTGTGTGCGTGCTATTCAATAAAAACATGGATTCAGTTGAAAAGTGGATCACCATTTGGTGCAAAAATATGCTTGTTTATAGGTAAAATTCTAAGAATAGTGCCTGGACAAAAGTTTCTGAAGAAATAAATTTATTTATTTATTTATTTAAGAATGCAAAACAATGGGCGACCCTATCGCTTTAAAGCGATTTCTTCCAGGCAACCCAGTAGCGGAAAGAAAACAGCAAGAAAATGAATTTTGTACAGGCGTACCTACAAAAAGTAAAGCAAAGATAAATATTACAATGTGAAAAAAGGTGAATTAAAGAGTAAAAAAATAATAAAAAATATATAGTATATAGAAAGTATTATCCAATGACAAACATACCAATAAAAAAGAGCAGTGATTAAGAAATGAAAGCCAAGAAAAGGAAAAAAGAAAGGAAGATGACAGGTTAGGAAAGAAGATAATGTTCTTTAAGTAATTTTTTAAAAGAAAACACATTTTCAGCTTTTCTAATCGATAGAGGTAGTGAATTCCAGAGACGTATAGCTGTGAGAGTGAAAGATTTATGATAGAATGAAGATGTGTGTGAAGGGGTTAGTATAGTAAGATTGTAGGAAGAACGAAGTAAGTGATTGTGGGACAGATAACGATAATTTATCTGGTAAGTTAAATAAATACCTACACTTCTAATATTTTTTTCGTTCTAGCATATATACAGCGCGTTGATTTGGTCATTCAAGCCGTTTTAACATAGTTAAATTATAAAATATTAACTATTGTAGCAAACCTTAGATATTATCCTATAGATTCGAAGTTTAAGTAATCTATATAGTTGGAACGAAGTTCCTTATCGCGCGCTGCGAAAGGGGGCTAGGCGGAAAATTTGGTAACGAAAAGTTGTAACGACACTTTTTGCCGTCGTTTATTAATTAAAGCGAATAACTAGGCGACCAGAAGTGTTCGAGGGTGATACAGTACAAT